>OX336397.1:215139813-215499813 GCA_946902985.2 Meconema thalassinum | reverse complement strand
TCATGACCCTCTCGAAACGGAGACCAAATATTTTTGCAAACTCAAAAAACGAAAACACAATAACCAGGCAAATAAAACTTAACGAATTTTAACTGAAAAACAGTTTTTTTTTCATTTTATTCAATACTGTAAATATCTTTATTGCAATTATTATGTTCTGTTGAGCCTCCGTGGCTTCGGCGGCAGCACGCCGGCCTCTCACCGCTGGGTCCGTGGTTCAAATCCCGGTCACTCCATGTGGGATCTGTGCTGGACAAAACGGAGGCAGGCAGGTTTTTCTCCGGGTACTCCGGTTTTTCCTGCCAAAATTTCATTCCAGCAACACTCTCCACTATCATTTCATTTCATCTGTTATTCATTTAATCATTACCCCAGAGGAGTGCGTCAGGTCTCTGCAGCCGGCACAGTTCATATCCTCGCCGCTAGATGGGGGCTTCATTCATTCCATTCCTGACCCGCTCGGAGACTGGAAGCAGGCTGTGGATTTTCATTTCATTATGTTCTGTTACAACTGTACATATTTAGAACTTCATACCTGTTATATAAAAACGATTATTTATATAACAAAGTCAACTCGTCTATTTTGTTTAGCAAACCTTGTGATTACCGAATCGATGTTTATAGAGATGTCACGATGAATGTGCAGCAATGCACGGATAAGAATTTGGGGATTTTTTCGCACCAAAAATTTTTGACGACATCCAAACTGCAAGCTTAGTTGGCAATTTAAGCTGTGACTTTCTCCTTTCGTCGGTACCAACTCGACTTGCCGAAACTGTAACGTACCTTGATAACTTTCTCGAAGCTCGATGTAAAAGTCGAAAAACACGCCGTTGCAATTTGTACGAATATTTTTGGTGCGCTAAACGCATCAAATTTCTATCCTTGTAACTTGCAAAAAAATTGGTCTGGTTGGTTTTGTACGTTTGGTTATTTTGTGATTGCGTTGTTAGTGATACCATTTTTCTTAACAATTTCGATTCAGTGACCCCCCCCCCCAAGCCAAACTCTAGATCCGCGCCTGAGACGACATATAAAGGAACTCTACGGAAACACAGACACCATCTCAGAGAAATTTAGGAAAAGACGCCTACAGTTCTATGGACGCCTGTGGAGGATGGATGAAAACAGACTCACTAAGAAACTTTTTAACATTATTAATACAAGTAAATTAGAGACCAGTTTGATGAGAAAATCACAGGAGGACCTGGAACGATTCAAAATCTCTCAAGACGATATTAAAGACAGAAATCAATTCAGAAATAAAATCAGAAACAAGAAATTTGAACAGGTCTCAAGAAAAGAAACAACAGGGACAAAATGGACAGAGGAAAGGATGAACAAACTCAGTGAATTAATGAAGAGGTTTTGGGAAGAAAAGTGAAGCTGTGATTGGCTCAAGTTCGCACGCTCTTCCAAAGGGGAAAATCGATAAATCTGAAACCAGTAGTTATGTATGTCGCCGAAACCCTATCCCTAAATACTAATAAAGGACTCCTTGAAGAACTGGAGAAAAAAGAGCGCAAAATCGACAGAGGTATAATGGGATCAAATTATAAGAATGGCATCCACTATAAAAAAATTCCAACAAAGAAGTCTAGAGTGAAATAGAGAAAATTTCAGAATCGATCCGTGAAAGGCGGGCACGGTATTACGGCCATCTCAAACGAATGGACGGAAACAGGCTGACTAAACAGATTTTTCATTTCTTTGACTCCAAACCCAAAACCACAATGCCCTGGGTTATGAATACCAAAGACGATCTCAAAATACTGCATCTAAAACCCGACGACGCCTTCAATAGAGATCTCATCCACAAAAAGATACTGACTAATGGGCTAACCCGAGACGAGACATCGAACCCGAAAAGAAGACATGGTACCACCTGGACAGCGGAGCGCAGGATGGCCTACTCACAGAGAATGAGGGAATTCTGGGCTCCTAGAAAGCGAAACAAATTGCCAAGTGTAGCAAGACTTAACGTGGTCCTACATGGCCTCAACGTATTATATATATACATATATATTAATAAATAAATAATTAAGTAAGTAAATAAATAATTAGATAGATAAATCATCATTTACTGAAGGCAAAGCCTTATCGCGGCAGACACATCTGATAGCCATAAGAGCCACATGCCAGTTCTCCAATATACGACATCCTTGGACGTCCCCTAGGATACTTTACTCTCGATAATGGCTTGAAGAAGGGAGACGTGCCTTAATACTTGTCAAAGGAACTTTGTTTTTCTCTTCTTTATTGTTTTTAATAAACATCAATCCTCCATCACGAACAAGATCATTTGTTTTCCTCTACATCCAACTTGTTCATGCCATTCTTCTCCAAAACCACATTTCTGCAGCCTTAAGTTTTGTTTCCCCCAGTTTCCCTAATGTCGCATCCACACAGTAAGACACTCCAAACTAAGTACTTGGGAAATGACTTTCTGTTGTTATTTGAGTCTTCAGTCTTTTGACTGGTTTGATGCAGCCTTCCATGCCTCCCTGTCCTGAGCTAATCGTTTCATCTCTACATAGCTACCACACCCTACATCCGAGTCAATTTGTTTAACATATTCTAACCTTGGTCTACCCCTACACTTCTTGTCCTCGACCCTTCCTTCCATAACTAAGCTTGCTATTCCTGGGTGTCTTAGTATGTGTCCTACCAACCTATCTCTTCTCTTCATTAGCAGTCACCAGAAACATCTCTCCTCTCCCACTCGTCTTAATACCTCTTTGTTTGTGACCATATTGTTTTAGATCCCTTATTTGGGGGTGATTGGATCTAAAACGGAAGAGTTATTGTATTAATTTATAAGGAAGTGCCTAAAAGGGGGTAGCTTCCCGTAGTCGGGCAAGCTGACCAGTGTAGAGTGTTGTTTAGTGTTAGGGTGCTCCTATAAAAGATGTAGGTATATTTTAGGGGATGGAACTTGGCGTACAGGTCAACGCGCTGGTCTTCCAGCTGGCTGGCTGGCTGGTTATATAACCGGTGTGCACGCGTCAGCGTTATGGCACGCGCTGCTCTTAGCAGTCGGGCCTATGCGGGAATACAATGATACTTGCGCTAGCAAGTATCTGGCTACTGTAAGTCACGTCTAATCGTGACGGAGGATTCAGGATGGACTTTAGGTCGTGAAGAGGCGTGTAAAATAGTAATACAGGTGTAGCGTACTGACCAAGTGTTTATTGGTCAGTAATATGGAATTGTGAGTCCCTTCTAGGGGATGTAGTAAATGTTACAATGTGTACAAACTTGTGTATACAATTTGTGGGTAAAGGTTACACAGTTACAGGATTCTGAACACTTGCTGACTCACCTGATGATACCAGCGATAGCCTCCGGCCGCCGCACTGTAAGACTGGTAATTGAGAGAGCTTGACCTCCTTAAGGCTCCCTCTTATATTCTTCGGCGTTGCTTCGTCGACATTCTGATGGCATAGATGCCCCAGTTAATTGTGTGTTGCTGTTTGTGGTAGTGATGCAAGGATTGGGCCAGCTTTCCAGAATGGTTAGCTGTCCTTGCGGTGTTAATAGATGTTGGTCTGGACTTACAAGGGTTGCCAGTTAGAGGTGATTTAGATAGATGATGGGGGGATGGCCTCCAGGGGGTGCATACCCCTGGGGGGCTGTACAAGCCTCTTCCCCTATTTAGTTCGCGTCCCCGCGAACGGGAACGGAACTAGGGGTTGGGATGTTGATGTAATAGATGTAGTTGATGTGGTTGTTCTTGAAGCCCCCTCGTATCTTCTGTTGGTGTCCTCTTCTTCGTATGATGTTGTGATGTCGTGTTGCTGTGTAGGTGTGAGATCAGCTCGTGTTCAGAGGGGCGGGTTATGGGATATACATATATATATATATAACATTGACATTGGCATAGACATTATAAAAATATTGCATGAAAAAAAATCGATATTGACATTTTGAAAGTTTGAAGGAAAAAAAATACATGGTGCTGATAGTTATTCGGTACATTGTTGTGCAGGGAGGAAAAAACACAGGGCCGGACGGATGATTGCGTCGTCCGCCCTATCTTAGGGAAAAAGTGCTCCCTGCAATGAGAAAGATAGGAGAAAATAGAAAAAATGGGTGTTCCAGGGTATAATTTAAGGGAAATATTCAAAATGCATTTATTGATTTGGGATAAAACGGAACACCCTGACAAATCGGGAAGTTAGAAGAAAGAAAAATGAAAGAAAACAAATCATAGACATTGTGTATATGTGATTTTAACAAACAAAAAAATATACCTTTTAATGTGCTATGTTGCGATGTTCATATGTTAACATTTAGGAATATTATTGATTTCTAGTGGAATAATTGCCCGTGGGCGCATGAATTTGTATTAAGTTACCCTTTAAAATTATCAATTACAATGGTCTTATGTCTAACTTAAGCGCGCTAATCCCTTATAATTCTAGTTTTTTTTTTGGTACCTCGCGTGCACGCTACTCGTTTGTACGTACGCTTGCCGTCTCACGGCTAATCCTGTACGGCCACTTCTTGGTACGGTTTAGTGGTCGTACCTCTTGCAATGTATCCTTAATACTTAATCTGTGAAGCATTCCCTGTGGGTGAATGCTTTCACACTTGACAATGAGAGTCGCCGCCACAAACCGGTTGCGCCCTCACTGCCGTACTTTGCGCCGCATTTTTGACGCCTTATGTGTCTTGTGTATGTTGATCTGCCAGCGAGCCTGATACCCCACAGGAATCAACCGTGCTGTGCAGATTTTTAAAGTGCAGCTGTAAAATGTGGTGAGCCTGTAAGTGAAGATGAATATTAAATATAAATTAGTGCGCACAGGTGTGATACAATAATAATACGGCGTTAATAGCATGCTGCGGCTATATGGCAGCAAAATCATAGTCACCAGTGCCATGTATTTCTGGTGACGTTCCTGAAAAAAAATAGAGAGGTTAATAAAACATTTAAATAGTGCCTATTTTCTATGCCGCTTCCTGTGGTAGTGCGTCCACAGTGTGAAGCTCTTTTGACCTGTGAAAAAAATGGCATGGTTAGTGTTAATGGATGTATGGCCGGGCTTACCCTATACGGTGCCGTAATGTCGTTTCTTAATGTGTTGTCGGTCTTACCCCGGTAGCGGAATTGTGGTTACCGGGTGCCGATATATTCTACCTTAATTATACTTATGCTAATGTATTATCGTGTATTCTAATGTATTGTAATGTGTTATCGGACTTATCCTGATGGCGGATTTGTCGGCCATCAGGTGCCGATCGGCGTTATCTTAACACTATCTATCTTAATTATGATTAATAATAATAAAAAATGCCTTAACTGTAAAACTATGCTGTATATACATGCCGAGTGGACCTTACTGTAAAGCCGAAATGTGCTGTGCTATTATTAGCAACAGCGGTTAGTAAATTTGCTTACATCTAAGTGACCTTAAAAATGGCACTGTACTTAAATACTAAAATTTAGATGGAGGCTGTCCGTTCGATTTCTCTCGCGGTGGTTCCCTTGTAGTACATTGTTAGGACTGGAACCCAACAATGCCTCGTAGTCCCCTCCGTTTTAATCCTATTGTCGACGTTTATCCTAGGTCTTACTAACTAGTACTAATCTAGTCACAGGCGGCTTACGGTGCCACAAGGCAAACCGTTTCTCCCGCTGTATTTATCAGCTCTTTACCTTTGCCTTTGCGTATGTAGTCGTAGTTGGGTCTGCCCACTGTAACCCCTCTAGACAGCTCGTTGCATGTCTATTTAATGCCCTTAGGCTGCCCGATGCGTCGCCATTTAAGTGGGCATTGGACATCGTCCAATGGCATAGTATTATCTTCGCCTTTATTGGCAATCGTAGTATGCTTTTCGCAGTATAATATTCTCTTCGCCTTTGTCGGCCGCAATAATATTCTCTTCGCCACTGTTGGCCGCAATTATATTCTCTTCGCCATTGTTGGCCGCAATTATATTCTCTTCGCCACTGTTGGCCGCAATTATATTTCACTCCAACGCACAGGAGTCTTGCTTCCCGCTGTAGAAGCCGTACTTACTTAAATTTAACTATAAGTCTAGTCATAATTTGGGTCGTCCCTAGGGTCAGCCCCTGAGTCCGGCGCGGAGTGAGTTATTTCTCCCACCATCCTCAGAAAGTCTCCCCTGCAGGTCTTGGCTTCGACGACCGTGGCACATAGTGGGTGTAACTGTCTCCGACAAGGGGGATAGGCTAGATGCACCCCTAGATCTTGACGTTTGCCCGTGCCAGATCCCGAATGCTTCAACCTTACGTGGTTCGTCTGTTTGGTCTAGTCATTAAGTTAAGTGAGGTCACTGCGCTGTTGAGCCAACTGGGGTAAGGGTCAACATCACCTTCCCCAGCTCTGCTCCAGTGTGGTGCCTTTGGCCTTCGGCTTATGCTGTTATCACCAATCAGAGTGTTTCAGGTTCCTTTTTATGTAATAAAAAATATATGGGCGTAACCTGTGTAAATAATTTATTTCTGTATAAAATGTAAAATATTTCAGGTGTTGTGGGGTTGTAGAGCTTCTAGGTGCATAGACTACTTTAGGTCTATTATTGCTACGTCGGCTGTCCAGCGATAATGCTCTGTTAACCCTTCATGGAGGTGTTAGTAGGGTCTGTGGCGTCAGGTACCCTGTTATTAGGATCTGGGGGTAGTTATTCGTAGAGTGGGCTGAAAGCATGGTAGGAAGAGGTTGCGCATCTTTGGGCTCAAATAAATGGTGGCCTTGAGCCGGTAATGCTACTAGGATTGCTCTTACAATGAGTGGACTGGGGCAGGTAATTCCCGGGATTGCAAAAATATAAAAATTCCATGCAGGTTTGATATTGATAACCCTTGGTAAATGGATGGGATACTCATGCAGGTATCTGGATATGAGGCATCCGCACTCATGTAAGGATAGGCGTATGGTTAGGCGTAATAATAATATATCCCTGTCATGCGGGAGTATTTAATTAACAAAAAATGGTTAATATATGATTGTGGCCTCATCTCTCATTTGGAGATGCGCATTATGCTTAATTGATGTTTGCCGACCCACCCCTAATATTCAGGTGGTAGCATCGAGATCCAAGGCGTAGTAAGCCGTCTTTTTAAACGCATGAAGTCTATCAACCCCTTGGTATACTTTGTAATGTAGTGTTGCTGTTTTGATCGTGTTCATGTGTCTGCGTTGGTTATGTTGGACGTGAGAAGGTTATGGAAGGGGACGAAGGTGGTATGCTGGTAGCCTGTGCTCCTGTCATCCTCCCTTGGTCCATGTCTGCTTTCTATCCGCTCCTTGGGATAGTAAAGCGTCGTGACGCTGTGACGTCACGACTTAATCTGGTCTGCCATTTGTAGTGTGAATGTGGCCAGTGGTCGTAGTGCGACTGGCCATGTCCTAATCGCCTGGAATGATTTATTTTGGAAATAAAATCGCGAAAGGAAGTTATTAGGGGGGAGGTCTTGTTTTCTCAGAGCCCCTGTCCGTGTTCGCTCCTGATTAGTGAGCGCGTGTGTGTGTGACTATGTTCCGTTACGCCATGCGGACGGTTGGTCTGTTATAGGGCAAGTCCTAATGTGTATCGCGTGTGTGGGCGGGAGGTGCCCGTGGCCTGTCAACGTCTTTGCGAACGTGCTCCTATGGGCCCAAGATAAGTTCCGGTCTGTCACGTCTGTCCATTGCTAAATGTCACAATTGTTTTTGCGTGTTAAAAAAATGTGTGGCATGAGGATTGTTTTGTGCTTGTAATTTCATGGTCAATGCCGATACAACAATAGTGTCTGTCACCAGCAGTATTGCGATGTGACGAAATCTGCAAGTCAGCGGTTTGTATGTGTAATGGCAGGCTCGGACGTTATGCATGTCAGCTGTCGGCACGTGCTTTCTTGCACGTATGCGAGTGTTGTCATTGTTCTAGATTCCGGGCGGACCATGTAGCAATTCGTCCTATTTAGCTAGTACTGTTGTGTGGCCACTATTCCATAAGACCTTTGTCTTATGAAATTTCTATGCCTGTGTCTGGGAAATGTATTTTCCATGTCAGGTGTAATTGAAAGTTTATGCCTGGCTTTTGGCCGAAGGAAATGTGGTATTATCTGGTTGTGTAGTTGTATGGGCCAATTTCAGTGTGATTGGAAGCCTGGATAGTTGTTTTTCATTTGTCCAATTTTTGCTGGGATTTGGACCCGTGATCTATGTAATTCTCTGTGTTTTATGTCTGCGTTGTGTTTCAGGGATTGAGGTGTCCTCAGTGTGGTTTTTGCTTGTGTCTCTCGTACCAAAAATACCGTTGATTAGTTAGTTTTTGGTACGAGTGTGGTGTGTGATCATGGGTTCGGACCCGGCTTAGTGTAAAGGCTTGTTACGACGCTATCTGTGCCGTATATATTATGGCGCATGTACCGTGTATTGGGAATGCGCAGATGGGAATACGCATTCCTGTGAAGAGTTTGCGTATTTTTGAATTCTCCTCGTAGTGTAATTTGGGGAGTTGTGTGGTTCTGAACTCGGCTTAAATGATGCCGTGTGTTCTGCTCTGAGAGCTGCTAGCATATTGCTGTCTGTAAGCGTGCAGGTTACCCATGAGACTTGTGTTATCGCTGAGTGTGGCAGTATTGAATTACAATGTCGTGCGCGCTCGCTTGTTACTTGTTTTGATAATGCTCTGTGTCCGGCACATGTGTGTCTAATCGGCTTGCTCTCTGTGACTGTGAGTAGTGCTTTCCGCACTGTGAAAGAACCTTTCAATAACTACATTCGTGTAAAAAGTACATGCAGGTCCCTATCCATTGTACAAAATGTCGTTATACACGAGTGTCTCCGGGCCGCTAGTCGCGTGTTTGGTGACTATGTGCCGGAGGCGATTTTGTTGTTTTTCATTTATGAGCCTCTGTTAGCGGAACTGTCCCAATCTGTTTTAGCTTCCTATTTTTCTATCCTGTAACTGGATAGCTACCCGACCTTATATTCCTGGTATTCAGAAGGTTGCGGGTTTTGAGACCGTCTTTTACCCAGAGTAATTGTTTCTGGCGCCATTCTAGGCAGTGTCTCCGGGACAGTTCTGTCGAGTGTTAGGATCGTATCCCGGCGCGGTCAGTGAGGTCCGAAGGCTATTTCTTGGCCTTCTTTCCACGTCTGCCAGTGGGATTACTTCCCTTACTTTTGGCAGTGTTTCCGCCTGTACGTGTAGGTGTGGGAGCTTTGCGTGTTGTTATGGAGGTGAGAAAAAGTCGTGTTATAGGCAGTGTAATGTGTCACGTATGCCTATGGGTTAAATACATACAGTTCAACTTGGCCACCTTCCTTTCCCGTGATTAGTGCGTGAGGCAAAAAAAAATGAGTTATGCCCCGCTCCGAATTAAGAGGGCACTTTGGAAAGGGTATAGAAGATATATTGTATGTCGCCAGCCCACTGCTGTATGCTTTATTAAAGTGGGTTGGCAGGTGGCGATAGTCTGTAAAAAATATGTCGTAAGCAATATGAAAAATGTTTGAAAGTGAGAAGTAGGACCTGAGTGTAGTATCCACCTGTTTGGTGACGTTAGTACTACAGTAATCTAGTTACGTCTCAGGGGAATCTACCACTGTTGAAAAATAGTTTGAGATTCTTAATTCTTGCTACAATCAGGGCTTTCGCCCGCCGCAAGAGAATGTATCAAACTGTGGGACCGGAACATAGAACATTTAGTCATTTCCATCTAGAAAGACCCGCTTAAGCTCTATGCTGTGCTTTGATGCTTAAGCTGTGTTCGGAATATCTCTTTCCGGCCTTAAAGCCGCGTGGCTCACCTGATGGGCTTCCGCTTGGCTTTGCATATTAGGAACTTTACGTTATCCAAGTTATAATATGGACCAACCATGCTCAATAACCATGGATGGCCTGTGAAAAAAAATGCTAGGGGCCCAAAAAAAATCAAGAAGAATTTAGAATTCTACACCTTTGGTTTAGCTATGTTGCACTGCATATACATGGGGAAAAAAATGTGCCGTTTACGTTAGTGAGTCTTTATGTGTTTATTGCTGTATTTCTCCCGTGTAAACGAGCTTATGTGTGTCCCTACTATAGGTTCAAGTGATATTAGCTTATTTCTGTGTCCCTGGTGGAAGTCGTTACTCCCGTCCGAGCGTCCTTGCTCGGAAAGGTGAAGGCTTCTGCCCTGTTACGAGATTATAGACCCCTGAAATCCACTGAGGTGCTCCTTTGCTCTTTTCCGGCGGAATTTCTAGCAAAGTGAGCCTGGGCCTACTTCCACCGTAACGTTTGTCTGCTGGTCTGAGTGTGCCTGTAGTCGAGGGCCTAATTGCGCTCTGCGCTACCCTAGTAGAGTTTACGGGAGTGTGTGTATTTTTGATTGCGTGGTTTTGTGGGGTAGGTAATAACACCTTTCCTATACCCCGTGTACCGTGTGTTAGTGCCTGGTCAAAATGTGCGGGCGTGTCTTGTGCATCCTGAGGGCCTGAGTGCAACACCCTCTTATGCATTCGCACCTGGGGTACGAATGCCGGTGTTCGCCTCTGTTCTGGCAAACTTGCCCTTTGAACTGGCGGTATAGGCCGCTTAATTGCCTGTCTCTGCCCTGGCAATGTGGTGGCGTGTAGCCTGACCGCTTTTTGGCCTGTGGCCACGGTAGACTCCTGCCATTGTGTTTGCCTAACTGTGTGGGTGTATGTAGGCTTTATGTACTGTAGGGCGGGCTCTACGTCCTCAGCCCATGACTTGGTTACGTCCCGCTGTCTCCCTGTCATGTCATGTGTGTCTGAGGGTCCTGGCTTCAACTCCCTCTCGTTCGTCCGTTGCGAGGGGGTTGGCCTAGGTTCTGCTGCCTGGCTTGGCAAAATTGCCTTCCGAACCGGCGCTAAGGGATGTGTAATGGTATAACCTTGTCCCCGCAGTGTGTTGGAGTCTAACCTGGCCGTCTCCTGGACTGTGGCCATGGTGACCTCCTTCCCATGTGTGGCAGTACATGGCGAGAGGGACATCCTCGCAAATTGCCGAGTTAGCGTATCTACGCTTATGTCCTCTCCCGGCTGGGCTTGTGGCCCTGCCATGTACTCAAAGATGGCTTAGTGAGCCCGGAGCTCCTTATGTTCGTCCCAAATTTGGGCGTACTGCCTATTGAGGCACATGGCCTGCTGGCAAATTGCTGTATCAGTGTAGTTGTGTTTTGTATAGGTCTGTGGTCGCCAGTTGGAAAAACGCTTGTTCGCGAATTAACTCCTTGTACTGAGTGTGTAAAATCGTGTAGTGCACCCTCATCCTTTCGAGGGCTGCATTGTCTATTACAGGACCATGTGTGGTGATCAATCGGTCGTGTATTCTGTGTCTTTGGATATGGATCCTATTGAGGTGTTCATGTATGTGATTCAAGAGCGTATGTGCGCATCTTAATCGCGCTGTCCTACCCTCTGACGGGGTGTATGGCTGTTTGCCCTGTATTGCCCCGATTTTTGTTTGGAGTGCCCGTATTTGTGTTTGCCGGCTTTGTATGTGCCTCTGGCATCTGGACAATAATGCTAATAATATTGGCGTACCCCTACTGCCTCTATGGCTTACAATCTCTGTTGTCTCTGCATGAGGTGCCATTCTGAATGAAGTGTATGTTAAATTTAAAAAAAAAACTGTGCGTGTTTGGCAGTGTATCCTGTGTCTCTCTAATTCTTTCCGGGGCTGGGGGGTTGGTTTGATAAGAATTTCCCCTGTGTAGACAGTGCGAAGCAAAAAAAACTGCTTTCTGTCTGAGAGGAAAGAAAAAAAAATCAGTCTCGCTTGGCTATGTGCGGTACGGGCCGTTTTGTCCACGAGAACTCGTTGTATGAGTCCTATTTTACTGTGCGTGGTACCCGGCCTCCACCATCTGTTTTAGATCCCTTATTTGGGGGTGGTTGGATCTAAAACGGAAGAGTTATTGTATTAATTTATAAGGAAGTGCCTAAAAGGGGGTAGCTTCCCGTAGTCGGGCAAGCTGACCAGTGTAGAGTGTTGTTTAGTGTTAGGGTGCTCCTATAAAAGATGTAGGTGTATTTTAGGGGATGGAACTTGGCGTACAGGTCAACGCGCTGGTCTTCCAGCTGGCTGGCTGGCTGGTTATATAACCGGTGTGCACGCGTCAGCGTTATGGCACGCGCTGCTCTTAGCAGTCGGGCCTATGCGGGAATACAATGATACTTGCGCTAGCAAGTATCTGGCTACTGTAAGTCACGTCTAATCGTGACGGAGGATTCAGGATGGACTTAAGGTCGTGAAGAGGCGTGTAAAATAGTAATACAGGTGTAGCGTACTGACCAAGTGTTTATTGGTCAGTAATATGGAATTGTGAGTCCCTTCTAGGGGATGTAGTAAATGTTACAATGTGTACAAACTTGTGTATACAATTTGTGGGTAAAGGTTACAAAGTTACAGGATTCTGAACACTTGCTGACTCACCTGATGATACCAGCGATAGCCTCCGGCCGCCGCACTGTAAGACTGGTAATTGAGAGAGCTTGACCTCCTTAAGGCTCCCTCTTATATTCTTCGGCGTTGCTTCGTCGACATTCTGATGGCATAGATGCCCCAGTTAATTGTGTGTCGCTGTTTGTGGTAGTGATGCAAGGATTGGGCCAGCTTTCCAGAATGGTTAGCTGTCCTTGCGGTGTTAATAGATGTTGGTCTGGACTTACAAGGGTTGCCAGTTAGAGGTGATTTAGATAGATGATGGGGGGATGGCCTCCAGGGGGTGCATACCCCTGGGGAGCTGTACAATATCTACCCATCTAATCTTCATCATTCTCCTGTAACATCACATTCCAAATGCTTCAATCCTCCTCTTTTCTTCTGCACCAATAGTCCAAGTTTCACTTCCATAGAGCGCCAAGCTCCAGACAAAGGCTTTCAAAAATGACTTCCTAATACCTAAATCTATATTCTAGATTCCTTTTTTGTAGAAATGCTTTCTTTGACTTTCTAGTCCTATTTAAATAACATAAATAATAGGTAAATAGAGAGAGAGAGATAAATAGGTAATAAGAGATTGGTTGGTTGGTTCATCAGTTTAGGGGCTGCGACAACGCGGTCATGTAGCCCCGTGTACTTTGGGTGTGTGTAGAATCTGTCTGATAACCGGTGCTAATTGTGATGGTTGTATTAGTGTGTGTATCTGTGATTCAAGTAGAAGGACTGCAAACGATTAATTTTTTCAATTAGTTCCTACTTTTGCTACCAAATGCTACCATATACGACACCCAGCTGCGGGCGTGGCTACTAAATGCCATTGGAGTCAGCACCTGGCGGTGAACGTTGGAACTAATATAACGTTATCAGACTAGCCTAAAAATTTTTGCTTCCACAAGTGCAGTTAGTGGAAGGTTCTTTTTCATGCCATAAATCTATGACATGTGACCCCAGGGGCTCACATCTAGTGGGCGTGGGTTGGCGACTACGGGACCCCAGCTGAGTCCGGCATTGCTTCCACATACTTGTGCAGGGCTCCCTCCGTCTTCTTTCCTGTCGACCTCACTTGGTCAACTCTTGTTCTCTTCCGACCCCGATGGTATTAGGGTATCCGAGGCCTAGGGAGTCTCTTCCTTTCCCGCCTTAATTGGCCCTTGTGTCAACTTTTCTGATACCCTCCTTCTGCGAGGGGTCAGCCTTCTTTTTCTTTTCATGTAATCTCCTGCCTTCTGCTCAAGGCCCTCAAGGAGGAAGGGTGTTTGTAGCCCCACCACTTCTTGTACACCCTGGATAATGCTGCACACTCAGGGTCTCACGGCTGGTGAGTTCCGGAGTTGGCGACCCCGAGGGATTCCTGAGCTGGGTCCGGTTTCCCCTTTTGTCCATTACCTGTGGGGTGTACCCTCTCCTCTTTCACTTTCCTATCTTCCTTTCATGGCTCTCCTTCCTTCCAAGTCCCTCAATCCGCATTCTTCGAGGGTTGATGGCATTTCTTTTCCTCCTGTCCTTTATTTGCCTTATTCTCCTTTTGTTTTCATTTCTTCTTCTAGTATGTAAGTTAGTAGTAAGTTTTGGTTATAGTTTCCTTTTCATTATCATCTTCACGATCACCCAAACGATTAAGGGCCGATAACCTAGATGTTACGCCCCTTAAAACAACAATTATCATTATCATCATTTGCTTAGTGAAGGTACAAAAAAGTCCTGTATGGGATGGTAAAAAATAAGAGGCGGAAGCATCCTACGGATTATGTTAGAATGGTGAACAAAAGGGGACAAGAGATAGAAAGTAGGGAAGAACTGAAGAAAATGTGAAAAGAAATTTTTGAAGAACTTCTGAACCCAAATGGAAACCACAGCGAGGAGGAAGAAATCGGGGAAGGGGAAGATGAACTGCAAACAGAAAAGGACTTAACATGGAAAGAAGTGGAAGATGCAGTGAGGAAGATGAAAGGAGGGAAGGCACCGGGTGTGGATGAGTTGAGTGTGGAGATGGTGAGAGCAGCAGGAGAGGTGGGGATACAATGGTTGTACCGAGCGATGAAGACTGCATGGAAGGAAAGGAAGACCCCAGAGGACTGGAAAAAAGGAATAATTGTCCCGATCTTCAAGAAAGGTAGTAGAACAGAATGCAGAAACTACCGGGGAATAACACCGATGAGTCATTGTGCAAAGATCTTTGAGAAAGTTTTGGAAAGGAGAATTAGGACAAGGATAGAAGGAGGGATGAGGGAAGAGCAACATGGCTTCAGAGCAGGCAGGTCCACAGTGGATTTGATTTTTGCTGTAAGGCAGTTACAAGAGTATGGAACAGATCTACTGATGGCCTTCCTGGACATTGAGAAAGCATATGACAGTGTATGCAGAAACAAAGTATGGAAGTCCCTGGAGGATAGAGGAGTAGAGAAATGGACTATAAGGAGGATAAAGGAGATGTACAAGGGAAGTGTGAGCTGTGAGAAAGTGGGAGGAGAGAGATCGGACTGGTTGGAACAGAGAAACGGCCTGAAACAAGGAAGTGCACTGTCACCGTTACTTTTCATTGTGGTGATGGATGACATAATGACCCGAGTGGCACAAGTAATTGGGGAAGGAAAGATGAAAGCAATGGTGTTTGCAGATGATTTGATGATTTGGGGAAACAAGGAGGAGGAGGTACAGAAAAAGTTGGACGTGTGGGAAGGAATAATACAAGGATATGGGATGAAATTTAGCATAAATAAGAGTGAGATGGTGATCACAACAAGGAAGAAGGAAAGAACCACAACGGGAATAACAATTGGTGGGGAACAGCTGAAGAAAGTGGAGAGTTTCAAGTATCTGGGAAGCCTGATACAAGATAATGGAAGAAACGATAGAGAAATAAATGAGCGGGGGAGACAGGCAGAAGCATTCCGAAGGAGTGTGAGAAGCATGTTATGGAGCAAGGATGTCCCTCAGAACAGCAAAAAGATCATATATCGGGCGTACTATGTCCCTATCCTGACGTATGCCTCGGAGACCTGGGTTATGAAAGGAAGGGAGAAGAGCAAAATACAGGCCAGTGAGATGAGGTTCTTGAGAAGCAGTATTGGAGCTACAAAGATGGACAGAATAAGAAATGAGAGGACCAGAGAATTAATGAAGGAGGAACCATTCCAGGATGGTATAGATAAATCTAGACTTAGATGGTATGGACATGTAAAACGAATGGTGCAGAAGAGGATGCCCAGGAGGATACACGAGACGAAGTGGGAAGGAAAGAGACCGAGATACAGGTGGCTGAAGGGGGTGGAAGGAAGCGTGAAGAAGAGAGGAGAAGACTGGACAAGGGTGGAGGCTGGGAGATGGTGGGAAGACAGAAGACGTTGGAGAGGATTATGTTCCAAACAGATCCGGCCAGTGGCTGGAAACTGTGCAAGTTGATGATGATCATTTACTTTCCCTCCGAAGGAAAGCATACTGAGGGATTTTTAACGCTCTTAAAAATCCACGATTTCAGCCGGGTTTGAACCCGCGATCTTGGGCATAGAAGTTCAGCATGCTACCAACTATGCCACCGAAGTCGCTTGAATAAGAGAATAAATAGGTAAGTGAGTAAATATGTGGATAGACAAATGAATGAGGCTAGGATTGGCAAGGGGGCGGCCGTGGTCTCCAGAGTTTCATACACTTGCAAGGAAAATTGGATTTCTACGAAGCGAGTGTTCTTATAGGCTCATAAAAATTAAATCTCCATGGGACAAATGCTAAGGTTACAGTGTTAGGGGCACGCCAATTATGTAAGGATATTCCATAAGTTATTGCTGAGCGTGATGGCGCAGTGAATTAGCTGCTCGTCTTTCACCCGGACGGCCGGGGTTCGAATCCCGGTGACAGCTGAAAAATTACATGGCGTCAGGAAGGGCATCCGGCCTTAAATCCCCGGCCAAAACCAAAATGAGCCTGGTTGGCTCCGACGACCCCAATTAATTGGGAAAAGCCGAAGAAAGAAATTCCATAAGTTATAGCTATTTGAAATCAATCTACATTACATTTTTAGTTATTTTCAATCTAATTCGCATTTTGTAAGTATTTTCGATCTAAATTGCATTTTGCGAGTATTTTCAACCTCAAAAATTGCATTTTGTGAGGATTGATAATCTAGATTGCTTTTTAGTAAGTCTTTGAATGTAAGTTGAGGCACTTCCGTGAGTATTTTGAATTTCAATTACATTTCGTAAGTATGTTCAACCTAAACCGCATTTTGCAAGTATTTTCAATCTAAACTGCATTTTGAATGCTGGACTTTTTGTAAGTATTTTGATTCTCAATTGCATTTTGAGAGGATTTTGAATCTAAATTCCATTTTGTAAGTATTTTCAATTTTAATTCCATTTTGTAAGTATTTTGAACCTCAATTGCATTTTGAACGTATTTTCAATCTCAATTGTATTTAGTAAGTATTTTGAATTTCAATTGCTTTTCGTAAGTATTTCGAATTTGCATTGCATTTTGTAGGAATTTTGAACCTATTCTACATTTTGTGCCTATTTCTCAATCTGTTCCTTTTGTGAGTTTCTTTCTTTTAAATTACCTTTTGTCAACCGGGTGAGTTAGCCGTGGTTGTTACGGAGTGGCTGCAGGCGAGGAGGTTCGAATTCCCCCGCCGGCAAACCTTGAAGATGGTTTTCGGTGGTTTCCCATCTTCCTTCCAGGCAAATGCTGGGGTTGGTCCCTAACTATAGGCCACAGCCGCTACCTTCCAATTCCTCGTCCTTACAATCACACTTTCCTCCCCCAGACAACACTCCACAAGCAAGGGTACTTGTAGCTCACCCCATGGGTGTCCGCATGAAGTAGCTACTAACTCTGGCGAGCCGAACTTGTCCTAGGACACTCCCGGCACTGAAAGCCAAACGCTTAAAAAAATCTTTTGTAAGTATTTCCTCTCTACATTTTGTGAGTTGTTTCAATCTGAGTTCCATTTTGTATTTTCCGTCTCACTTAATTTTCGTTACGGTTTCCATCTCCTTGTTATTTTCGCTATCACCCAGACCATTAGGGGCCGATAACCTAGATGTTAGGCCCCTTAAAACAACAATTATCATCACCATTTGGTTACCTAGAAATGCTTGCCACGGTAGGTGAGTGGTCAACGTGTCGGTCTACTGACGTCAAGCTTGCAGGTTCGCTCCTGGCCGTGGTAAGTGATTTTTCGAAAGGCGGCATAAATTGCGACACCATGTCATACGATGTTGGCATGTCAAAGAATCCAGTAGGCCGTGTTCATAATGGCAAAATTAATCTCGGGAGTTTCCGTCGACACAAAGTTCCTCATTTCTCTACTAGAAAGCGCTATCGTGCTCAAGGAGCTTAGATATCTAACCTCTTTGATTATCATAGTACTTCAAGGAACAACGAAATTCGACATGAAAGCTACTCTTTGGGTGTCAAATAACAAAGCTTGCACCAGGCACCCGAGGTCATACGATATTATTATTACCTAGAAATGCCAGTATTTGCCTCGAGTGAGCAAGGTTGAAGAAAAAATAAACGTTGGAGCAGAGGATCATATAAATACAAGTAGGCTAATTTGAATGTTAAGTAAAAGCGAGACCTAACCAACTCAGAGGGTTGATGGCCTTTAATAAAGTTGACACTCTTGTGTGTGACCACGCCCTCGCTAACACACATCCTCTTTGACGTGTGGGGATGTTAATAGAGAGCTATCAATTAAAATACTATTATCACTGTGCGGGGGACTGTGATGGGTTAAAAATAAAAAAGAATCGAATAGCAGGAGAGTGATAACCTGTTGGGGCGGACTTTAAAAGGCATCAAGAGAGAGGAATATAGGCCACTGTCACACAGAAGGGGAGGGTGGATAAAAAAAGCAACGAAGAGAGACAGGGAGGGTTGGAGGATAAAAAAGAGGGCCATCACACGTATATGTGAGTATAGCAATGGGGTGTGTGTTTGGGGGTTTTACATTCTGATAACATTGTACTGTCAATTTAAATACTTTTCTCTCATTTTAGGGGAAGATGACCTCGCTGTTCCTCCCCTTAAAACTTCAATCAATAACAAACTAACTACTCTCTTTCATTCCTAGTTGGTTGCGTGGCTCAGTGGTAACGTTCTCGCTTGCTGAGCGCAAGGTTGTAGGTTTGTATCTTGGCGCAGTCAGCTGGCATTTGAGGGTGCGCAAATGCGAGGGAGCCGTGTCAGTAGATTTACTGGCACGTTAAATATCCCCGTCGGGGCGAAATTCCGGCACCCCGGCGTCTCTAAAAGCCAGAGTAGTTGAAAGGGACGTAAAATCAATAACATTATTATTATTATTCTTTCCTAGTTGTTAGGCCCCTTTAAACAACAACTATCATCATCGTATCTTTTTATCTACTTTCTTTTGCTTCTTTCTTTTTATTTCTTTCTTTCTTTCTTTCTTTCTTTCTTTCTTTCCTTCTTTATTTTCTTTCTTTCTTTCTTTCTTTCTTTCTTTCTTTCTTTCTTTCTTTCCTTCTATATTTTCTTTCTTTCTTTCTTTCTTTCTTTCTTTCTTTCTTTCTTTGTTTTCCTTCTCTTCTTCTTTCTATCTTCTTTCTTTCTCTTCCCTGTTTGTTTGTTTGTTTGTTCCTTTCTTCTTTCTTTCTTTCTTTCTTTCCTTCTTTGTCTTCCCTCTTTCTTTCTTTCTTTCTTTCTTTTACTCGTTTTCTTCTTTCAATCTTCCTTTCGTTCTTTATTTCTTTTCTTCTTTCTTTTTTCGATATTTCTATCTTTTCTTTCGTTTTATTCTTTCTTTCTTTCTTTCTTTCTTTCTTTCTTCCATTCATTCTTTGTTTTTCCTTTTCTTCTTCTTTCTATCTTCTTTCTTTTTCTACCCTCCTTGTTTCTTTGTTGTTTGTTTGTGTCTTTCTTTCTTTTTCTTCCCTCGATCTTTTTTCGTTTTCTTTCTTTCTTTCTTTCTTTCTTTCTTTCTTTCTTTCTTTCTTTCTTTCTTCTTCTTCTTCTTTTCTTCTCTAGTTCTTTCTTCTTTTTTTCTTATTTTATTCTCTTGGTTCTTTCTTTTCTTCCCTCATTTGTTCCCTCTTCCTTTTCTTTTCTTCCGCAGTCAGGACTATTTTAAGGGATACTGAAGTGTCAGAAGCCATTTATCACTGTTGCCTAAAATTGTGCCGTTACATTTGGCGGGAAACGAATATTTAATCACCCTAACCTTAAAGAAATATTACATAAGTTGTTTATCACAGGAGGGGAGGGGGAGGAGGGGGGGGGGGAGAGGGCACTTAATTGAATTATTATTGTGACAAACTTCAGTGTTTTGTTGTTTGATTCTAAATCAAGCATTCGTATTTATACTGGAGGCCTGCTGTAATGTTGGTAGCTTGTCAATGCAGCGAATACACAAATTATACAAGGCACTACAGTAGAATAAGGTAAATGTAAACTTAGCTGGTCTTTTGCATCCCGGGTCTTATATGGCGTCCGTTATCTCTCTGCTCACCTCTTGGAATCGGGCAACATAAATATTGTGCCCAATTGCATTAGGCGGGAAAAATGCAATATATTACAATTTGGGTTGACCGACTAGAACGCTTTCTTTAATTGAACAATGAGAAAAGGTTTGTATCACTTCTTGCTCCTTAGATGTCGATGGAGCACTAATTATTAACAGAGGAGTGAATGCTGTTGGTCTTAGTACACTACAGTATATACTAATATTAAAACCATGAACTTATAACAATATTATCCTGTTGTAATATAACATACAAATATATGCAAGAGTGAAATTTGGTTCATCCGAGCGTTTTAGAACCTTAATAGTGAATATTCGGTCTTCTCACGCGGTCCCAAGACTGGTTTCAATTGGAGGAAAATAAATAAATAAATAAATAAGTAAATAACACATAAATATATAAATAAATGAATTCATGGGAAGGGAATAAGAGATGGGAATGAAGGGAAATTAATCAAGGAAGGAAGAAAAGGGAATTGACATTTAATTTGAATTGAATTTATTCATAGAGTACTTCCACTGAGGCTAAAGAGCCCCTTGATGTAGCGTATACAATGTTCTGGCTTGCAGGAAGGAACGAAAGGGAAATAAACTAAAGGAAAGGGGAAAGCGAATCAAGGAAGGGATGGGAAGAGAAGGGAAAGGAAAGGAATCAAGTAAGGAAGACAAGGGAAGGAAGGAACAAAAGAGAAGGAAGGAATGGAAAGGTAAGGATAGGAAAGAAGAGAAGCGATGGAATAAGAAATCATAGGAAAAGGAACCATGAAATGAAAGGAATGGGAAAGGTAATAGTAATGAAAGGAAAGGGGGAAAGGGAATAAAGAAAGGATGGAAGGAAATGGAAGGAAAAGAAAGGGGAAAGGGAATCAAGGAAGGCAAGAGTGAATGTGAAGGGAAGAGGAAGGAGGGAAGAAAGGAAGGAAGGAAGGAAGGATGGAAGGATGGGAATCAAGGAAGGAAAGGGAAGGAAAAGAAACGATAGGAAAGGGGAAGGGAATCAAGAAAGGAAAGGAAGGCAAGAGTGAATGGGAAGGGCAGAGTTAGGAGGGAAGAAAGGAAGGAAGGAAGGATGGATGGATGGGAATCAAGGAAGGAAAGGGAAGGAAAAGAAACGATAGGAAAGGGGTAGGGAATCAAGAAAGGAAAGGAAGGCAAGAGGGAATGGGAAGAGAAGAGTTAGGAGGGAAGAAAGGAAGGAAGGAAGGATGGATGGATGGGAATCAAGGAAGGAAAGGGAAGGAAAAGAAACGATAGGAAAGGGGAAGGGAATCAAGAAAGGAAAGGAAGGCAAGAGTGAATGGGAAGGGAAGAGTTAGGAGGGAAGAAAGGAAGGAAGGAAGGATGGATGGATGGGAATCAAGGAAGGAAAGGGAAGGAAAAGAAACGATAGGAAAGGGGTAGGGAATCAAGAAAGGAAAGGAAGGCAAGAGGGAATGGGAAGAGAAGAGTTAGGAGGGAAGAAAGGAAGGAAGGAAGGATGGATGGATGGGAATCAAGGAAGGAGAGGAAAGGAAGGAAACGAAAGGGAAAAGGGAATCAAGGCAGGAAAGGAAGGGAAGAGTGAATGGGATGGGAAGAGGAAGGAAGGAAGAAAGGATGGGAATCAAGGAAGGAAATGGAAGGAAAAGAGACGATAGGAAAGGGGTAGGGAATTAAGTACGGAAAGGAAGAGAAGAGGAAAGGGGAGAGGAAGGGGAAAGGGAAGGAACGGAAAGGACATGAATGGACAATTACACATAACTTAGATTTGAATAAAACGAAAACGTATAGAAGGTGCTGCGATTGTTGTTTTCCACCACTGTATTTTTATTAAACTATTATCTTTCTAAGTCATCCACCTTTAAGTTTTTAAATCCTGAAATTTTGTATTTTAAATGAGTTACGAGGAGACAGATGTCCCTGCTGTTCCCCATATTAAAAGCAGTAATCATGATAATCAATCATTGCCAAACACAAACCACCATCTGCTTAACCTGTTTGAAGTTCTCGCTAGCCCTTCAAAAGAGTGGCTTCAGAACCAGCAATCAGCACTTTAATAAAGCCGCTATATATTAAATCAAACAGCGGGAGACTTGTGTGATGGAGTCAAATCTGTTGCGTTCACACCATCATCCCCCTTTTTTTAAACATGCCATATAATATATCTTTGTGAGAGGGAATTAAGAACATAATTACCAAGTCCTCTTTAACCCAGCGTGATCCCTTTCACACGTCTTCTAACATCTTTTTGTGTGTGTATGCGTTTCAGAATAAAAAAAAAGAAACCACACGCGTTTTGCGTGTGTTATATGATATTTACTTTGAGAGAGCCATGGTGGTCCGGCACCGTTTATGTATTTCTTCTTCCTCATCTCTCCTGCTTTCCTTTTTATTTTTAATCTTCATCATCCCTCTCTCTTCTCCCCCTCCCTTCCCACCCCGCCGCAACTCGTGGGAGTCTGGACTCCCTGTGGCGTTGTTAAAATAGCGGAAAGCCACGTAATCAGCTTTAAAGAGATTTATTTAATACTTTGTGGGAAGAGATGAATTCGCACTTTGCCCACACACACACATATACACTTGGCCAAGAGTGAGAGAGAGAGAGAGATGAAAATTATTTCACGAGTAAGTTAAAAAAAAAAGTATATATTAATGTGTCTTCTCTGTGTCATATGTGCTAATGGTTCACACACACACATTTACATACATACTATACGTATAGAGACAGGGGAAACAGTGGAAAAATCCAAAAGGAAAGCTATTAAACGTGTGTAAATCCTCTATAAAGATATCCACATGAAAAGCGCCGTGAGATAGATCGTCTAGGCAACTGTTCAGACAGCAGTGCTTTGCGGGTTAGGGGTTGTGTGTATATGAGTGAACATGTTGTTTCTTTCCCATTTAAATTGGCGATTGGGATATTATCTTGTCATGAGCGCAGTGCACTTGCGTCACACGACACACACACACACACATACGTCAAGAGGCAGGGGAATCAGTGTAAAAATCCACAGTTGGTAGCCCTTTCAGGCAAGCAACTCAATGATTTCTTTTAGCGTATGGCTATTAGTGCCGGGAGTGTCCGAGAACATGTTCGGCCCGCCACTTTGTAGCTGCTACTATGCGGGCACCCATGGGGTGAGCTACAAGTACCGTCGCGTGTGGAGTGTTGCCTGGGGAGGAAAGTTTGAATGCAAGGACAAGGAGTTGGAAGGTATCGGCTGTGGCCTATAGTTAGGGACCAACCCCGGCATTTGCCTGGAAGGAAGATGGGAAACCACAGAAGACCATCTTCAAGGTTGCCGGCGCACAGTGGGTCAAAATCGAAATCTAGGAGGACAAAATTATTTATTTTCATAATTAAAAATCAAAATTTATTATGTCAAAAGTGGTACTTTTTGGCATTGTTAAAAGTAAATTAGGGGTAGAAAATTGATCTGAAGAGATAACTGAATGCCCTATCCAACTCCTAGTCATAGACAATTTCTTGCATGTGCAGACGTAGCTTAAAAAGGTCTTAACTGATGTTTATTATGAAGTAAACAAATTATATACGTTGCTTAGACTCTGAATTCATGATTAAAACGTGAAAATGATTTTGTCCCCCTAGATTTCAATTTTGATCCACTGTGCGTCGGGGAGATCTCGAACCTCCTCGCCTCCCAGATGTGAGCGACTGCCAGCAGCCACGCCGTAACGACCACGGCTAACTCACCCGGTAACTCAATGATGAAAACATCCTTTAATGTCATAGACTACACTTTCGTTGTTTTCTTCACTTTTCCAAAGCTTGGTAGCTTTCAAAGCCGCCCCAATAATAAATCTAACTTGATATTAACAGAGAGTTCCCTAATAACGTCATGATATCGTTAGCTTCTACCTGCTCCACTCGGGCGCTAATGTCGCATGTATAATTTCACGAAGATGCCGCTACAGTCGAATGATGGAACCGCCATTTTGTATTGTGTATCCGATCTTTCTGTTATATAGTCTTTAGACTCACCAGCTACAAACTGTCTTCTTTTCGTTTCATCATTCGTCCTTATAGGTTGTGTGCTCAATCAATACAATGACTCAAATTATGATGCATGAGAGGCGACACTCAATTACAAATGTTATAAAGATTAAGGATGACGGTAATTGTCTGTTCAGGTCATTGGCATAATAAACGTTTCTTACGAGGTGATGACACGCGGTAGAATGATTATTGTTCACCGGAAACTCAACCATATGCGGTCGATTAGATTATTAGAAGTTTGCCTTTTCTACTACTACGACCGCTAGTGTGAGTCAATGCAGAGTTTTACTTGAGCCCTTATAACTACTACTGCTGTGAAGATTTTTCAAAAAATTAAGACATGTCTGAGGGTATTGAACCAAAGAACTCGTTAAGGAAAGAATTGTGTAATAGTACATTATGGAACGAGCCTATAATGGCTATAATTAAGACACGAGTATTTTTATAAAACGAGCGTATGCGAGTTTTATAATTTCCATACGAGTGTCTTAATTACCATTATAGGCGAGTTGCATACGACTGTTTATGTTCGACGATAATTATAACTTTATTATATGTTTTAACATAAATATTCATACATAATCTGTTCAGTCACTACAGTAGAATGTTGTGATTGGGTGCTGCGGTGGGTAGTATATCTCTCTTGTCCAAGCTCTCTGGACAACCGACGCATACGCTCTGTGTGCTTCAATACCATATGTTCAGATTGCGCACCAGTATTCAGTAAAACTGTCACTGAAGTCGTGTCAAAACCACGCGCTGTGTAGAAATTGGTTTTGGGGATATTAAGGTACCGGTACAGTGCTATTTCTTGTCTCATATTCGCCAGTTTATTTACGCGAACATATGGACGGTGCGTATTCCATGTCGGTAATTTATTATAGTTCGATGTTGTGTTTATGTCCGACATGTTGGATTTTGAGTGCATGCGCGAAAGTATCGTTACCTAATTGGTCAATGAACGAGCTCTGATTGGCTGGAGAAACTGTATCATAATGAAAAACGGTGTTATAATGACCATCATTATGATACAGTTTTCTAACACATAATAGCGAGGGTCGAACATAAATAAGTTATTTTGTCTAAGATTTGAATCAAAAAGAAAATGAGTGATGAAACAAAGCGATTTTTGCCCTTTTTTGGAACGGAATTTAGGCCGACAGTGATCTTTAGTTTGATTTAGTTTGATAGAGCTCTCCATGACTTAGAATTTAATATCTTTCCGTGCCCACTTTTGGCACAATTTTACGCTTTTGCTGAGATGGGGACCCCTACTTTGTGCGCTAAGACATGTTTTCTACATTATAAACAAAAACAAGAAGTTCCGTAACGAACTAAAGAGCCTACTTTTCTTGAAATTTAAGATGCATGCCAATGATTAATCTATATGGATCTATCTAGAATAATGACGAAATTAAGTTGGTAGTATCGAAATTTCTAATTAGTTCGAAATACTGTATACCTGGCATAATGTAGCCTAATAGAGCACTACAGTTGGCAGCCCTGGTGACTGAATAGACTGAATCGTTCCATCTCATAAGGTACAGAATTCAAAATTTGGTTGAAGTCCAATGGATAGCATGGACGTTACATGCAGTTAAACATTGGATCTAACAGCGCGCGTAAAATCATGTTGGCAACAATGACATACCTGAATTGGTCAGAAATAATCTGAAATAATATGATCTATTGTTGTGTCAATTTTGAATGAAATCCATGAGTTAGTATAGAAGTTACATGCATTTTAAAATTGAAACTATCAGCAGCTTAGAATCATGTTGGTAGCACTGACGTATATAAGTTACTTCAAATTAATATAGAATGTCAGGTACTATACGTGTGCATAGTTTAAAGCTGTCGGCTTGTATACTTTCTGATATATGGGTATTTGAATTAATAAAAATTGAGAGCATTTATTAACAGTTGGCAGCCCTGGTGGCTCTTAAGAATACGCTCAGTCATATCTGTTTATGTACACATATCACATACGAAATTTGGTTGATATCCAATTGATAGGGTAGAAGTTATATGCATTTAAAATTTGGACCTATCAGCAGGCTTATAATCATTTTGGCAACACTGCCATGTATGGTCTCTTGGAAATTAAACTGCAATATTATTATCTATACGTGTGCCAATTTTGAAATAGCTCCCATTCATACCTTCCAAGATATCCAACCTGAAGCTCAAATTTTAATTGCTATTTTTCAGCAGTTGGTAGCACTGACATCATTTTCAAATATGGCCGTGAGATATTCAGGTATAGGTCTTTACTCCTACCAAATTTTGTTTCGATTGCTGCAGCCGTTTAGGAGTTGATAGGGGTGGGGGGGGGGGGGCACACACACGGCCAGACAGACAGAAGGACAGACAGACAGCCAGACAGACACACATTTCCCCGATCTCATAAGTCTACTTTTTCCTCATTTTTGCAAAATATGAAAAGTAGGCTAATAATGCTATTAAACTTGTGTAAATCCTCTATAAGGATATTCACATGAAAAGCACCGTGAGATAGATAATCGAGGCAACTGTTCAGACAGAAGTGCTATGCGGGTTGCAGGTAGTGTGTATTCGTGTGAACAGGCGTCACCAAGGAAATCATTTTCTTCCAAATGGGCGATTGGGATATTATCTCGTCATGAGCAAGTTCTAACGTGCTCCTTAATGTGAATAACGAATCAAATAATAATAATAATAATAATAATAATAATAATAATGATTCCTCAGCTACGTGGAATAGTTTATTTTGAGTGGAGCATGGTAGGCAATTCTGGCAGGTGAAAAGCTAAGGATAATTCTGCTAAGGAGTGATGGATGCAGTTAGGAAGATACAAGAAAGAAGGTTAGCACAGGCAATTAATTTTTGACTACATTGACAAGGGTTTAGACTTTTCTCCACGTTTTTCGGTAATCCTTTCCACTGTGCACCATGAAGTGGGTCTCTTCTCTTTCAGTAAATCTGTCCGCAAACAGGTTTCAACTGGACGTCTTCCATTTCTCTCTGTTCTGAGTATCTCCTTTTATTTGCTTGTAGCTTCTTCCCCTCTTCACATCTGTTAACATTCCAAACCGTCTTCTTCCTCTCCATCTTTTTCCTTCTTCTTTTCCTTCCATGATTCTTTGTAGTAGACAATTCCTACGTGCAGCTGTATGTAACCCATCCAAAGATTTTTTTCACTCCAGTATCATCCTCATGAAACTCCTCTCCTACCCTTCTCAGCAGCTCCTCATTTCTCATTCTATCGGTTCATTTCACATCATCCATCTCCCAGTGGCTCACATCTAGTGGGACGTGGGTTGGCGACCACGGGGCCCCAGCTGAGTCCGGCATTGCTTCCACTTACTTGTGCCGGGCTCCTCTCCGTCTTCTTTCCTGTCGACCTCCCTTGGTCAACTCTGGTTCTTTTCCGACCCCGACGCGACGGTATTAGGATATCCGAGGCCTAGGGAGTCTTTCACTTTCCCACCCTAATTGTCCCTTGTCTCATCTTTCCTGATCTCTCATTCTTCGAGGGGTCAGAGGTTGTTTTCTTTTCATTATATTTCCTTTTCTCTTTGAGATTCCTGCACTGTTTTTGTGAATTGGCTCCCCGTATATCCAAATTACCTTAAGCGAATTTTTTGAATCTACACTGCATTTTGTAGGTGTTTTCAATCTAAGTTGCATTTCATAAGTTTTTTCGATCTAAATTGGATTTTTCGAGTATTTTCAGCCTCCATTGCATTTTGTAGGGATTGGCAATCTAAATTGCTTTTTAGTAAGTCTTTCAATGTAGGAGAAGGACATTTTAGCGAGTATCTTGAATTTCAATTGCATTTTGTAAGTATTTTCAACCTAAACCACATTTTGCAAGCATTTTCAATCTAAATTGCATTTTGTATGTTGGTCATTTTGTAAGTATTCTGATTGTCAATTATATTTTGTGAGCATTATCAATTTAAATTGCATTTTGTAAGTATTTTTAATTGTAATTTGTGAGTATTTTGAATCTGAACTGGCCTTTTTCAATCTAAATTTGATTGTATATTTTCAATTTGAATTGCGTTCTATAAGTATTTTGTAATTTCATTTGCATATTGTAGGTATTTCGGCTGTACATTGCATGTTGTACGTATTTTGAACCTAACCTACATTTTGCGCGTGTTTTTCAATCTACCGGTATTACTTTTGCGAGTTTTTTTCCAAATTTCTTTTTGAAAGTATTACTCCTGTCCGTTTTTTGAGTCGTTTCAAACTGAGTTATTTTGTAAGTATTATCAATCTCACTTAATTTTCGTCATGATTTCCATTTCATTGACATTTTTGCCATCACCCAGATCATTAGGGGCCGATAAACTACATGTTAGGCACCTTAAAACAACAATTATCATCAACATCATCATCTTCCTCTGCCTATTTTTCCTCTCCTCTCCTACCCTTTGTAGCACTTCCTCATTTCTCATTCGTTCCATTTCATTTTCTCCATTCTTCTCTTCCATAACCACATTTCAAAACTTTCTAAATATTTTGGTTATGAAGTGGGTACTCTAGCATTAATCCACCAACAAGGAGGCATCTCGCTACTCACTGTCGCGATGTTAGCGTTTTACAAAGGCCGAACCCTTCAATTCATTGCTTCTTAAATACCGGACAGCCTTTAAATTCCAATCCACAACAAGCTCCCTCTAGCATTCTCAAATTAAATCAAACTTTTTAGCAGTCTTTTTTAATTAATCTAATACTCTACAGTAGAGAAAAAACTCACTCCCACGATCTACTCCTCCTCCACTTCTTCCTCCACGTACTTTATATATATATTTTTTTGTATTAGAAAGAGGAAATGGGGTGAAGCGGAATCAATAAAAAAAGAGCTAGAATAAAATGTCTTGATTTAAATGATGAGTCGTAATGAAAACAGTGGTAGCATCCAAAGGCCCCTACACTGCGGCCTGAGACGTGGTATCAAAGCACTCCCGCTACAGAGGTACAGAACCGGGCCGCACCACGCCGCGCATTCCAGCAGGCCGAGGCCGTTTCGTTTGTTTGTTGGCCGACTTGTGTGTGAGTGTAAGTACTCTATCGGAATGTCTTTATTACTGAATTTAATTAAAGGATTGGAAAGTTAGCTTGAATTCAATCCTGTTCCAGAGGAGGAGAACGTAATATTGTGTGCGCCTAATTGTGTTTGCCACTGAATACAGCAGCTCCTCTTGTCGAAAGAACACTATACAAAATAAAAAAAAGTCTAATAGGGAAAAAAGCAGGCAGTGGAAAGTTATTCAATCACTAAGTTTGTTGCGTCGTTCGATCATGGTGGACGTACCTTGGTTTTTTTGATTAGTTTACGTAGCGTTATCGCTAGGGGTTGCTCAGTTACAAGGGGGCGTTTTTATATGGCAATTGTTTTAAAGAACGACAACATTTTGTTTCAAACATTACATTACATTCATTTTTAGATATACCACTCCTTAAGCTATCATCTACTTTATTAACTATTTACGGGATCCACCTATTTTATAAAATATTTCGTTCTGTTTTACTTTCTTTTGTATGTGTTCTGCCTTTGTGTTTTTGTGTTGTGTTTTTGTTTTTCGAATTTTCTTTTGTTTTCTCTTTCTGCTCATGCTTTTGTTTTTCGCTCTTCCACTTTTTTGCGTTTACTATAGGTTTGGATTTCAGCTTATGCTTTTATTTTTTCTTGTAGGTTTTTAAATGTGGTGCATTCTTTTGCTTTTGCATTTTGTTTTTGATATTTTTGTTTCTGCTATTTATTTTGATTTTGATCTTTTTTGATTTTGCTTTTCTATTTCATTTTTTATTTTTGTGTTCGGTGTTTTCGCTTTCTGCTCATTCTTTTGCTTTCTTATTTCCTGATCTAGTTTTTTGACTTTGTATTTTGTCTTTTCTTTGTTTTTGTTTTTGTGTTTTGTATTTTGTTTTTTTATTTCCTGTTTGTTGTGAATTTTTTTGAGCTTAAAATTTTTTTCTTTCTGTTTACTTTTTTGTTTTTGGCTTTTTTTCTATATTTTAATTTTGATTTGCTTTGTCTTTTCTGTTTTTGTTATTTGTTTATGCTTTTTTGTTTTTTGTGTGATTGTATTTTGTTTTTGACTTTATATTTTTAGTTTTAGATTTTTCTTTTCTGTTTGTGGTTTCGAGTATGTTATTTTTTACCTTTTCCTTTGAATTTTTTTTGTCACGAAGTAGATTGAAGTAATATGTTTAGTTTTATGAACAAGACTTAAATATTTAACCTTCTGGAGCCAGCGAACTTGATGTGTGTCTACAAGTAAAGCTTCTTGCTGACATATCTTGGTCATCAGCCCTGTATACTTTGGTGTCTTTAGGTGTAATTATTATGACCGCGAATGTGGCCAATTCCCTGCTGGAAGTGTGGAAATAAAGAAAATCCACTCAGAATAGCCGGTGTCTGCGCCGGAATGCGAAACTCTGATCTTCGGACTGACTATGCAGGTGACAATTTCAGGCTGAAATATGAAAATATCAACTCTTCTGAGATTATCGCGGCTAACAAACATACAAATTGTTTTTTCAAATGTTCCAGGAACACACACTCACACAAATAAAACAAAACAAAAATATCACAGTTTTGTAGCGTCATAAAAGCGTGATTGTGTTTGTTTTTAATCTTGCAGTGGTCAACTTTTATCATCAGATATTTTAGTCATGCTCCAATTAGTGACAGTACTGTAGCTTGTTTTACAAATTAAAAAAATAAAACATTAGCAGAGATGTGTGTGTGTGCAATATTTTTGTTTTTGCTTGTGCGATTCATCTCGTCGTTGCCAACTTTAAAACAATAACAACACGGAAAGAAATGAAACATTAAATTACAGTTTACTAACCTCTTTCAATTATGAATTCGACGCAAATTAAAAACTTAAACCCTATCTATTCGCGTACATACGATCAGAAAATTAATATCGTCAATAAAAAATAGACCAAAATAGATGTACTACTCCTACTCCGGATACTGTTTGTTTGACACTCGGAGGAATAGATGAATTCTCCAATGGTAACACCCCTTCTGTATTCTGCAGAAAAGGACCCAAGTAGTTCCGTGACGAACTAAAGAGCCTGCTTTTCTTAAAATTTAAAATTCATGCTAATGATATCTATAATATTAGAAATGAGGTGTTACATTGGAGTTATCAGCGAGCGTAAAATCATGTTGGCAACAATGTCATGTATGTGTTGCTCAGAATTAATCTGAAATATTATGATCCATACTGCTCAACAAAGCTTGCAATATATTTATTTTACTACAATGACTTCTTACATTAAACCCCCAGGGGCCCACGGCTAGTGGGACGTGGGCTGGCGACCACGGGACCCCCAGCTGAGTTCAGCATTGCTTCCACTTACTAGTGCCGGGCTCCTCTCTGCCATCTTTCCTATCGACCTCCCTTGGTCAACTCTTGTTCTTTACTGACCCCAACGGTATTAGGGTATCAGAGGCATAGGACGTCTTTTACTCTCCCGCCTTAATTGGCCCTTCCTGACACCCTTTTTCTTTTCTGCGAGGGGACAGCCTTCTTTTTGTTTTCATGTTATCTCCTGCCTTATGCACAAGGCCCTCAAGGAGGCAGGGTGTATGTAGCCCCACCACGTCCGGTGCACCCTAGATAGGGAATCTCATGTAAATGTTTTTCAGAGGAAAACACCCATTACAATCGTGTTGACCGACTGAAAAGCATTCATTGCGATTAAAAGAATTTGTAATACGGTATTATATTCAACCTATTACGAGCCTATAGGTACTAACATATGTAGTTGGAACATGGAGAGAGGAGAGTAGAATACAACCAGCGGAGATGCACAGAAGAGATAGAGTTAGAAATGAAGGACAGGAATCTTGAAGCTGCAGGGCAGGACAGAACCAACAAAGTTAATGTGGTATGGTCACGTGATGCGGATGGAAGAGGACAGAGTACCAATGAAAGCTTATTCCGAAAAGATGACAGGGAAGAGACCACGAGGAAGACCCCGAAAGAGATGGACGGATACAGACTGGGATTACATAGAGGAGAGGGGAAGAAAACCTGAAGATGTACTTAAAAAAGTAGAGGAGTGGTGAATTTTGAATTTTTGAATATATTCATAACGAAATGCCACTGAGGCTAAAGAGCCTCTTTATGTAGCGTATACAATGTTCTGGCCTGAAATTTTGTAATAGGAAACTAAACCTAGCTTAACAACTAACAGAGCAAAATATAAAATACACTTATTATTAAACAAACCAATTAGCAAACATTTTATACCAGATGAATAATGCAAATTAGAATATAATAAATAAACAAATAATGTATTATTAAATCTATTGGAAAACATATAGTACGTTAAAAAAGGACTACATTCTTTATCTGAATTATAATACGATATTTTATTGAAACAAGTAGGCTACATGAGTGACATGATTACTCGAACTACAGAGAGTTTAGTTTGAATGTATCGGAGACCCTCGTTAGCCCGCTCGCCCGCGGTGCGAGCCTGTCTCCCGCCACGCACTTTGCCGTTATGCGGCGCCGGCGTGGCACTGAGTCATTGAGTATAGGAATTTGTACTTTCCTAGCTCACAGCTGGTGCTGAAAATGTTCGACATTCACTGCTACACATCGCTGGCACCTTTTTTTAGCCTACTTTTCACATTTTGCAAAAATGAGGAAAAAGTAGACTTATGAGATCGGGCAAATGTGTGTCTGTCTGTCTGTCTGTCTGTCCTTCTGTCTGTCTGCCTGTCTCTGTGTGTGCCCCCCCCCCCTATCAACTCCTAAACGGCTGCAGCAATCAAAACCAAATTTAGTATGAGTAAAGATGTGCACCGGAATATCTCACGTCTATATTTGAAAATGATGTCAGTGCTACCAACTACTGAAAAAACGCACTAGAAATTTGAGCTCCATGTTGGATATCATGCAAGGTATGCATGGGAGCTATTCCAAAATTGGCATACATGCAGATAATACTATTTCAGTTTAATATCCAGGAGGGCAACAATGACAGTGTTGCCAAAATAATGTTAAGCCTTCTGATAGGTCCAATGTTTAAATGCATATAACTTCTACACTATCAATTGGATTTCAACCAAATTTTGTATGTAACATCTGTACATAAACAGATATGACTGAGCATATTCTTAAGAGCCAACAGGGCTACCAACTGTTAATAATTGCTCTCTCTATTTTTTTTTATCCAAATACCAATATATCAGAAAGTATGCAAGACAACAGCTTTATACTATGCACACGTATATTCTGACATTTTAGATTAATTTGGAGTAACTTATATACGTCAGTTCTACCAACATGATTATAAGCCTGCTGATAGTACCAATTTTTAAATACATGTAACTTCTATACTATCAGTTGGATTTCAACCAAATTTCGTATGTGCTATGTGTACCATAACAGATATGACTATAAGTATTGTTAAGAGCAATCAGGGCTGCCAACTGTTAATAAATGCTGTCTATATTGTTTTTACCCTAATATCAATATACCAGAAAGTATGCAAGCCAACAGGTCTATACTTTGCACACGTATAGCACCTGACATTCTAGATTAATTTGGAGTAATTAATACAAGGCAGTGCTGCCAACATGAATCTATGCCTGCTGATATGTCCAATTTTAAAATACATGTAACTTCTATACTAACAAATGGATTTCATCCAAAATTGGCACAACAAGATATCATTATATTTCAGATTATTTCTGACCAGCACACGCATGGTATTGTTGGCAACATGCTTTTACGCGTGCTGATAGATCCAGTGATTAACTGCATGTAACGTCCATTGGACTTCAGCCAAATTTTGTATTCTGTACCTTAAGAGATGGAACTAAGAATATATTCAGTCACCAGGGCTGCCAACTGTAGTGCTCTATTAGGCTACATCATACCAGGTATATTTTGAACTAATTAGATATTTCGATATTAGCAACTTAATTTTGTCATTATTCTAGATAGATTCATATACTGTAGAATAATCATTGGCATGAAAAGTAGGCTGTATAGTTCTTCACGGAACTTCTTGTTTTTTATGAAACTGGCATGTACTCTCTGAAGTTTTTCAGCTGTAATATAGTCTTTAAGCTCATTTATAGTGGAGGGTTTCTCGCATACACTCTATTTTTAAGCGTCCCCCACAAATAAAAGTCACATGGTGATAAGTCTGGGCTTCGCGGGGGCCACACGTTCCGACTTATAATCCTAGTACCAAAAATGCGACGCAATTCTGTCATGGATGCTTCGTCAGTGTGAGCAGTGGCAGAATCTTGTTGGAAATAAGTTGACAATCGCTCTCCGTAAGTCAGTTCGTCAAAAAAATTGGTCAAGGATCACATTGAAGTAAAATTTAAGTACGAATTCCTATACCCAATGACTCAATGGCGCGAGAGCGCCACATAATGGCAAAGTGCCTGGCGGGAGACAGACTCGTGCCGCGGGCGAGCGGGCTAGCGAGAGTCTCCGATACATACAAACTAAACTCTCTGTACTATCAATTCCTCGGAAGTTGTATCTTGGATATTACAAATATTATAAAAAAACTGTATGGCACGGATATATTTCAAAAATGTTGTATAAACTATTTATATTACGTGGTTTTCGAATTCAACATCTAATGTGTTTCGTATTCCTTAAGGAATATTGTCATTAGGTATTTCTTGAGTTGTGTAGTGTTAACAGATTTTGTAAATTAGTGAAGGTGGTATGTATTAAAGAGCCGTAAAGCTGTGCAAAGGAATGATTTATTGTATTTAATTGTACGGTGGACGGGGATCTGTAGAGTAGAATCAGTAAATCTATTTTCTCTGTTGTGGACGGAGTTCATTGGTTTAAACACATTATAGAGAAAACCGGGGGTTTTGTACACAATATTTTCTGGGTTAGGATAGCATTTGACAGCTGCCTACGTTCAACGATGGAGGTATTTAATTCACAACCCGACCCAGGAAGCTGGATATGGGAAATGAAGACAATGATGATTTTTTTTCCAGTTTATTTGTCGAATTTTTCATTTATCATTTCTCATGTATCATGATTATACAGTATTGTGTTGACCGTGTGAAAAGTATATGTCAATGTGTCAATACTGAAAAGTATGCTTTAAAGCTATTTATGCTGCCACACTAACAGACAAAAATTATAACTCACCTGGTGCGTGGAGTTTTTTTTTTATTCTGCAGAATATAGAAGGGGTGTTACCATTGGGGAATGCATCCATCCCTCCGAGAGTCAAACAAGCAGTATCCGGTAGAGTTTTATTTTATTCTGTTGCCATTTATTTGGGCTGAATATTAAATAATACTTTAGCTCATAAGTAATTCAGAACAGTTTCGTGTGGTGTCTCTAGCGTTTAAAACACAACATTACAGTGCTGTGATAGTCCTGATGGTCACATCGCAAGGCTCCCAAGTGGACGAGGCCACTAGTTCCGCTCCTTCCTCAGACAATACATCCGGCAACACTGCGTTGGCATTTTATTTCTCATAGCGGCTTGTCCTCTTACCCTTGGATATGTTTATCTGATTCCCTAAAGGGAAGAGCCGAAGGAGCCTTAAGCTGCCCCTGTAAAATTATAAAGTTTATAGTTGTTTATTGCACTTGAGAACAACATCTTCAAGGTATTTATGAAGCTTCTCACAACGAAACTAACACCAATAGCAGAAATTCCAGATTGCCAATTTGGTTTTATGCAAGGAAGAAGCACAACACAGGCAGTAACTTATCTTTTAAGTGAAGTGCAAGAATCTTTAAGAAAACCTAAAGGGAAATATTATACAGTATTTGTGGATTATGCAAAAGCATTCGACTCATTACATCGGGAACTACTTATCCAGAAGATCAAAGGATTGACCAATGAATTAAGACCAATAACGACCTTACTGGAACATATACTGGCATACAACCTCTTAGAAATAGACGACGGTGTCACCACATCTCATTATATCAGACAGACGAACGGAGTTTTGCAGGGTGATCCTTTAAGCCCGCTTCTATTTAATATTACTACGGCAGACATTACTAGCATAATAAAGGACTCTCCCAATACCACACTCTTACTTTATGCGGATGACATGGTATTAGGGTCATCAAACAAATTAGAATTACAGAGTGTATTGTTTGAACTAGAAAAATGGGTCAATGAAAATCACCTTGATATTAACCTTCCACAAACGGTTCAAATGACATTTCGAAAAGGAGGTAAACCTGCGCTTAAAGACACGCTCACATTGTACAACGAACCATTAAACGTTTGGCTACTAGATGGCATCGCAGTCAGCACCTGGCGACGAACGTTGGAACTAATAGAGCGTTATCTATTCTAACCAACAAATTTTGGGCTTCACACAAGTGTAGTTAGTGGAAGGATCTTTTACATGCCATAAATCTATGACATGGGACCGCCGGCTTTACTCCCCCCCCCCCCCTCCCCAAAGGAAGGCATACTGAGGGATTTGAACGCTCTTAAATAAAAATCTGACGACTTCGGCCGGGTTTGAACCCGTGATCTTGGGGGTAGAAGCTCATCATGCTACCAACTACGCTACCGAAACCGCCAGGAATAATATTTGTGTTGGACGACTGAAAAATTGCTATCGACTGCAGAGTGTCAATATAAATTCTAAAATTGTATTTTGATCGTTGTTCAGGGGCATATAACCTTGCTGTTCCATCCCGTAAAACAACGATCATCGATGTCAGACCACCGCTAAGTGAATCAACAGCGAGGGGGGTATGGATGGAACGCGCGCGCTAACCTGAATGATCAAACAAACAAACTTAAGGGGGCTCTGCTATATTGGATCCTGCAACATAAAGACGTGTGCTGCTTCACGAGTGTTCTTCCTGAACCACAATTGTCTTAATATTTCTTTCCTCGCCGTCCATAAATCCAGCTAGGAGCTGAGGCAAAGTGAAACTTTTGGGGGGCAATTTGTGAGAGGCCAGGTCTCTCGAGAGTGGAGCAGATTTTCGTGTACACCATTGTGATATAATAGCTGTGTGTGCGGAATGTCTAAACATTGTTGAAATATGATGAGTTTTGTCGTAGCAGAAGCCAATTATTTTGTTCAGAGTCCGGTTTGCATGCGAATAGCCCACAATGAGAGAAAAGACGACTCGACTTGAGATTGAGCGAGCAGGGATTTTCTCACCACCACCACCACCACCCCTCAACTCCATTTGCTGCTGCAGTGCGTGACGAAGAAGGGGGTGAAATAAGGGTGAGACAATGATGTTACCAGGTAGGACGTGGCCCTGCCTGCCTGCATGCCTACTTGTCGTTTCGTTTTAGGCCGACAGATGGCATTAATTCTACACAATTATCAACACTGCGAGGAAATCTGGATATAGCTTCTCTGACGGAACAGTCGGAAGGGTTGGTTTTGAATTACACCACCTACCTCCATAGCCACACCAGCTCTTCTTCCAAGAACTATCGTTTATTTTCGCTAAAAGGGAAACCATAAATTCATGGATGTGTTTACGACTTTCTCACTTCTGATGACTCAGTGGTAACGTTCTCGCCTGCTGTTTCCAAGGTTTCAGGATCAAATCCTGGTGCAGGAAGTTGGCATTTGAGGATGCGTGTCAGTAGATTTACTGATAAGTTAAAGATCCCCTTCGGGGTACAATTGCGGCATCTCTGCGTCTCTAAAAGCCGCAGTAGTTAAAAAGGACATAAAACCAATAACATTATTATTGTTATTATTATTATTATTATTATTATTATTATTATTATTATTATTATTATTATTATTATTATTATTATTATGAACTACCATGATGCAAGATTCAGGCATAAGGTCTCCCACAACATTCACACAAGTGCCAGAACATGTAAAACCTTTGGCATAAATAGCTATGGTTTCAAGAGACTAAATTATATTATACCATCACTACTTAATGAACTACCACCTGGATTGGCGAACACGAACAGCAAACAACTAGCAAACTATTAACCAAATAAACATTAACTCATAACATAAACTACTTACTATTATAACTAATTGTATCTTTAACATTTTACATTAATTCTTTCTCATTATCACCTAACATGTTTAATCAAATTATATATGCATACTAGCAGGAGTACCCGCTCTTCGAACGGTCTTCGGTATTAATAACCAGACGTTATCAATTGAGCTACTGTTGCAATGGTTAGGGGCTTGTTATTCCTTCGTACGTATATCAAAGGCGAAATTAGTTTTCTGGGAATATCACGGGCACTGTTAATTTAAGGGCCTTAAAATGTGGTTTTCGGAGACTCTTTATAGACTCCCGAATTTTGTGTTTCACATTGAGAAGCGCAACATATGCTTTGGTTGTCCTTCTAGGATAATTCTTATATTTCGCCTATTTAACAAGTATTTTGAAAAGTTTTTTCCTGTACCGACCCTTCTATGAGGAGTACGCTAAAGAGTTTTATAAATGATTGGTGTATTGACTCTCAGGAATACCTAATTTTACGATGCTCCAAACATTCGAACACGAGTTATAGGCCTACATAAAGATACACAGAAAGGCAGAAAATCCCTAAGTATGCCTTACTTCGGAGGGGAATTAAAGCCGGTGGTCCCATGTCATAGATTTATGGCAAGTAATAGAACCTTCCACTAACAACAATTGTGTGAGGCTAAATTTGTAGGTTAGATTTAATTAACGCTCTATTAGTTCCAAAGTTTGCCGCCAGATGCCGGTTGCGGTTGCATCTAATAACCAAGTCACAGCCAGGTGTCGTTGACGGTAGCATTTGGTAGCAAAAGTAGGAACTACTGGAAATTGATCGTTTGCAGCTTACCTGAAATACAGATAACACACACTAATACAGTCATCACAATTAACACCGGTTATCAGACAGATTCTATACACACCCGAAGTACACGGGGCTACATAACCGCGTTGTCGCAGCTTCTAAACTGAGGAACCAACCAACCAACGTACAAAATATCACCCAGATGTCCGAATATGGATATATCAACCACACAGTCTCAAACAAAATCATCCTTACGATGAACCCGTTTGTCGAAAAAAAGAAGTTAGAATGTGCTCAATCTAAATTCACCTAACGTGTACTTCCTGTGGTGAAAATAAAAATGAAAACCTCGTAGACGGAACGCAATACACCTCACATAAAGACTGACCCTCACCGTTGTGTAAAGTCCCCATCAACAGGAACACACCTTTTACAAATTATAAAGGCTTGTGGTCCATGAATATTCAAGGTTTTTAGCCTTCAATGGCCCAAATTCCTAATAGACGCAAAAAATACTATTTCAATTCAGGAATTTTTGAAAATAATGTTGCTGTTTGGAGATATAATTCTGTACGATATATCACAAGTGTAAATCACGTGAACAAATTCTAGTGTACCCCTGGACCCTCTTAAGCGCATTGATGAATTATACAGTCTAAGTTGGTTCCGTGATAACCTTATAGCCATTTGCAGACTTTCAAAGAAATGCAATAAGTGGAGTGGCATTGCTTTTTACAGAAATAGATGGAAAGTTCTCTTGAGAACCTGTTGTCATGGTTACCGGCTTGCATTCCTTCATTAGTTAATTAAATTAAATTAGTTTTCTGGGAATATCTCAGAAACTGTTGGTTTTAGAGCCTTAAATATAGTTTTCGGGAGCCCTCGAGTTTTGTTTCTGCAACCGAGGGGCTAAAAAATGAACGTTGTCTCGTCGTTTTATGCCATAATATAATATTAATAATAATAATGAGAATAATATAATAAATACAATATAGGGGTATAAAAGACCTTCCGTACCACACCCGCACGTGAAAATCACGTGAAAAAATTCTAATGTACCCCTTGACCCCCTTAAACTCCTTATACGTATTGATGAATTTTACAGCTTAATTTGGTTCCGTGATAACCTTATAGCCGTTTGCAAACTTCACAGTAATGTAATAAATGGAATTGCATTGCGTCTTACAGAAATAGATGTTCCTATGAGATTCTGTTGCCATGATTACCGGCTTGCATTCTTTCATTAGAGTATTAAATGAAATTAGATTTCTGGGAATATCTTAAAAACTGTTGGTTTTAGGCCCTTAAAATGTGGTTCTCACATTGAGGGGTTGAAAATAAGTTTTGTCTCGTCCTTCTATGCCTATATCAGCATGTATTTTAAGGGAGTGGGCCCCCTTTTATGAGAGGTACGGAGAAGAGTTACATCAATGATTACTGTGGCGCCTCTGATGGATATCTGTATCAAATTTTACGTTCATCCTCCCAGCCGTTCTCAAGTTATAAGGACACGAAGATGCCCACAGACAGACAGACAGAAAATGTTATTTTTGCTCGCATCCGTCATAAAACAGTCTGAAACGCACAAATAACGCAAACTTTCATTTTTATATGAATATAGAGATGATATCGTCAACGTCTGAGAATATGAACGAGTGTTTGAATGGTATGGACTCCATCTTGAGGAAGGAATTCATGATTAAAATTAATAAATGTAAAACAAAGATATTGGAATGCAGCCGAAATAAATCAGTAACCTCTATGGACATCAATTTGGCAGGTGAAAAACTAAAGGAAGTAGGAAGTAGGAGCAAAATAACCAGTGATGGACGAAGCAAAGAAGATATAAAAAGTTGGTTGACTCATGCAAGGAATGCATTTCTACAGAAAAGGAATCTGTTGACATCCAATATAGATTTAGGCATTAGAAAGTCATTTTTGAAAGCCTTTGTCTGGAGCGTGGCGCTCTATGGAAGTGAAACTTGGACTATTGGTGCAGCAGAAAAGAGGAGAATTGAAGCGTTTGAAATGTGTTGTTACAGGAGAATGATGATCAGATTGGTAGATAGGGTTACACACGAAGAGGTATTAAGATGAGTGGGAGAGGAGAGAAGTTTCTGGCGACTGCTAATGAAGAGAAGAGATAGGTTGCTAGGACACATACTAAGACACCCAGGAATAGCAAGCTTAGTTACGGAAGGAAGGGTCGAGGACAAGAACTGTAGGGGTAGTCCAAGATTAGAATATGTCAAACAGATTGCCTTGGATGGATGGTGTGGAAGCTAAGTAGAGATGAAACTATTAGCTGAGGACAGGGAGTCATGGGGAGCTGCATCAAACCAGTCAAAAGACTGGAGACTCAAACAACAGCAACAACAAATGAAAAGAATATTAAAACAAACAAAAAAAAACAATAATAATTAGCTTATAATTAAAATATATATACATGGTAAACAAATTATGTAATTTAAAAAGACATATTTTTTGCACGCACTCTTGTATTGAAATACAATCTGTAAATATGTTGTAAATAATAATTAATATGTCTCACAGATAATTTGTACTGGATTTGCCGTCAGATTCGTGACAAATATCACATTAATGTAAAGTCAATAGTATTTAAAAATAAAAAATTAGTATTATTTTTTATTATTATTATTATTATTATTACCATCTAACTTCTGAAATATTGAAATCTTGAAAAGGTTTTTGTACTTTCAGTATAATTAAGTAGCCTACTTGCAGAGAAAAATGGTCAATCGAAGATACATTTTAAAACTAGTTAGGCTATCTTTCTTCTGCGCACGTTTCCGTTCGTGATAATATGTTTTATTACACTTTCCAGCACTCAAAATTATACGAGAGAAACTAACTTGTAATGAAATATACGATACGTATCCTCTTCAGACCCAGGGTGCACATGTGTGCATCTTCACTTTTTAATATTTTAACAGCAGCAGTTGGTATTACGAGAACTCTACCCTTAAATATTCCCATTATACAGGGTGAATTTTTCCACCGTGTACAAACTCAAGTAATTGATCGAGGAGAGGATACGGAACAGAGAAGGTCTAATGAACGTATGTTCGGAAATGCAGGGTTTGATTGTTAGGGACCAATTATTAGATCGTCCTTTGTAACAGAGACGGTGGTCCAATACGCGCAGCCAAAATTACAGTATGTGTTGAAAATGATTTACATGTACCTCCATGCATGCGTGTGAAGCCTCCGTGGCTTAGGCGGCAGCACGCCGGCCTCTCACTGCTAGGTCCGTGGTTCAAATCCTGGTCACTCCATGTGAGATTTGTGCTGGACAAAGCGGAGGCAGACAGGTTTTCCTCCGGGTACTCCGGTTTTCCCTGTCACAATTTCATTTCAGCAACAGTCTCCCCTATCATTTCATTTCAACTGTCATTCATTTAATCATAGTCGCCTCCGTAGCGTAGCGGTCAGCATGGTTAGCTGCCGCCCCGGAGGTCCTGGGTTCGATTCCCGGCTCTGCCACGAAATTTGAAAAGAGGTATGAGGACTGGAACGGGGTCTACTCAGCCTCGGGTGGTCCAAATGAGTAGAGAGGGTTCGATTCCCACCTCAGCCATCCTCGAAGTGGTTTTCCGTGGTTTCCCACTTCGTCTTCGGGCAAATGCTGGGATGGTACCTACTGTAAGGCCACGGCCGCCTCCTTCCCCATTCCTAGCCTATCCATCCCAATCTTCCATCCATTCCCATCCCTCATGAGGCCCCTGTTCGCTTTGCAGGTGAGGCCGCCTGGGCGAAATGCTGATCACACCTCCCCAGTTGTATCCAACCCGACCAGATGTTCCAAGCTCCAGGACACTGCCCATAGAGGCGGTAGTGGTGAGTTCCCTCGCTGAGTCCGTGGGAACCACCAACCTATAGGGTAAATTGACTAAATAAAAAAAATAAAAAATAAAATAATCATTGTCCCAGGGGAGTGCGACAGGCTTCGGCAGCCGGCACAGTTCATATCCTCGCCGCTAGATGGGGGCTTCATTCATTCCATTTCTTGACCCGGTCGGTCGACTGGAAGCAGGCTGTGGATTTTCATTTTTCCACGCATGCTTGTACGCGCAGTAGCATGTTCACACCGGCCAGGCTGCATCCGAACAGTGTCAAAGGTAGCATGAATACGCTGCTCCAGTGTCTCCACATCTGGAATGGGCTCTGCATACACGCTACTTTTGAGATGGCTCAATAACCAGAAGTCGCACGGGTTGAGATCTGGTCAACGAGCAGGCAATGAAACTGGACGTCCGATCCATCGAACAGGGAAGACACAATTGAGAAACGTCCTGACGTTAACGGTGAAGTGGACTGGAGCACCTTCATGTAGCAGCCACATAACCCTGCGAAGCATCAATGGCACGTCTTCCAGCAAGGGAGGCAAAGCCACCCGCAAGAAACGCTTCTTAGGCAACGTGGAAGGAAGACTGGTCCCTAGCATTTCCGGACATTCGTTCATTAGACCAATTTTGTTCCGTATTCTCTCCACCATCAATCCCTCGAGTTTGTACACGGTTGAAAAAATCACCCTGAACAGGGTTTCCATGTGGTTATGTAGACAAATGAACTAAATTATATGCCAATGCATTACAATGTGTTCATACATTTGCTGTGCCAAGTTTCATTGTGTTTGGATGGTTAAATCGCGAGAAGAGTTTATTTAAAAGTTTCATATGGGCTTGTCCGCCATGTTCATTTTGTAGTTAACAGGGTTTTGAAAGTCTCATATGTAAACTTTCAGTAGTGCCGTTTATCACCGTACAAAATTTCAGAGTGATATCGGTAATCTTTTTGGAGATATATAATGCCGGTGAAATATGTCGCATAGCCTCCATCTTTAGGTTATGTAAACAATTGAACTAAGTTAGATGCCAATGGATTACAATGTGTATGAACATTCGCTGTATCAAGTTTCATTGCGTTCGGATGGTTAAATCGCGAGAAAAGTCAATTTCAAAGTTTCAGCTTTGATTGGCCGCCATGTTTGTTTTGCAGTTAACAGGGTTTTAAAAGTCTCTTAGGTGAACTTCTAGTAGTGCCTTTTATCACCGTACAAAATGTCAGGGTGATGTCGGTAACAGTTTCGGAGATATAGAATGCCGGTGAAATATTTCGCACAGCCTCCATTTTTAGGTTATGTAAACAATAAATTGAACTAAATTAGATGCCAGTGCATAAGCATGAACATTCGCTGTACCAAGTTTCATTGCGTTCGGATGGTTATATCGCGAGAAAAGTCAATTTAAAAGTTTCAGCTTCGCTTGGCCACCATGTTTGTTTTGTAGATAACAGGTTTTTGAAAGTCTCATAGGTGATCTTCTAGTAGTGCCCTTTATCACCGTACAAAATGTCAGGGTGATATCGGTAACAGTTTCGGAGATATAGAATGTCGGTGAAATATTTCGCACAGCCTCCATGTTGGATTGGTAAGACGTAATAAACATTGAAGGGCACGGTCGGGGTCGGCCAAACTAGTACTATGATATTACCGAGTTTCATTGAAATCGCTCAAGCCGTTTCGAAGTTATTATGGGGGAGTCACACACACACACACGCACACACACATGGACAGAAGGTGAGCTCATAAGCCCTTTTTTTTCATAAAATGAAAATAGACTAAAAAATGACTAAAGTTAAGATGTGGTAAATGAATTTAAAGGTTAAATTCATAAGATTGGCAAAGCTGGAGATAGTATTATTGGTATTTTTATTTGTTGCTATATTTTTCGCCCAGTCGAAGATTTTGTGGTTCAGAGCTCGATAGAACCCTTTCCCAACAATTCTTTGAGTTCGGATTTTACTCGCCTGGTCTCTTGAAGGCACTGTAACGTCCGTTCTGCGGCGGCAAGCAAGGGTCTATTTAACTTGAGAGAGTTCACATTTATTCATCTAAATATTATATTTAAAAATAATAATGAATAAAATGGAGACGACGTAAAAGGGGCTGTGGTTAGCTCTTTGAATATAATTTGTCCCCTTGCCTGGTCATTGTCGGCACAACCCTTTGACTTCCACTCTTCACTTCTTTCCTTTCATTCGCCCTACATTTTTTCAGTCCCTTCTTACGTCATCACCTCCCTTCACCCCCATTTTCCTCTGTATTTATATTGTTTCTCGGGAATATCTCACTCACCCTCTCGATTCCCACTCATGCGCACACTACACATTCCTAACCTAAGAGTGAAAGGGGTTATTTCCATACATTTAGTCTTACCGAAACCCTTCACAGAACACAGCCCTTTTCTCTTCTCTTTCATCTTGTCTTTAATTTTCTCTCGCTTGCCTGCTTCTCCTTCTGTATCCCTCTTCATCATCATCTTTGATCGCTCCGTCTCTCTCGCTCTGTTCATGGTTTTCGTGACAAAATAGAACCTTTGTGCCGGACGGTGACAATGGCGACTTTATTCCCACCCTCCCTCCCCCTACTTCTCTCTCCTTCCCCCTCAGTCATGGAGTAATTAAATTCTAGTGAGGTAGCGGCATATTGCGTGTGGTCATTACGGAGAAAGGGCACGGAGATTGAGGAGGTGACAACTACGTCATATCCGCAAACCTAAATCCAGACGCTCAATACGATACATTGCTATTAATATACTGTCATGGTTCATAAACGCTCACGGCTATTTAATCCATAATGTAGATTAAGCCCGAGTTGTATAAATATAAAGCACTTCTCTTCAAATCAATAAGAAATCCAACAATGGCATGTAGCTTCCATAGATTACAAGGCATTATATAGGACGCCATTTATCTGCCATAGATAACAAGACATTAGATGGAGGCCATGTATCTTCCATAGATAACTAGACATTAGATAGTAGGCCATGTAGCTTCCATAGATTACAAGACATTATATAGGACGCCATGTATCTTCCATAGATAACAAGACATTAGATAGGAGGTCGTGTATCTTCCATAGATTGCAAGGCATTAAATAGGAGGCCATGTAGCTTCCATAGATTACAAGACATTAGATATGAGGCCATGTAGCTTCCATAAATAACAAGACATTAGATAGAAGGCCATGTCGCGTCCATAGATTACAAGACATTAGATAGGAGGAAATATATCTTCCATAGATTACAAAGCATTAGATAGGAGGCCATGCATCTTCCATAGATTACAAAACATTAGATCGGAGGCCATGTATCTTCCATAGATTACAAGACATTAGATAGGAGGCCATATATCTTCCATAGATTACAAAGCATTAGATAGGAGGCCATGCCTCTTCCATAGATTACAAAACATTAGTTAGGAGGCCATGTATCTTCCATAGATTACAAGAGATTAGATAGGACCCCATGTAGATTCCATATATTACAAGACATTAGATAGGAGGCCATGTCGAATCATAATTATCTGCTCTCTTTCAAACAACACATTGAACAAGCGATGAGTTAATTGGAGAACAATTTAAAATAGGAGTGAAGATTCAAGGAGAAATAATTTCAACTCTGAGATTTGCTGATGACATCATCATCTTGGACGACACGCCAGGGGATTTGAATGAGTTTTTAAATTGTATGGACTCCGTCTTGAGGAAATAATTCACATTGAAAATCAATAAATGTTAAACAAAAATATTGGAATGCAGCCGAAATGAATCAGAAACTTCTATGGACATCAAATTGGCAGGTGAAAAGCTAAAGGAAGTAGGAGACTTCTGCTACTTACGAAGCAAAATAACCAGTGATGGACGAAGCAAGGAGGATATGAAAAGTAGGTTAGTTCAGGCAAGAAAATCATTTCTACAGAAAAGGAATCTGTTGGTCATAAAATATAGATTTAGGTATTAGGAAGTCTTCTTTGAGTCTAGAGCGCAGTGCTCTATGGAAGTGAAACTTTGACTGTTAGCGCAGCGGGAAAGAGGAGAATATACGTATTTGAAATGTGGTGTTAAAGGAGAAGGATGAAAGAAAGATGGGTAGATAGAGTAACAAATGAGGAGGTATTAGGGAGAGATGTTTTTGGTGACTGCTACTGAAGAGACGATATAGGACACATACTAAGACACTCAGGAATAGCAAACATAGTTAAGGAAGGAAGGTTCGGGGACAAAAACTGTAGGGGTAGACTAAGGTTAAAATATGTTAGATTGCGTTGGATGTAGAGATAAAACGTTTAGCTCAGGACAGGGAGGTTTGAAGGGCTGCATCAAACCAGTCAACTGAAGACTCAAATAACAACATTCATTTATGTTCTTGGCGGTAAGAAAGAAAATAAATCTATTGACTTCAAGTACAGATTACGGTATTGGAAAGTAATTCATAAAAACCTTTATCTAGAGCGTGGTGCTTTGAAGCCGATTCCTACAGGTGTTGCCATATTTACATTTTTAATGTTATATCTTTCCAGTTCGTCAACACGGACTGAAACCTGAGAAAATAAACATGGAAGAAATTACACGTTGTTAAATATATACAGTACATATGTTATAGATTACAGAATTGGGTGAAAATTATACGATGACCTGTTTCGCTTGTCAATTGAGCATCGTCAAATCAAATGTTTTTTTCGTAGTCAGTTTACCCTTCAGGTAGGCTTTTCCCGGGGACTCAGTGAAGGATCCCACCTTTACCGCCTCTGCGGCTGTGTCCTGGAGCTTGATATTGGGTCGGGGGATACAAATATGGAGGCGGGATTAGTGCCTCGCCCAGGAGGCCTCACCTGCAAAGCAAACAGGGGGCCTCATGAGCGATGGGATGGGATGGGAAGAATGGGAGGTATAGACAAGGAAGAGGGAAGGAGGCGGCCGTGGACTGACGGTAGGTACCATCCTGGCATTTGCCCGAAGAAGAAAAAGAAGTGGGGTACCACGAAAAACTACTTCGAGGATGGCTGAGATGGAAATCAAACCCCTTCTACTCATTTGGACCACCCGAGGCTGAATAGACCCAGTTCCAGTCCTCATACCACTTTTCAAATTTTGTGGCAGAGCCGGCAATCGAACCTCGGACCTGCGGGGTTGTGCCCGTTTAGACCGGAGTCCGCACGACCACATATGCATTTTACCAATAATCAGTCAGCACGAGAATCAAAATATCCCGGAGCGCCAGATGGGTTAAAGCAAATCGCAAAAACGACATCAAATTTATAAAAATGCTTTGCTGATTTTTGGCTCAATGCAACAATAAGGATAGAAGGAGATTTAATTGGGTGAAACACATCTGGTAAAATTATCTCAGTTTATTTAAAGTTAAAATCTGACTGCAAGAATGCTCAAAGCAGCATCATCCACGTGTGGCGATCCACACTCTTATTTACACACAATATACAGAAATTTTCCAAACACATTTGACAATCTTTTTGAAAACACAAGTCCGATTGTTAGTCCTGTGGACTGTGTTCCAAAATTATTAACATTTTATTCCAGTGCAAAATGAATTGTCCATACTGGAAATAACGTAGATCACTGTTTGACTATTTACATGGTATTAACACTCGTAGAATAAATGTTTATAGAATTTCTTAGACTTTCATTTGTTTTCCAGTTTTCAAAAATATATCGTTGAAACTATTATTATCATCGTAGCAACACAAATTATTAACACATATTAACAACATCTGAAAAGTATTTGACCATTGAGCATAGCATCGAAGAACTGTGCGAAGCACAACAACAATTAATTGTTCTTCTGACATTAAACATTCGAGAAGTGACTCGATTATGAACTTCAAGTTCCAAACAAAACATATGATTTCTGAATCATCAACTTGATCAATAAATGGTTGAACCATTCAACTATTAGATTTTCCACTTGGAATTATTATAAAAAAAATATTTATATTTATGGCCATTTCTAGCAACTTTCACAACTTGCAATTCTTCGACAGAATGCGGAAATTAGAATTGTAGTCTTATAATGAATTCATTTAGTTCATGGCACTAGGATTGAAAATATCCTTCAAATTATTCGTGGTTAAAGAATTATTTTAAATTGGCAGTGGCCCATTCTACTATTTGTGTGAGAACACAATATTTATAACAACAACAACAACGGCAAAGGTCTTCCTCTGAAGAAGAATAAACTACTATCATGACAAATCCGGGTTCTAGCAAAATCAAATTCTAAATGGAATTCGTAAACAAGGTTGAAATAAGAACTGATGGTTTCAAAGAAATAACCTTCGGGTTATTCATACGACGAAATGTGTGGCTCCAATACTACACTTATAAACCTGAGCCATCGAACCTGCTATTTGATTGATGCTCGAAAAAACCTTCATTCCTGCGACTTAAACCTGCGCACCTGGGAATGGCATTACAACTACTCCACACACATAAATTATCTTCCCAAAATTTATACAATAAATCAAGCCTCTGCTTGTTATCAACACTGGAAGATTAATAAACTGACAAGTTTATTTTATTTTACCATTCAGTTCAACCCGTGAATTTACCATACTTATGAAAATCTTCATTTCACTTTCGAAGTGTATTTACGTCATGATTTTATATAAATACAAAAATATCCTATTTGATACAAATATCAATTGCTTCCCGTTTCATGCCTCTCCGTGTTATATGAAACATATACTTTGCTCATAGCAAATATCAACTGTTCAACCAGAACTGAAATGTTGGTTGAATGCGGGCTTGCGCTAACCACTCTCCTTCGTAAAATCTCCTGTTCCAAACTAGAAATGTTTCAACTACTTCATAGGCTCTTTCTCAATACATATGATTATTATAAAATATAATATCCAAGAATTATTTAGAAAAATTATGAAAATTATTATTATTATTATTAGTGGATTATTATTATTATTATTATTATTTCAAATATGTTGAATTATCATCTCATTATGTGAGAATCCACATGTTCGAACCTTCGAATATGGAAAAAAAATCCATTCCTCAACAAAAATAAATTTAACTTTTACAGTTACATCGGCTGATTACCGTGATTTCCCAAAAATATGAAAAATTCAAATAAATGCTCAAAATGCTCGGTCATCGATCCTAAACTGTTCTGAGTGCTGAAAATGCTCAGAATAAATCTAACTAGTCTTGCGTAAAACATTACAAGCTTTAAATTACGACGAAAAAAATGTGTTGGTCATCTGCAGAAAAATAGTTTGTTCCAATTAGCTAAGCATAAAATAATTCAAATGTGGCTTACATTTCTTGATGTTCTTGAAGTGTCGTAAACCTGGTCTATACCAGATTTATCCGTAGACATGCCCTAGCGGACAAGCACGTATAATCCTTGTATCGGCCGCCATTGTAGACCCACAAATCGTCTAGTCAGACATAGTGGTAGTATTCTTCGACGTTTTAAATGACTGTGGTTCCATTTTAATATGGGCTTCTAACAAAGCCATAACAATTTGTTGAAAAGGGTCAGATCTAAGCGATCTCTTCTTAAATGTGTCAGTTGTAACCTAACTCACTGTAATCTCATCAGTACAAGAAAAACGTTGACAGTCTAAGCAGTTAACGGCTGTTCTGAAGATCGTTCCCTGGGCATGGTTTGTATATCACCATCTGCCATGCGCTAGACAACTTGCAGTTTCCCTTGCGTAGACTAATGAACGCCACCGTTATAGACTATTCTTCAATGTACTGACGGATTGAAGTGGTTAAATAGTTACAAAATATGAAAACTGACTTCAAATGGATTTAAACATCCAAGTATTAATTTACTATTGGACTGTGACAGATACTATTTTCTAGACCAAGTCTAGCATATGTCCTTTTGGAAATGTAAATATTTCCACCAATGTCTGTAGAAAAACAATCACCTCAGTGATTCTCCTCACCAGAAACTTCTCGTGACTATCACGATTTGAAAAGTACTTCTTCGTAGACGTGGCAACCATGTGCCTTGGCTCAGCGTAGACGCAACTTGTTCGCCAAGTGCTTGTGATGAATTGAGCTAACTAAGCTTGCTCCAGCTTGCTTTTATACAAAAACGGTCAGGGTCACGCGTCATCGCCTGATATCTAAAAATCCTCATATCTCTTGAATCCCTGGTCCGATTTACTTGATACTAATTGCATTCTCTTTCATTTGGCCGTGCCAGTAATCTGATCCCAGTCTCAAGTCTCTGCTCCATAGCTAACTATTTAATCAATAAATAGTCTCCACCTCTGCTGTTACTCGCTACGTCATTTACCATCCAACTATCGGTAATTTCCTTCGAATGGCTTCGAGAAGCAATGTAGCGCGATATTCAAATATCCGAACTTTCAAACGCTGCTACAGCCTTTCCCTTGATATCTAGGTGTCTGAAACTTGGAATACCCATTCCTAGAGTTGGGCACATCCACCCCACACCTAGCAAAAAATAAAAATTGAAAAATTTTTATTTTTCCTATCTACACATTAAATTATCTGGTTCTTGAATAATAGATCTTCAAATTCGAAGCATTGTAAGTTCCCACGATGTTACCAGTTCGTGTATTAGCTACTTCATAGCTTCCATTATTGTTTACTTCCACAATATTCAAACTCTTTAATTTTACCATTCCCCCGGGATTGTTGTGTTCCCGATGGACCTGGATCATTGGGCCTCTGTTCCACAAATTGCAAGGTATCTTGGTGTCTTGCTTCCAAGTTTTTCCTCGTGTCCTTGTTAAACTCTTCATTGGACTGACGAGTATCTACATTCCCTCTGTTATTATAGTTATTACCATAGGATCTCCTTTCCTGGTATCTTCCTTGAGTATCACGTGGTCTTCTCCATCGAGTGTTGTATCGATTACCACCATCCGGTCTTGCATATGGTTTGTAACTGTATCTGTTACGGTATTGGTTCCATCCTCTCGTATTGGAATCTTCCCTCGGCGATTTCTCTTCTCGCTCCTCTCGAATCTCTCGAGGTGTCTGAGAATAACTGTCAGCCATAACAGCATACACAGCGTTATTACTCTTTACTCCCTTCTGATGGAAGAATTGAGCGTTTGTATGATCCAGCTTCTGCAATACTTCATCAAACTGTTCCATATTGTAGATATCAGCAGCGATCAAAGTCCTCTGGACGTCTGCTGGAAATTGTCGTATCAAAGCAGTAATCAACTCGTTATCTGGCATTGGCAGATCTAAATGTTGGAGTTTAGACAGCTGTCCAGAAAAGTATGTAGAGTATCGAGTAGGTTGTGACGTCGAGAATCTCTTCGAATACAACTCTGCTCTAACTTGCTGTTGGGTTTCAGGGGACCAAAACTTCTTCAATAACCCACGAGAAAACTCCTCAAAAGTATTTAGAGTGGATCTAAATGCTCTAAACCACAAAAGTGCGGGACCTTCCAAGAACTTCCCTATTACCCTGATCTGTCTTTCTTTAGGGATCTTAGAATCTTTCAGATAATCACCTGCTTCTCTCAAAAATTCCACGGGTGTTACAGAATCTCGCCCTGAAAATTTAGAAGGCTTGTCTTCTATATTCTTAAATACAGTTATGGGGTTGGATTGAAATACTGTCCTGACCTCATCCTGTCTATCAGTCTCTCTAGCTCCTCCTAGATTTATCTGTATCGGTTCCTTTCCTTTTACATTCGGCATTTTCAAAAGATGATCAGACTGTTTCTCATCCTTTATTTGAGTTTTCATAGCCTCAAGTTCCTTCTGGTTTTCTTCTGCCATCTTCTTGATTGCTTCAGTCTCTTTACTATTTTCTTTAACATCAATGGATATCTGGTTCATAACAGCCTCATGACTTTTCAATGACCCTGTCATATCTGATATGTCCTTCTGAGTTGCTTGAATATCCTTGGCAATTACTTCAATGTGGGATGACAAAGATTCCCTAATCTCCTTGATTCCCTCTTGATTCTCCAGCTTGAGTGTGTCTTTAATTTCATTGACAACTGTGGTTTTAATCTCAGTTTGCAATTCATGAATCACTCCTTCTCTTATTTCTCCCATGACAAGTTCCTTGAATTGTTCCGTTAAACGCTGAACAACTAGAATTCCCATCTCGTTACTCTCCTTCTTCACTCTGACTTCCAGGTTGACCATGTCTTCACCAACTTTCCTAAGACCATGTTCTATCCTATCAGCTAAGCTTTGGGATCGAAGATCGGCATCGCGAAATTTATCGTCCATTAAACTTGCGTTAGTAGCTAATGAAGTTTCGAGCTCATGTGTTTTGTCGCATAATTTATTAATTTTACTTTCAAGTGTCATTTTCAAAATTTCAGAATTCTCTTTAAATTTACTTTCCATTGAATTAAATTTACTGTTTAAATTTTCCTTTAAGTTATCTTTTAACCTGCTTTCTAACAAATCGGAATTTTCTTTGAGTTTATCCTCTAAACTTTCTTTCAAGTTATCTTTTAATTTATTTTCTAAAGAATCAGAATTTTCTTTAAGTTTATTTTCTAAAGAATCAGAATTTTCTTTAAGTTTATCATTCAAATTTTCTTTAAGTTTATTCTCTAAAGAATCAGAATTTTCTTTAAGTTTACTTTCTAAAGAATCAGAATTTTCTTTAAGTTTCTTTTCTAAAGCCTCTGTATTTTCTTTCATAATAGCGGCTACACGCCGTCCAGCCTCTTTCGAACTCTCCTCCAAACTCCTCATCATCCTCATCATTTCTTCCATACTTTCAATTAATATTCAAAACTTAGGGGTATACAACAGTGGCAAACACAAGCTTATAACTAGAACAAGAAATATGAATAGCTAATTGGAACACTATAATAAAATGAGATTTGTCCTAATATCGACGAGATGGAAAAACAAAAGTCTCTACTTTACGAATTACATTTACCATAATATCACAAGAAAAATATGCAAGTTCTCAAATATCCTCCACCTGGATTCTAATAATGTGTATCTCCAGTCATCGAACGTTTACTACTGAATTTACTTGACGCCCTAATGGTTAAGCCATTATCAAAAATAATCAAACCCATTCTAATTATTAACCAAGTTAAATTTTTAATTTTCCCACTAATTGGGTTTCCTACTAATTTATTCATCCAAACCAGACATCTGTCAACTCCCAAAATATTTCTATAAAAATTATCACAATTTCAAATCGGCATGCGATTGACCATGTCTAAATCGGGACCCACGTTCGAAGCCATTTCTCTCTCCATCTTATTTTATGTGCCCGTTTAGACCGGAGTCCGCACGACCACATATGCATTTTACCAATAATCAGTCAGCACGAGAATCAAAATATCCCGGAGCGCCAGATGGGTTAAAGCAAATCGCAAAAACGACATCAAATTTATAAAAATGCTTTGCTGATTTTTGGCTCAATGCAACAATAAGGATAGAAGGAGATTTAATTGGGTGAAACACATCTGGTAAAATTATCTCAGTTTATTTAAAGTTAAAATCTGACTGCAAGAATGCTCAAAGCAGCATCATCCACGTGTGGCGATCCACACTCTTATTTACACACAATATACAGAAATTTTCCAAACACATTTGACAATCTTTTTGAAAACACAAGTCCGATTGTTAGTCCTGTGGACTGTGTTCCAAAATTATTAACATTTTATTCCAGTGCAAAATGAATTGTCCATACTGGAAATAACGTAGATCACTGTTTGACTATTTACATGGTATTAACACTCGTAGAATAAATGTTTATAGAATTTCTTAGACTTTCATTTGTTTTCCAGTTTTCAAAAATATATCGTTGAAACTATTATTATCATCGTAGCAACACAAATTATTAACACATATTAACAACATCTGAAAAGTATTTGACCATTGAGCATAGCATCGAAGAACTGTGCGAAGCACAACAACAATTAATTGTTCTTCTGACATTAAACATTCGAGAAGTGACTCGATTATGAACTTCAAGTTCCAAACAAAACATATGATTTCTGAATCATCAACTTGATCAATAAATGGTTGAACCATTCAACTATTAGATTTTCCACTTGGAATTATTATAAAAAAAATATTTATATTTATGGCCATTTCTAGCAACTTTCACAACTTGCAATTCTTCGACAGAATGCGGAAATTAGAATTGTAGTCTTATAATGAATTCATTTAGTTCATGGCACTAGGATTGAAAATATCCTTCAAATTATTCGTGGTTAAAGAATTATTTTAAATTGGCAGTGGCCCATTCTACTATTTGTGTGAGAACACAATATTTATAACAACAACAACAACGGCAAAGGTCTTCCTCTGAAGAAGAATAAACTACTATCATGACAAATCCGGGTTCTAGCAAAATCAAATTCTAAATGGAATTCGTAAACAAGGTTGAAATAAGAACTGATGGTTTCAAAGAAATAACCTTCGGGTTATTCATACGACGAAATGTGTGGCTCCAATACTACACTTATAAACCTGAGCCATCGAACCTGCTATTTGATTGATGCTCGAAAAAACCTTCATTCCTGCGACTTAAACCTGCGCACCTGGGAATGGCATTACAACTACTCCACACACATAAATTATCTTCCCAAAATTTATACAATAAATCAAGCCTCTGCTTGTTATCAACACTGGAAGATTAATAAACTGACAAGTTTATTTTATTTTACCATTCAGTTCAACCCGTGAATTTACCATACTTATGAAAATCTTCATTTCACTTTCGAAGTGTATTTACGTCATGATTTTATATAAATACAAAAATATCCTATTTGATACAAATATCAATTGCTTCCCGTTTCATGCCTCTCCGTGTTATATGAAACATATACTTTGCTCATAGCAAATATCAACTGTTCAACCAGAACTGAAATGTTGGTTGAATGCGGGCTTGCGCTAACCACTCTCCTTCGTAAAATCTCCTGTTCCAAACTAGAAATGTTTCAACTACTTCATAGGCTCTTTCTCAATACATATGATTATTATAAAATATAATATCCAAGAATTATTTAGAAAAATTATGAAAATTATTATTATTATTATTAGTGGATTATTATTATTATTATTATTATTTCAAATATGTTGAATTATCATCTCATTATGTGAGAATCCACATGTTCGAACCTTCGAATATGGAAAAAAAATCCATTCCTCAACAAAAATAAATTTAACTTTTACAGTTACATCGGCTGATTACCGTGATTTCCCAAAAATATGAAAAATTCAAATAAATGCTCAAAATGCTCGGTCATCGATCCTAAACTGTTCTGAGTGCTGAAAATGCTCAGAATAAATCTAACTAGTCTTGCGTAAAACATTACAAGCTTTAAATTACGACGAAAAAAATGTGTTGGTCATCTGCAGAAAAATAGTTTGTTCCAATTAGCTAAGCATAAAATAATTCAAATGTGGCTTACATTTCTTGATGTTCTTGAAGTGTCGTAAACCTGGTCTATACCAGATTTATCCGTAGACATGCCCTAGCGGACAAGCACGTATAATCCTTGTATCGGCCGCCATTGTAGACCCACAAATCGTCTAGTCAGACATAGTGGTAGTATTCTTCGACGTTTTAAATGACTGTGGTTCCATTTTAATATGGGCTTCTAACAAAGCCATAACAATTTGTTGAAAAGGGTCAGATCTAAGCGATCTCTTCTTAAATGTGTCAGTTGTAACCTAACTCACTGTAATCTCATCAGTACAAGAAAAACGTTGACAGTCTAAGCAGTTAACGGCTGTTCTGAAGATCGTTCCCTGGGCATGGTTTGTATATCACCATCTGCCATGCGCTAGACAACTTGCAGTTTCCCTTGCGTAGACTAATGAACGCCACCGTTATAGACTATTCTTCAATGTACTGACGGATTGAAGTGGTTAAATAGTTACAAAATATGAAAACTGACTTCAAATGGATTTAAACATCCATGTATTAATTTACTATTGGACTGTGACAGATACTATTTTCTAGACCAAGTCTAGCATATGTCCTTTTGGAAATGTAAATATTTCCACCAATGTCTGTAGAAAAACAATCACCTCAGTGATTCTCCTCACCAGAAACTTCTCGTGACTATCACGATTTGAAAAGTACTTCTTCGTAGACGTGGCAACCATGTGCCTTGGCTCAGCGTAGACGCAACTTGTTCGCCAAGTGCTTGTGATGAATTGAGCTAACTAAGCTTGCTCCAGCTTGCTTTTATACAAAAACGGTCAGGGTCACGCGTCATCGCCTGATATCTAAAAATCCTCATATCTCTTGAATCCCTGGTCCGATTTACTTGATACTAATTGCATTCTCTTTCATTTGGCCGTGCCAGTAATCTGATCCCAGTCTCAAGTCTCTGCTCCATAGCTAACTATTTAATCAATAAATAGTCTCCACCTCTGCTGTTACTCGCTACGTCATTTACCATCCAACTATCGGTAATTTCCTTCGAATGGCTTCGAGAAGCAATGTAGCGCGATATTCAAATATCCGAACTTTCAAACGCTGCTACAGCCTTTCCCTTGATATCTAGGTGTCTGAAACTTGGAATACCCATTCCTAGAGTTGGGCACAGGGTGGCAGCTAAGCACGCTGACAACTACACAACGGAGGTGACCAAATTTAAATATACAGGACAAAATATCTCTACAAAACACCACCAAACCCACAAACGGTATCTGCCCTCCAAACCCAAAAGGCACACCATTAAACTCATAAAGTGTGGCAACTGTTACTGATAAATACTAAAGCATAAGCATTCCAAAGAGGAACTATTTTTTAATATCTTGCCGGGAATGTAACCCGCAATATCCTAGGTAACAAGAGGCGTGTTGTCTGTAAGAATGTTGATATTATTTTGAAGAATGTAGTGGTGAAGTAAGGAGCTTACGGATAATCCCGGAGCTGTTTTTCTTGCTCAACTCTGTTCGCACAGTCAGAGTGTAATGCCGTGTTGCCGCTGGATTTAGGCGCCACCTCACAACTTTCCACTTTTAAAACACTATCAGCATGGCGCGTGCTCCACAAACTCTGTCTGCATCTCTCTCTATCTCTGTTCGGCGAGCTTCTGAGGCTAGCCCCCGCGATATGGAACGCAACATTCTAACCTCCAACATGGAGTCTATCTGTGGTTACCATGGCAACAGGTGTTTTCTAGGTCTAGTACAGTAGGGTGTATATGGTTACTATGGCAAAAGTGTTCGTCATCCGGGCCTACAATATGGTTACCATGACAAGTGTTCGTCGTCTAGGCCCACTGTCTATGGTTACCATGGTAACAAATATTCGCCATCGAGGCCCACTGTATATGGTTACCATGGCAACAAGTGTTCGTAATCTAGGCCTGCTGAATGGCAACCATGGCAACAGGTGTTCGTCATCTAGGCCTAATGTCTATGGTTACCATGACAACGAGTGCTCGTCATTTAGGCCTGCTGTATGGCTACCATGGCAACAAATAATCGCCATCTAGGCCTACTGTCCATGGTTACCATGGCAACAAGTAATCGTCATATTGGCCTCCTGTATATGGTTACCATGGCAACAAGTAATCGTCATCTAGGCCTACTGTTTATGGTTACCATGGCAAAAAGTAATCGCCATCTAGACCTGCTATATGGTTACCATGGCAAAAAGTAATCGTCACCTGGGCCTACTGTTTATGGTTACCATGGCAACAAGAAATCGTCAACTAGGCCTACTGCATATGGTTACCATGGCAACAAGTAATCGTCATCTAGGCCTACTGTATATGCTTACCATAGCAACAAGTAATCGTCATCTAGGCCTACTGTATATGGTTACCATGGCAACAAGTAATCGTCATCTACGCCTACTGTATATGGTTACCATAGCAACAAGTAATCGTCATCTAGGCCTGCTGTATATGATTACCATGGCAACAAGTGTTATCTAGACCTACTACAGTATATGGTTACTATGGCAAAAGTGTTTGTCATCTAGGGCAACAATATGGTTACCGATGTCATTTTTAACAGCTCCTGAAGACACGGACCACCTCGTGGTATAGTGGCTAGCGTACTGGCTGTCTCGCCGGAGGTCCGGGATCAATTGTCAGCTCTGGTAAGAAATTTTAATTTTGGTGTGAGGATTGGAACACTCGTGGTACACTCAGCCTCGTGAGTAAAAACTGAGGAGAGGAGGGTTCGATTCCCTCCTCAGTCATCTTGGAAGTGATTTTCCGTGGTTTCCCCTCCACTTCTTTTCTGGGCAAATGCTGCAGGTGGTTCTTTTCCAATGCTATCCCCAATTTACAAATTAATACACACAGTGATACAGCTATCACAATAACACAGGCTATCACACGAATTCCACACACACACAAATACACGGAGCTATATGACCACGATGTCACAGTCTCTGAAATAATCAACAAGAACAAGAATAAATAAATACATTTTCATTTCAGACTGTTTTGCCTTTCAGCGTCCAGTCTAGTCTGCAAGCCTCCATGATCCCCTATTAGCAGTTAGCACTGCGGCCTCCTCTGTTTCTACACCTCTCACTTTGAAATCGTTCCACACTGAATTTATTCATCGCCGCCGTGGTCTACCTCTGCTTCTCTACAGCAGAACTCATTAACCCTATTAGGTAATCTCTCCTCCCCACCATCTGAGTTGGCTCATACGAACTGCTTCATCTAGCGTGTTCATTTCTAACTTAGGCTCTATCTATTAATTACGAGCACCTTCCTGCCATTGCTCCCATCAATATGTTTCTGACAGATCAGGGTTTTCTTGGAAACAAACAAGTGACTAATACAAAAACAAATACCAAAACAAATAATACCTAAAACAAAAACATAAAACAAAAACAAAATCATAGAACAAAAACAAAATCAAAAACAAAATCATTAAACAGAATCAAAATAACAAAACCAAACACAAAAACAAAACCGAAATTATAAAACAAAAACAAATTCATAAACAAACTCAAAAAACAAAAGCAAAACCAAAATCATAAAACAAAAACAGTCATAAACAAACTCAAAAAAACAAAAACAAAAGCAAAACCAAAATCATCAAATAAAATCATAAAACAAAAACAAAATCATAGAACAAAAACAAAGACAAAATCAAAAACAAAATCAAAATGATAAAACAAAATCATAAAACAAAAACAAAATCAAAAAGAAAAAACAAATAATACCGTACCTAAAACAAAATCAAATTCCAAAGTCAAAAACAAAATCATAAAAAAATCATAAATCAAAACCAAAAACAAAATCATAAAACAAAATCATAAAACAAAAACAACATCGTAAAACAAATGCAACAAAATCATAGAACAAAAACAATAACAAGGACAAAATCAAAAACAATTTTATAAAACAAATACTGGTACTAAACCAAAATCATAAAACAAAATCATAAAAAATATAAAAATATCATAAAACAAAATCAAAAACAAAATCATAAAACAAATACAAGAAGAAACTCATAATACCAAAATCAAAAACAAATACCAAAATCAAGAACAAAATCATAAAACAAAAACAAATCAGAAGATGTAGTTTTGCGTGACCATTAATGTCGTGATCATGAGCCACGGGACCTCCTTTTTACGTAGAATCCGAACCACAGGACATGGCTTTTCACTTCAAAAATCTCACATGCATTGACCACGAATCGAACCAGGTCTACCTTGGTTAGAGCCAAGTAGCTTGACCACTGCGCCACCACGCCCTGCTGATAGGAAAGAAAAATAGTCTACCAATATCAAAAAAAAACAAAAATCAAAATTTAAAAAACAAATACCAAAATCAGAAACAAAATCAAAACGAAATACCGAAATCAAAGAGAAAATAAAAAAACCAATAACAATGCCAATTACCAATTCCAAAACTCAAAAGACAAAAAAAACGAAACAAAACAAAATCAAAAACATAAAATAAAAAACTAATATAAAAATAAGTAACAAAAACACCAAAAACCTATACCAATGCAAATAAACAGAAACCTTTTTTTTTCTTATAAATTGTTTGTCAGTGCAACCAATCCTTTGACCCGGTTCACGTTGTTTCTGACCACCCTGTATATGTATTTCTTTTAAAGGGTGTATTTTTTTTTATAGGCAGACTGTGAAACGTAAGTAAAGCCATGTTATTTCTATCTTGATCCTAAGTAAAGGACAAGCACGGCTCGAAGTTTGCGGAACTCTGATCCCTGAGTACAGCTGCTCATCTCTTCTTCCTTCCTCTTACCTTGCTTGTCCTCTCTCATCCCGGATTAAAACTTTCACGTATGACCGCTACACTTTGAAAACTAACCTAAGTGTGGTTAACCCACCTAACACCAGAGCGGGCGAGCATAGCATTATCATCTGCTTTAAAGAGTAGAGGGGAGGGGAGGGGCGAAGAATTCCTTCATAATCGTAACGATTTAGCTTAATGCTTGTACTGTTCAACATCAGGAGACGGGGGATTTTATGGAGTAGGGGCGCTTCGGAACCTCTGGTTTAACACATTGCCGCTATGTACTGTACTCGGCTGTCACAACGTGTGACATCCCAGAAGGCGTACAATAGTACAATATTCATACGAGCCTATAATGGCAATAATTAAGACACGAGTATGTTTATAAAACGTGCGTATGCGAGTTTTATAATTTCCATACGAGTGTCTTAATTACCATTATAGGCGAGTTGCATACGACTGTTTATGTTCGACGATAATTATTATAACTATTTTATGTTCGAACATAAATATTCAAAAATATCTGTCGAGATTTTGCCAGTTTTATGTACTGAACAGAGCGCATGGGACGCAGACAATGCCTTGTATTTAACCATGGCCTCCTCGATTACCCTACTATGACACTAGGCCACGCAGTGAAATTTAAATTAGAAGGCCTTGGAACTCAGTGCAGGTGCGATTATATCCTTATCTAATTGGTCAAACAACTGTTTCTTGAGCTCTGATTGGTGGGAGAAACTGTTTCATAATGAAAAATAGTGTTATAATGACCATCATTATAGTACAGTTTTCTGACAGGGTCGAGCATAATAGTACATTATGCAACGAGCCTATAATGGCAATAATTAAGACACAAGTATATTTATAAAACGAGCGTATGCGACAATGCCTTGTATTTGACCATGGCCTCCTCGATTACCCTACTACTGTATGACACTAGGCCACGCAGTGACATTTAAATTAGAAGGCCGTGGAACTCAGCGCATCTAATTATCTAATTGGTCAAACAACTGTTTCTTGAGCTCTGATTGGTGGGAGAAACTGATTCGTAATGAAAAATAGTGTTATAATGAGCCTTCTGACATGTAATAGTCAAGAGTCGAACATAAACTTTATTATATGTTTTAACATAAATATTCATAAATTTCTGTGGGATTCAGTTAATTAGTTAGTGAACAGCACGCTGGGTGGTTTGCTGACTGAACAGAGCGCATGCGTGGGTCAAAGAATTTAGAAAGCAGACTTTGTTTGGCAATGCTATTGTTTACAGCCTGCATGATGACTAGCTCCGATGAGAACTAGCATTCACTAATATTGTCACCCTAATCATTATTCTTTTTTTCTTTTTTACATTTTTACATATTTTTTTTATTAATTTCATGTTATCAGGTTTAGCGAATCACCCATTACCATCGTGTTGACCGACTGAAAACATTACGTTTTGTTTATAAAGTGCGTTAAAAATGAGCAAGAACTGCCAGAACTGTGTCGCGTCGAGCCCGCTTAACAGTAAAGCCGGGCGGGTGGTCTATACACGTGCGGGAGTTCTCGCAAGGGTCAGCTAATTATTATTATTATTATTATTATTATTATTATTATTATTATTATTATTATTATTATCATTATTATTATAATTATTATTATTATTATTACACATTCATTTCACAGCATCAATGGATACTAATCGACATATTCGTCACCTCATTTGCAAGACGGTATGGCAACTTCTCTTGGGGTGGCACATTGAGAAACGAGCAAACTATGGAACAGATCTCCATTATTATTATCATTATTATTATTATTATTATTATTATTATTATTATTATTATTAATATTGTTATTTTCGTTAATTTCGTTAAAACACAATCAATTTTCATATTTTTTCTTTCCCTTTCTTCTTTCTTCCCAAAACCTCTTCTTTCTCTCTCTGTTCACTTCTTTCCTGTTATTTCTCTCTCTTTGGGCGTTTTCTGATTTTTTCTGTGTATATTTTCCTCTCTTCTGTCCAGATGTTAAGTTTCTTGAGGTCTCCTACGGTTTCCTTGATCCAATTGGTTTTCAGCGTACTATTCATACCTATATTAAAGACCTTCTTGGCCAGTTTGTCTTGGTTCATCCTTTGTTTGTGTCCATAAAATCTTGCCCTTCCTTTCCTGATACTGCTTGTAATCGTCTCTGTCTGTTTGTACAGTTCTATTGTCGGTCTATTTATCCATATTCCCTCTTTCTGCTCTGGCCCGTAGATCTCTCTTGTTTCTTTAGTTCCTTGATTTTCTTTCTTCCCTTGATTGCTGTCGTTTCTGAAGCGCATATGGCTTCTAGTAACACTACTGTATTATAGTGTTGTAGTTTGGAGTATTATTATTATTATTATTATTCAACATAATTAAGGAATTAAAAACAGACAAATCGCCTGGGGTGGACAATATACGCTTGAAAGACATAAAGGCAACATCCAAAAAAACTATACCAATCATAATACATCTCATAAACAAGATATTCGAATCAGGCATAATACCAAAATATATGAAATACACAATTATTAAACCAATATATAAGAATGGCGATCACTTAGACTTTGGCAACTACAGACCAATATGCATTTTATCAATTCTACACAAAATAATGGAAAAATGCTTGGATAAGAGATTGAAGAATTTCCTAAATAAATATGATATTTTAAAGGGACACCTATACGGTTTTAGGAAGGGAAAAAGTACTGAACTACTCCTGGCTGAATTTGCCAATGTAATAAATAATGCCTTAAATAGGAACAATCACATAATGGTACTTTTTCTTTACTTTTCTAAAGCATTTGACACAATAAGCCACAATAAACTACTTGCTAAATTACACGATATTGGAATAAGAGGCACGACTTACAAACTATTTGAAAGCTATCTGAAAAACAGGGAAATGGCAGTTATGGTCAATAACACTATCAGTGACGCAGTAGAAGGAACACGGGGTATCCCTCAAGGCAGTATTATTTCACCTACACTATATAACCTGTTCGTAAACGACATGAATGAAACCATTAAACACAGTAAAATATTTATCTATGCTGATGACACCACTATATATACCATACATAAAGACTCTAAAACAGCTTTTGATAGACTTCAAGAAGACTTCAATAACATCACAAGATGGTGTCATAACAATAATTTGTATATAAATACAACCAAATCTAAAATAATGCACATCAGAGTTGATCACTTCACACAAGAAAAATACAAACTAACGCACCATGGCATATCATGCATACACCAAAACATCCTGGCAGGTTGCAAATGTAACACCTTCATAAATAGTACTTCGACACAAAAATACCTAGGAATTACCCTTGATGAACACTTTAAAATGAATACACACACAGTAAACATAATAAAAAACCTAAGAGCAAACCTCTACACCTTCTACAATCTCCGATTTTATGTAGATAGGAAAACTTACAAAACAATTGATAGTGCTCTGATTGAAAGCAAATTAAGATATGCTATAGCAGCTTGGAGAAATCAAAACACAACTTTAATTAATAATCTTCAAGATAGTCAAAACAGGTTCTTTAAATATTTCACTGATATCCCTTATTTTAATATTAAAGAGTTGTTCCAAATTACTGTACTGAATCTCTACTACCATGATCCAAGATTCAGGCATAAGGTCTCTCACAACATACAAACAAGAGCCATAACAAGTACTAAATATGTAAAACCCTTATGTATAAATAGCTATGGTTTCAAGAGACTAGATTATATTATACCATCGCTACTTAATGAACTACCACCTGTATTGACGAACATTAACAGCAAACAACTAGCTATAAGTCGCATTAAAATATTACTTAACCAAACATTAACTCATAACATAAATTTATTAATATAACTACTATAGTGTAACTTTTTGTGTCTTTAATTATTTACATTAATACTTTATCATTATCATAACAAAAAAAATTGCATGCACTCTTGTATTGAAATATAATCTATATATATGTTGTAAATAATAATTAATATGTCTCACAGATAATCTGTACTGTCATCAGATTCGTGAGACATATCACAATAATGTAACATAAATAGTATTTAATAAATAAATTAAATTAAATAAAATTATAATATTATTATTATTATTATTATTATTTGCGCCAAAAACATTAAAATCTAGTTTTTCGTGGTGGCTCTTTTCTTCTTTTTTAACTTCCCAAAAACCTTTCATCCGTTTACTGTGCGCCTTCTTCTCTTCATCTGTCCATTTACGCCTATTTCTTTTGGGCTGTGATCTAAATTCAAATTTCTCGTTTCTGATTTTTTTTCTCTACAAATGCTGCAGTCGAATATCTTCTATGGCGATATGTAATTGTTGTAAGTCTTCCATAGTTTCTTTGTACCAAGAAGTACCCAATTTAGACGTAGAAATTATGTTGAATAGTTTGGCATATTATTGGGGAGCGTGATGGCGCAGTGGCTTAGCTGCTCGTCTTTCACCCAGACGGCCGGGGATCGAATCCCGGTTACTCCTGGGCGAAATTTTCACCTGAAAAGTCACGTGGCGTCAGGAAGGGCATCCGGTCTTAAATCCCCAGCCAAAACCAAAATGAGCCATATTGGCTCCGGCGACCCCAATTCATTGGGATGAGCCGAAGAAAATGTTAATGAGTTTGGCATATTATTATTATAATTATAATAATTACTGTATTATTATTATTATTATTATTATTATTTCCGTGTCGGTGGTCTAAGGACCACGAGCCAATTTCAATGCTTTGTGCTTTGCTGTTCCTTCTTCTTCCTCCAATATTCCTCCATCATCTCATTATATTTCCTCCTCCTTTCCTCGGACCATTTCGAGCCGGTTTCCTTTCCCTTCCTCCCTTGGTTGGTTGGCTGGTTCCTCAGTTTAGGGGCTGCGACAACGCGGTCATGTAGCCCCGTGTACTTTGGGTGTGTGTAGAATCTGTCCGATAACCGGTGTTAATTGTGATGGCTGTATTAGTGTGTGTATCTGTTTTTTTAAATTCAAGTAAGGTCTGCAACTTTGTATTTTTCAAATAGTTCCTACTTTTGCCACCAAACGCCACCATCAACGATTACTAGGCCTAGTTCAGAACCTAGCTACTATACGCCACCGCAGTCGGCTCTTGGCAACGAAGGTAGAAACCTAAGAGCGTTGTTTACATTCCTAACCTATACAATTTAGCTTCACGCAGGTGCAATTAGTGGATGGTTCTTTAACATGCCATAAATCTATAACATGGGACCGCCGGCTTTACTTCTCCTCCGAAGGAAGGCATACTGAGGGATTTTTAACGCTCTTAAAAAATCCGACGACTTCGGCCGGCTTTGAACCCGCTATCTTGGGCATAGAAGCTCAGCATGCTACCGACTACGCCACCGAAGCCGCTTCCTCCCTTGGAATCCTTCCATTTAGTACTTTTTGCCTAAAATAAATATCCCTCTGTGGTGTATCTTCTTCTGTGATATTATATCTTTACTAATCCTTTTTTACTTCTTGTAGCCTACCCAAGTTATTATTATTATTATGATACTTTCATTTCACCGCATCAGTGGGTACAAATCAATATATCGTAACCTTATTTGCAAGACTGTATGGCAACTTTTCTTAGGGTGGTACATTGAGAAACTAGCGAACTGTTCTCCATGATAATAATAAACATAATTATTATTATTATTATTGCAATGTATTGAGGGCAAGTGGCCGTGTTGCTCCTAGAACAGGCTGTGTGCCATTCAACGGGAGGGGGGCCCGCTCAATCAAAGTTAATTAGAATAGAATTCCGGAAATAATTAAATTTTGGTCTGGCTGGTGCCCGGGAGGGCCTGCTATGCTATGCATTAATAAAAATGGGCTCTGCTCGACTCCACTGCGCCACACTGACTGCCCCCAGGCCGGGCCGAGCCGGGTACAGCAGCACGGAGTAGGGACCAATTAAAACCCGCTAACCAAACACTAGTCCGGTATCCAGCGCCACTGCCAGCCTTCAAGACGATAGACTCAAGACAAGCGAAGCGAGCCATTTCTTTCTGTTGTAACGGCCTGACGCTACCCTCAATAATAATAATAATAATAATAATAATAATAATAATAATAATAATAGAGCCTCCGTGGCTTAGGCGGCAGCACGCCGGCCTCTCACCGCTGGGTCCGTGGTTCAAATCCCGGTCACTCCATGTGAGATCTGTGCTGGACAAAACGGAGGCAGACAGGTTTTTCTCCGGGTACTCCGGGTTTCCCTGTCAAAATGTCATTCCAGCAACACTCTCCACTATCATTTCATTTCATCTGTCATTCATTTAATCATTGCCCCAGAGGAGTGCGTCAGGCCTCGGCAGCCGGCACAGTTCATATCCTCGCCGCTAGATGGGGGCTTCATTCATTCCATTCCTGCCCCGGTCGGAGACTGGAAGCAGGCTGTGGATTTTCATTTCATTTTCAATAATAATATAATAATAATAATAATAACCTGACTAAAGACTTCATAACTAACATCAAGTCAGCACCAAGGGAGCTAAAAGTAAACCAGGGGAAAATCAAACGGACAGATAAGTTGAAATATCTTGGCGAGTGGGTAGAACCCAACGTATGTGAGAAAGAAACCTTCACTTCGTGCATGAACAAAATGGAAATGGCGTACCAACTCACCAAGGACGTTTACAACTAAAAGTCAATATCCCTGAACGCAAAACTTAGGCATTATTGCACTGTCATACGACCAGAGGCTCTGTACGCAGCGGAATGCCTCACCATGAACAAGAAAGACCTGGTAGAAAAATTGGAGATCAAGGAAAGAAAGATCTTCAGGACAATTCTTGGCCCGATTAAAGACAACGGTGAATATAGACGGCGGCATAACTATGAGCTGTATATTCATGTCCAGAAGATCTCTGATGTAATGAGGAAAAGGAGGATTGAATTTTATGGCCACTTGCTTAGAATGAAACCCACACGATTGACGAATCGGATCTTTAACTATTTTAAAAATAAGAAGACCAAGCCAGCCTGGTTCGAAGAGGTGGAAAGTGACCTGCAAGAGATGGAAATTACCTGTGGGGATATTCAAGAACGCAATCCCCTCAGGAAGAAACTACACGACCCTCAGGGTTTAAAAAAAAAACGAAGTTGAAGACGGGAAAGATGTGGACGGAAGAAAGAAAAGAGCAACACCGGCAACGTATGAAGGAACACTGGGCAAAGATCAAAGCCCAAAGAAGCCCGTTGAAATAACGTGGTCCTTAGTTGGCCGATACGATTAAAGAATAATAATAATACTAATAATAACCTGACTAAAGACATCTACAATAAGAGATCGATATCCTTAAACGGCAAAATTAGACATTACTGCACTGTTTTTCGACCAGAGGCTTTGTACGAGGCTGAGACTCTAATAATGAACAAGAAAGGTCTAATGCAAAAACTAGAGGCTAAAGAAAGGAAGATTTTGAGGAAAATCCTGGGTCCCATCAAAGAAAACAGCGAGTACAGAAGGCGTCACAACCACGAATTATACAAGCACGTGGAGAAGATCAGTGACACGATTCGAAAAAGAAGGATTGCCTTTTATAGCCACGTGACACGAATGAGCCCAGGCAGGATATCGAAACGGATATTGACGTACTTTCAGGATAAGATAACCAAAGGGGCATGGTTCACGGAAGTTGAGAAAGATCTACGTGAAATGGAAATTTCCCCTAAAGATATGCAGGAGCGTGTTCCACTTCAGGAAAAACTACGTACGCACAAAGGTTTCCAGGAAAAGCCGATGCTGAAGACAGGGAAGGTGTGGTCCCAAGAGAGAAAAGAACAACACCAGAGACGAATGCGGGGACACTGGGCGGTAGTTAGAGCTCGGAAGAAGAGACAGTTGAACTGACGTGGTCCCTAGTTGGCCGAATCGAAGAAAGAATAATAATAATAATAATAATAATAATAATAATAAAATAATAATAATTTGATGAACCTGGAAAAGCTTCTGAAGATTGAAAGGAGGATATTGAGGAGGATTTGCGACCCAAAAGTGGTACAGGGAACCTACAGACTAAGATCAAACAAGGAGATATATGAAAGGTTGGAAGATCCGGAAACAACAATTAGGAAAAGACGTTTACGTTTCTATGGACATAAGGTTAGAATGGATCCAACAAGAATAAATAAACAAATTTTTGATAAAATATATAATCTGAAGAGCCAAAGGGGTTACACCAAGCAGAAGAAGGAAGAACTCCGGAGGCTAGGAATTACAGATGACGAATGTCGAGACAGAACACAATTCATGGAAATACTTTCTAACATAAAGGTTCTTGTGGGAGAAAAGAGAGAACGCAGGGGAGGAAGATAGACAGCAGAGAGAAAGGCGCAACACTCTGAAAGAATGAAGGAAGTGTGGAGGAAGAGAAAGGAAGAAAGAACTATGAGAAGGAAATGAAATGATATTTGCGTGGTCCTTAGTTTTGGCCGGTTCACATTATGTAATGTAATAATAATAATAATATTGTATGGCCTCGGGTACTGGGTGCAAGCTTTGTTAATTGACGCCCAGAGGACAGCTTGCATCTCGAGTTTTTCTCTCATTGGAGTGCTATGAAAGTCAAGGAGTTTAGATATCTAAGCTCCTTGGCACAATAGCGCTTTCTAGTAGAGAAAGGTGGAACTTTTGTGTTGGCGGAAAATCCAGAGAATAATTTTTCCATTATGAACATGGCCTACTGAATTCAAATGAGTTCTTTTACATGCCAACAACGTATGACATGCATGTGGTGATTTTTGTCGCCTTTCAAAAATCACTTACCACTGCCAGGAGCGAACCTGCAAGCTTGGGGTTGGTAGTCCGACACGATAACCACTCACCCACCGTGGCAAGCAGCATTTCGGAAGGAAGCAGCCGTGGCTGGTATAGTTACTATGGTAACTAGTGCAAGCGCAAGACAAGAGCATTATTGTTATCGTCACTGATGGAGAAGAACACCTCTAAATATCTCTGTCTATAAAAACAGTACATTTGTTATAATCGCTGATGTATAATATCGTCTCTAGATGTCTCTGGAGTATCTACGACAATTCTTTTGTTATGGTTGCTGGTATAGACGAACACCTCTAGATATCACTGGACTACTTAATAATACTTTTTATGGACACTAGTGTAGACGAACACCTCTAGATGTCTCGGCAGTACCTACAATAATATTTGTTATGGATACTGATGTAGACGAACACCTCAAGATGTCTCTGGAGTATCTACGACAACAGTTCTTTTGTTATGGTCGCTGGTATAGACGAACACCTCTAGATATCTCTGGAGTACTTACAATAATATTTTTTATGGACACTAGAGTAGACGAACACTTCTAGATGTCTCTGCAGTACCTACAATAACATTTGTTATGGACACTAGAGTAGACGAACACTTCTAGATGTCTCTGCAGTACCTACAATAACCTTTGTTATGGACACTGATGTAGACGAACACCTCTAGATGTCTCTGTCTACAATAACAGTATGTATCATCTAATCCCAGTTCACTGTGAGACAGGAAATAAGGCAGAAGTCGTGCACCGCGCGGAACGCTTTAATGCATCGTCCCCATCTCCCTCTATCTTCCTCCTCTGCCCCTTCAGAGAAGAGAAGTAAAAAAATAAATAAGAAGAAGATCGAAGCACTCAAAAAAGTTCTCATCTATGCAATATCGTTTCGTTCCTGGTCGAGTATCGATATGGAGCTATCGACAAGTGGCCGGGCCACCCCTCAGGGCCCATTGATGCTCCAGATTTTTTTTTTCTTCCCTGCAATTCAGAAATACCGTCTGATGTGAGAAAGATGTACTCTGATATTGCTACCGGCTGTTTCCAAAGTTTTAACATTTCACACTGATAGGGGAGAATTTCCGAACGTTTCTTTTTTGTGTAGTGGTGGTAGTAACCGTTATTAATAAGTGATGTTTCCCCAGGGAATATGGATTGCATTATCCAAACGAATGTTTTGAATGGATCCAAGCTTATATACAATACAAGCTGAGCAAATACTGGAAATACAAGTCTTTCCCCCAGGGGCTCACACCTAGTGGGACGTGGGTTGGCGACCACGGGACCCAAACTGAGTCCGACTTTGCTTCCACTTACTTATGCCGGGCTCCTATCTGTCTTCTTGCCTGTCGAACTCCCTTTGTCAACTCTTGCTGTTTTCCGACCCCGACGGTATTAGGGTATCCGAGGCCTAGGGAGTCTTTCACTTTCCCGCCTTATTTGGCGCTTCTCTCATCTTTCCTGAGCCCTTATTCTTCGAGGGATCAGCCTTCTTTTTATATAGTTCCTTTTCTCTTTAAGATTCCCGCTCCGTTTTTAGCCTATTTTCAATTTTGAAAAAATAGGCTTATGAGATCACCTTCTGTCCGTGTGTGTGTGTGTGTGTGTATGTGTGTGAGGTGTGTGTGCGTGTCCCCCTAATAAAATCTAAACGGCTGGAGCGATTTCAATGAAACTCGGTAAGTTCATAGCACTATTCCCGGCGACCTTGACCGTGCCCTTCAAATTTTGTTACGTCTCACCAATCCAACATGGCGGCTGTGCGAAATATTTCACTAGCATTCAATATCTCCGAAACTATTACCGATATCGCCCTGAAATTGTGTACAGTGATAAAGGGCACTACTCGAAGTTCACCTATGAGACTTTCAAAAACCTGGTGACTACAAACCCAACATGGCGGTCAAGCGAAATTGAGACTTTTAAATAGACATTGGTCGCGATTTAACTATCCAAACGTAATGAAACTTGGTACAGCAAATGTTTATACATATTGTAATGCACTGAATTCTAATTTAGTTCAATTGTTTACATAACCTCAAAATGGCGGCTGTGCGAAATATTTCACTGACATTCTATATCTCCGAAAATATTACAGATATCACCCTGCAATTTCGTACGGTGATAAACGGTACTGATACAAGTTTACCTATGTATATTTCATAAACCTGTAAAGTACAAAACGAACATGGCGACCAAGCGAATTTGAAATATTTTAATAGACTTTTCTCGTGATTTAACTCTCTGAGCGCAGTGAAATGTGGTACAGTAAATGATTTTGCACATTGTAATGCACTGCCATCTAATTTAATTCAATTGTTTACATAACCTCAAGATGGCGGATGTGCGAAATTTTAAAATTAAGTTTTTATTTCTTGTGTCGTAATCATGCGATCGAAGTGAAAGTTTGAATAATGAACCTAGGCAATAATCGTGCTTGAATGGTACATAACTCTATCTCCTATACATATAACAATCCTAAATGGTGAGTTTCCCAAATATTTAGACGGTTCTCAATATCTATGAATCTTTTACAGCAACCAAACTGATTTTTTTTAATGTTCACAGAGACTATGATTATATGTTCACCTATAGGACTTCAGTAACCTGGTGAGCACAAATCCAACATGGCGGCGACGCGAAGTATAAATATTTAAATGGACGTTTCTCGCGAAATAACTATCCGAGTGCCGTGAAACGTTGCACGTTAAATGCGTATACAAATGTTGATCCACTGGCATCTAATTTATTTCAATTGTTTGCATAATCACAAGATGGCTGCTGTGCATAATTTTAAAATCTCGTTTTTCTTCTTGTGTTCTAATCATGCGATTGAAGTTTGAATACCACACGTACACAATAATATTAATGTAATAGTACAAAAATAAAAATCCAACCTGGCGACAATCTGAAATATTCAGACGGCTCAATATCTACGAATCTGTTACAGCAATTAAACTGACATTGTGTATGTTGATAGTGGCAATTAACATGAGTAGGATATATGAAAATAGGCTGTATAGTTCTTCACGGAACTACTTGTTCTGAATTGGCTCCCCATGACTCTAAATTAAATTTTGCAAGTATTTTGAATCTATCATACATTTTGTAAGCATCTTCAATTTCAATTGCACTTTGTAAGTATTTTGATTCTAAACTACATTTTGTATGTATTTTTCAATCTAAATTTCTTTTGTGAATATTTCCACTCTACTTTTTGCGAGTCGTTTCAATCTGAGTTCCATTTTGTCAGTATTTTCAGTCCAGCTTCATTTCCGTTATGGTTTCCGTATGATTGCCATTTTTGCTATCACCAAGACAATTAAGGGCTGTTAACAATGCGCAGATCAAAAAACTAATCTGCGCCCCTTAAAACAATTATCATCATCAATACTTGACCTCGGCGTTTGTTGGAAGAGCTGTGGTCCTTGATATGATATCGACTCTACCCAAATCTTCCACCATTACTTGACGTCGATAAATTCGGTGCAATTCATGCTAAGAGGGTTTTCAATTTGAATGTATTCATAGAGAACTGCCACTTAGGCTAAAGAGCCCCTTTATGTAGCATATACAATGTTCTGACTAAACCTAGCTTAACAACTAACAAAACAATATATAAAATACACTTATAACTAAACAAGCCAATTAGCAAACATTTTATACAAGACGAATAATACAAATTAGAATTTCTTTCTTTCTTTCTTTCTTAGACTTTTCTCAATTAATTGGGGTCGCCGGAGCCAATGACGCTCATTTTGGTTTTGGCCGGGGATTTATGGCCGGATGCCCTTCCTAGTGCCACGTGATTTCTTTCAGATGAAAATTCCACCCCCACTGTCACCGAGATTCGAACCACGGCCGTCCGGGTGAAAGACGATCAGCTGCACCATCACGCTCCCCAAATAATACAAATGAGAATATAATAATTAAATAAATAACCTACCTAATGTGTTATTAAATCTGTTGAAAAAAAAAATTACAGTAAGAGGAGCTAGCCAATGAAAATGAATGGGGATCATTTCATCAGTTAACTGAACTAGAAAATAGAATGACAATGATTCAGTATCAATGGCAACAATACCGTTACCATTATCGAGTTGTAAGCCACCCTATCACTTTTCAGCATTAGCTGTCACCAGATATGTATCACTCCTCTCCACTCGTCTTAGTACCTCTTCATTCGTTCCTCTATCTACCCATTTGATCTTCACCATTCTCCTGTAACACCACATTTCAAACATTCCTATTCTGCTCCGCCAACAGTCCAAGTTTCACTTCTATACAGCACCACGCTCCAGACAAAGGCCTTCAAAAATGACTTTGTAATACCTAAGTCTATATTTGATGACCAAAGATTCATTTTCTGTAGAAATGCCGGAGTCAACCTACTTTTTATATCTTCTTTGCTTCGTCCATCACTGGTTATTTTGCTTCCTAGGTAACAGAAGTCTCCTACTTCCTTTAGCTTTTCACCTGCCAATTTGACCTTCATAGGGGTTTCTGATTTCTTTCGGTTGCATTCCAATATTTTTGTTTCAAATTTATTAATTTTCATCATGAATTATTCTTTCCTCAAAACAGAATTCATACAATTAAAAAAAATCATTCAACTCCTCTGATTTGTCGGCTAAGATGACGATGTGATCAGGAAATCTCAGAGTTGAAATTATTTCTTCTTCAATCTTTACTTCTACTTTGAATTTTTCTCCAATTTCCTTCATTGCTTGATAAATGTATAGGTTGAAAAATATGGATGAAAAGTTGCAGCCTTGCCTTACACCTTCCCGAATACCAGCATCTATCTCCTTCGGCTCAAATAACTGCTGTCTGGCTCTTGTTACTGTTATGCTTCTTCTTTCCGATAAGCTCTGTTATGGAGCACGTGCCAATTTCAATTCTACACTCTTTGTTGTTTTCTCTTCCGTTCTTCCCAATATTTCTTCATTTTTAGACTATGCTGCATCTTTCTGACCTCAGACCACTTCTTTTCCACATTTAACACCTTCTCTCTGTCCACACTGTCTTCCTCTCTTATATGGGCCCCCCACCCAGGGGCACACAACTTATAGGTCGTGGGTTGGCGACCACGGGACCCCAGCTGAATCCGGCATTACTTCACTTACTTGTGCTGGGCTCCTCTCCGTCTTCTTTCCTCTCTTGGTCAACTCTTGTTCTCTTCTGACCCCGACGGTATTAGGGTATCCGAGATCTAGGGATTCTCCACCTTTCCCGCCTTACATGGCACTTCTCTCATCTTTCCTAATCCCTCATTCTTCCAGGGATCAGCCTTCTTTTTCTTTTCATTCTATTTCCTTTTCTCTTTAAGATTTCCGCACTGTTTTTGTGAATAGGCTCCCCGTGTATCTAACTTACATTTTGCAAGTCTTTTCCCATGCAAATTCCCTTTCGTGAGTATTTTTGATTTAAGTTCCATTTTTGTAAATACCTTCAATTTACCTTGGTAATCATTATGGTTTCCATTTCATTGTCATTTTCGTTATCACCCAGACCATTAGGGGACGATAACCTAGATGTTAGGCCCCTTAAAACAACAATTATCATCATCTCTTATATAGCTTGCCACGGTGGGTGAGTGGTTGTTGTGTCGGACTACCAACCCCCCCCCCCCCAAGCTTGCAGGTTCGCTCCTGGCCGTGATAAGTAATTTTTGAAAGGCTACAAATATCACGACACGCATGTCATACGTTGTTGGCATGTTAAAGAACCCATTTGAATTCAGTAGGCCGTGTTCATAATGGCAAAATTAATCTCGGGATTTTTGGCCAACGCAAAGTTCCTCCATTCTCTACTAGAAAGCGCTATAGTGTCAAGGAGCTTCCATAGCGCTCCAAGGAACGACAAAATTTGACATGCAAGCTCTCCTCAGGACGTCAAATAACAAAGCTTGCACCCGAGGCCGTACGATATTGTTATTATAATTCTCTTATATTATTTCTATCTTTACCTCCTGAATCCAGCTAGTCGTTGACCTTTTCTCCCAAAGGTACTTGAGTATCCTTTTTGTTAATCTGGAATCATCCATTCTGTAAATTTGCCCAAAAATATAAATCTCCTTTTTCTTATCGTCTCCGTTATGCTTTCTATAGTACTATTTTTTTTTCATCGTTACGCCCTACTCAGGAGTACGATGTGTTGGCCTTCTTTTCCTCCCAAAATCTCTTCATCCTCTCACTGAGCTTGTAATCATTCAATTCTAGCCACAAGATGGCTTCACCCAGAGAAGCCATTTGTAACTTTGAAGATACAAAAAGTATATAAAAATGAATATTCTGCCTCATAAATGGCCTTTCCTTAAAATTTAAGCAAATGACATAATTAGTACTGTAATTGAACAAATCCACCTTTTTGAAACTCTTCTTATCCCCGGGCGTGTGCAGATATTCTAAAAGGACTGACTCGTACATAGGCCTTACCAAAACCTCCTATAAATTAATAAAGACGAAGGAAGGTTTACATGCATCTAACTAAAAAGAAACTATCCAATATAAATTTACTTTATATTCTAAAGCTGCATGCAAGAAATGGATGAATATAATAATAAAAAAGTGACACAAGAAATGCAATTAAAAATTTATAATATAATAATATAATAATAATAATATTTAGGCCTGTAAAGATTTCTTAGTTGGTTTTCACATTACCGGTAATGCCGTCGTCTGCCCCATATGTCCATTTCACCTCTACACCACTTTGAAGCTGGTCAGCCATGCCTTCACATTTCATGGTCCTCTTCAACGTTGCACAATTATTTGCATAGGCATCAGCCCTACTGTGATTGTGGCATAACAGCAAGAACCCAATCACACTCCGTCGAAACACGAAGCACTCAGCTCAAGAGAGGCACACTATCCAACCAGTCATCTCCATGCCCAGAGAGACAAAACCTATGTAGCAGTGCACTCCGTCTCAATGCCACAGCTCATTCCAGGAAGTCTTCTCAGAATCACTATTGTCACATTGTTCCCAAGCCACTCCAAGCAGTCCCCTTGCTCGGCTGTCTGACACACCCTGTCCCACGCCTAAGGGCTTCTTCTCTTCTCGTCTACATCCAGTAGTTCATCCAAGGCCATCTTCTAACAGACACAAGTGAGCTCGTTTGTCATAGTTCTAGCCCTTTGGATAGGTAGCACTACTTGCAAGGGCACCTACTCTTTCTCGTGACCAGCGACAGACTTATATCTCACCAACAAGTGACAGGCAATTACGTCCCCCACCATTCTCCGTACTTAAATATACCAAAACTGTACAAATGAAATATACTATATTCTTTACAACATAGAATCAAAGCAAGCTCCAGAATCTCGTCAAAAGTGACCTAAAATACATTGAATAATTAATAATAAAAAGCATACGTATATGATAATAGTAATAATAATAATAATAATGACACTGCGTCTACTGCAGACGTGTCCAATGCAATTGAACACGTTGCCAACACGATAACATGATATAAGGAAATAACAAACTTACGAGCCTACATTAAAACTGTCATGGGGAACTCATAAAATATAGGTTACAGAATGCCCCCTTGCTTTTCATTCATTTGGTCCTATACCATAGAATAAAAAGCAATCCTTTTAGGCATGACTTCCCTTCCGAAATCCTAACTCCTTCCTTCCTCAAATATATACACAACCAACAGTGTGCCCGTTTAGACCGGAGTCCGCACGACCACATATGCATTTTACCAATAATCAGTCAGCACGAGAATCAAAATATCCCGGAGCGCCAGATGGGTTAAAGCAAATCGCAAAAACGACATCAAATTTATAAAAATGCTTTGCTGATTTTTGGCTCAATGCAACAATAAGGATAGAAGGAGATTTAATTGGGTGAAACACATCTGGTAAAATTATCTCAGTTTATTTAAAGTTAAAATCTGACTGCAAGAATAATGCTCAAAGCAGCATCATCCACGTGTGGCGATCCACACTCTTATTTACACACAATATACAGAAATCTTCCAAACACATTTGACAATCCTTTTGAAAACACAAGTCCGATTATTAGTCCTGTGGACTGTGTTCCAAAATTATTAACATTTTATTCCAGTGCAAAATGAATTGTCCATACTGGAAATAACGTAGATCACTGTTTGACTATTTACATGATATTAACACTCGTAGAATAAATGTTTATAGAATTTCTTAGACTTTCATTTGTTTTCCAGTTTTCCAAAATATATCGTTGAAACTATTATTATCATCGTAGCAACACAAATTATTAACACATATTAACAACATCTGAAAAATATTTGACCATTGAGCATAGCATCGAAGAACTGTGCGAAGCACAACAACAATTAATTGTTCTTCTGACATTAAACATTTCGAGAAGTGACTCGATCATGAACTTCAAGTTCCAAACAAAATATATGATTTCTGAATCATTAACTTGATCAATGAATGGTTGAACCATTCAACTATTAGATTTTCCACTTGGGAACAATATTATAAAAATATTTATATTTATGGCCATTTTTAGCAACTTTCACAACTTGCAATTCTTCGACAGAATGCGGAAATTAGAATTGTAGTCTTATAATGAATTCATTTAGTTCATGGCACTAGGATTTGAAAATATCCTTCAAATTATTCGTGGTTAAAGAATTATTTTAAATTGGCAGTGGCCCATTCTACTATTTGTGTAAGAACACAATATTATAACAACAACAACAACGGCAAAGGTCTTCCTCTGAAGAAGAATAAACTACTATCATGACAAATCCGGGTTCTAGCAAAATCAAAGTCTAAATGGAATTCGTAAACAAGGTTGAAATAAGAACTGATGGTTTCAAAGAAATAACCTTCGGGTTATTCATACGACGAAATGTGTGGCTCCAAATACTCCTACTATAAACCTGAGCCATCGAACCTGCTATTTGATTGATGCTCGAAAAAACCTTCATTCCTGCGACTTAACATGCGCACCTGGGAATGGCATTACAACTACTCCACACACATAAATTTACTTCCCAAAATTTATACAATAAATCAAGCCTCTGCTTGTTATCAACACTGGAAGATTAATAAACTTACAAGTTTATTTTATTTTACCATTCAGTTCAACCCGTGAATTTACCATACTTATGAAAAGCATTATTTCACTTTCGAAGTGTATTTACGTCATGATTTTATATAAATACAACAATATCCTATTTGATACAAATATCAATTGCTTCCCGTTTCATGCCTCTCCGTGTTATATGAAACATATGCTTTGCTCATAGCAAATATCAACTGTTCAACCAGAACTGAAATGTAGGTTGAATGCGGGCTTGCGCTAACCACTCTCCTTCGTAAAATCTCCTGTTCCAAACTAGAAATGTTTCAACTACTTCATAGGCTCTTTCTCAATACATATGATTATTATAAAATATAATATCCAAGAATTATTTAGAAAAATTATGAAAATTATTATTATTATTATTAGTGGATTATTATTATTATTATTTCAAATATGTTTAATTATCATCTCATTATGTGAGAATCCACATGTTCGAACCTTCGAATATGGAAAAAAATATCCATTCCTCAACAAAAATAAATTTAACTTTTACAGTTTCATCGGCTGATTACCGTGATTTCCCAAAAATATGAAAAATTCAAATAAATGCTCAAAATGCTCGGTCATCGATCCTAAACTGTTCTGAGTGCTGAAAATGCTCAGAATAAATCTAACTAGTCTTGCGTAAATCATTACAAGCTTTAAATACGACGAAAAAAAATGTGTTGGTCATCTGCAGAAGAATAGTTTGTTCCAATTAGCTAGGCATAAAATAATTCAAATGTGGCTTACATTTCTTGATGGTCTTGAAGTGTCGTAAACCTGGTCTATACCAGATTTATCCGTAAACATGCCCTATCGGACAAGCACGTATAATCCTTGTATCGGCCGCCATTGTAGACCCACAAATCGTCTAGTCAGACATAGTGGTAGTATTCTTCGACGTTTTAAATGACTGTGGTTCCATTTTAATATGGGCTTCTAACAAAGCCATAACAGTTTGTTTGAAAAGGGTCAGATCTAAGCGATCTCTTCTTAAATATGTCAGTTGTAACCTAACTCACTGTAATCTCATCAGTACAAGAAAAACGTTGACAGTCTAAGCAGTTAACGGCTGTTCTGAAGATCGTTCCCTGGGCATGGTTTATTAAAATCACCATCTGCCATGCGCTAGACAACCTGCAGTTTCCCTTGCGTAGACTAATGAACGCCACCGTTATAGACTATTCTTCAATGTACTGACGGATCGAAGTGGTTAAATAGTTACAAAATATGAAAACTGACTTTAAATGGATTTAAACATCCAAGTATTAATTTACTATTGGACTGTGACAAATACTATTTTCTAGACAGAGTCTAGCATATGTCCTTTTTGGAAATATAAATATTTCCACCAATGTCTGTAGAAAAACAATCACCTCAGTGATTCTCCTCACCAGAAACTTACTAAGTTCCAACTCGTTTGCGCAGCACTTCTCGTGACTATCACGTTTTGAAAAGTACTTCTTCGTAGAGGCGGCAACCATGTGCCTTGGCTCAGCGTAGACGCAACTTGTTCGCCAAGTGCTTGTGATGAAGTGAGCTAACTAAGCCTGCTCCAGCTTGCTTTTATACAAAAACGGTCAGGGTCACGCGTCATCGCCTGATATCTAGAAATCCTCATATCTCTTGAATCCCTGGTCCGATTTACTTGATACTAATTGCATTCTCTTTTATTTGGCCGTGCCAGTAATCTGATCCCAGTCTCAAGTCTCTGCTCCATAGTTAACTATTTAATCAATAAATAGTCTCCACCTCTGCGGTTACTCGCTACGTCATTTACCATCCAACTATCGGTAATTTCCTTCGAAAGGCTTCGAGAAGCAATGTAGCGCGATATTCAAATATCTGAACTTTCCAAAAGCTGCTACAGCCTTTCCCTTGATATCTAGGTGTCTGAAACTTGGAATACCCATTCCTAGAGTTGGGCACATCCACCCCACACCTAGCAAAAAATAAAAATTGAAAAATTTTTATTTTTCCTATCTACACATTAAATTATCTGGTTCTTGAATAATAGATCTTCAAATTCGAAGCATTGTAAGTTCCCACGATGTTACCAGTTCGTGTATTAGCTACTCCATAGCTTCCATTATTGTTTACTTCCACAATATTCAAAATCCTTAATTTTACCATTCCCCCGGGATTGTTGTGTTCCCGATGGACCTGGATCATTGGGCCTCTGCTCCACAAATTGTAAGTTATCTTGGTGTCTTGCTTCCAAGTTTTTCCTCGTGTCCTTGTTAAACTCTTCATTGGACTGACGAGTATCTACATTCCCTCTGTTGTTATAGTTATTACCATAGGATCTTCTTTCCTGGTACCTTCCTTGAGTATCTCGTGGTCTTCTCCATCGAGTGTTGTATCGATTACCACCATCCGGTCTTGCATATGGTTTGTAACTGTATCTGTTACGGTATTGGTTCCATCCTCTCGTATTGGAATCTTCCCTCAGCGATTTCTCTTCTCGCTCCTCTCGAATCTCTCGAGGTGTCTGAGAATAACTGTCAACCATAACAGCATACACAGCGTTATTACTCTTTACTCCCTTCTGATGGAAGAATTGAGCGTTTGTATGATCCAGCTTTTGCAATACTTCATCAAACTGTTCCATATTGTAGATGTCAGCAGCGATCAAAGTCCTCTGGACGTCTGCTGGAAATTGTCGTATCAAAGCAGTAATCAACTCGTTATCTGGCATTGGCGGATCTAAATGTTGGAGTTTAGACAGCTGTCCAGAAAAGTATGTAGAGTATCGAGTAGGTTGTGACGTCGAGAATCTTTTCGAATACAACTCTGCTCTAACTTGCTGTTGGGTTTCAGGGGACCAAAACTTCTTCAATAACCCACGAGAAAACTCCTCAAAAGTATTTAGAGTGGATCTAAATGCTCTAAACCACAAAAGTGCGGGACCTTCCAAGAACTTCCCTATTACCCTGATCTGTCTTTCTTTAGGGATCTTAGAATCTTTCAGGTAATCACCTGCTTCTCTCAGAAATTCCACGGGTGTTACAGAATCTCGCCCTGAAAATTTAGAAGGCTTGTCTTCTATATTCTTAAATACAGTTATGGGGTTGGATTGAAATACTGTCCTGACCTCATCCTGTCTATCAGTCTCTCTAGCTACTCCTAGATTTATCTGTATCTGTTCCTTTCCTTTTACATTCGGCATTTTCAAAAGATGATCAGACTGTTTCTCATCCTTTATTTGAGTTTTCATAGCCTCAAGTTCCTTCTGGTTTTCTTCTGCCATCTTCTTGATTGCTTCAGTCTCTTTACAATTGTCTTTAACATCAATGGATATCTGGTTCATAACAGCCTCATGACTTTTCAATGACCCTGTCATATCTGATATGTCCTTCTGAGTTGCTTGAATATCCTTGGCAATTACTTCAATGTGGGATGACAAAGATTCCCTAATCTCCTTGATTCCCTCTTGATTCTCCAGCTTGAGTGTGTCTTTAATTTCATTGACAACTGTGGTCTTGATTTCAGTTTGCAATTCATTAATCACTCCTTCTCTTATTTCTCCCATGACAAGTTCCTTGAATTGTTCCGTTAAACGTTGAACAACTAGAATTCCCATCTCGTTACTCTCCTTCTTCACTCTGACTTCCAGGTTGACCATGTCTTCACCAACTTTCCTAAGACCATGTTCTATCCTATCAGCTAAGCTTTGGGATCGAAGATCGGCATCGCGAAATTTATCGTCCATTAAACTAGCGTTAGTAGCTAACGAAGTTTCGAGCTCATGTGTTTTATCGCATAATTTATTCATTTTACTTTCAAGTGTCATTTTCAAAATTTCAGAATTCTCTTTAAATTTACTTTCCATTGAATTAAATTTACTGTTTAAATTTTCTTTCAAATTACCTTTTAACCTGTTTTCCAAAGAATCAGAATTTTCTTTAAGTTTACTTTCCAAAGAATCAGAATTTTCTTTAAGTTTACTTTCCAAAGAATCAGAATTTTCTTTAAGTTTATCCTCCAAACTTTCTTTAAGTTTATTTTCTAAAGACTCAGAATTTTCTTTAAGTTTATTTTCTAAAGAATCAGAATTTTCTATAAGTTTATTTTCTAAAGAATCAGAATTTCCTTTCAAGTTATCTTTTAACCTGCCTTCTAAAGAATCAGAATTTTCTTTAAGTTTCTTTTCTAAAGCCTCAGTATTCTCTTTCATAATGGCTGCTACACGAAGTCCAGCCTGTTTTGAACTCTCCTCCAAACTCCTCATCATCCTCATCATTTCTTCCATAATTTCAATTAATTCAAAACTTAGGGGTATACAACAGTGGCAAACACAAGCTTATAACTAGAACAAGAAATATGAATAGCTAATTGGAACACTATAATAAAATGAGATTTGTCCTAATATCGACGTGATGGAAAAACAAAATTCTCTACTTTTACGAATTACATTTACCATAATATCACAAGAAAAATATGCTAGTTCTCAAGTATCCTCCACCTGGATTCTAATAATGTGTATCTCCAGTCATCGAACGTTTACTACTGAATTTACTTGACGCCCTAATGGTTAAGCCATTATCAAAATAATCAAACCCATTCTAATTATTAACCAAGTTAAATTTTTTAATTTTCCCACTAATTGGGTTTCCTACTAATTTATTCATCCAAACCAGACATCTCTCAACTCCCAAAATATTTCTATAAAAGTTATCACAATTTCAAATCGGCATGCGATTGACCATGTCTAAATCGAGACCCACGTTCGAAGCCATTTCTCTCTCTATCTTATTTTATGTGCCCGTTTAGACCGGAGTCCGCACGACCACATATGCATTTTACCAATAATCAGTCAGCACGAGAATCAAAATATCCCGGAGCGCCAGATGGGTTAAAGCAAATCGCAAAAACGACATCAAATTTATAAAAATGCTTTGCTGATTTTTGGCTCAATGCAACAATAAGGATAGAAGGAGATTTAATTGGGTGAAACACATCTGGTAAAATTATCTCAGTTTATTTAAAGTTAAAATCTGACTGCAATAATAATGCTCAAAGCAGCATCATCCACGTGTGGCGATCCACACTCTTATTTACACACAATATACAGAAATCTTCCAAACACATTTGACAATCCTTTTGAAAACACAAGTCCGATTGTTAGTCCTGTGGACTGTGTTCCAAAATTATTAACATTTTATTCCAGTGCAAAATGAATTGTCCATACTGGAAATAACGTAGATCACTGTTTGACTATTTACATGATATTAACACTCGTAGAATAAATGTTTATAGAATTTCTTAGACTTTCATTTGTTTTCCAGTTTTCCAAAATATATCGTTGAAACTATTATTATCATCGTAGCAACACAAATTATTAACACATATTAACAACATCTGAAAAATATTTGACCATTGAGCATAGCATCGAAGAACTGTGCGAAGCACAACAACAATTAATTGTTCTTCTGACATTAAACATTTCGAGAAGTGACTCGATCATGAACTTCAAGTTCCAAACAAAATATATGATTTCTGAATCATTAACTTGATCAATGAATGGTTGAACCATTCAACTATTAGATTTTCCACTTGGGAACAATATTATAAAAATATTTATATTTATGGCCATTTTTAGCAACTTTCACAACTTGCAATTCTTCGACAGAATGCGGAAATTAGAATTGTAGTCTTATAATGAATTCATTTAGTTCATGGCACTAGGATTTGAAAATATCCTTCAAATTATTCGTGGTTAAAGAATTATTTTAAATTGGCAGTGGCCCATTCTACTATTTGTGTAAGAACACAATATTATAACAACAACAACAACGGCAAAGGTCTTCCTCTGAAGAAGAATAAACTACTATCATGACAAATCCGGGTTCTAGCAAAATCAAAGTCTAAATGGAATTCGTAAACAAGGTTGAAATAAGAACTGATGGTTTCAAAGAAATAACCTTCGGGTTATTCATACGACGAAATGTGTGGCTCCAAATACTCCTACTATAAACCTGAGCCATCGAACCTGCTATTTGATTGATGCTCGAAAAAACCTTCATTCCTGCGACTTAACATGCGCACCTGGGAATGGCATTACAACTACTCCACACACATAAATTTACTTCCCAAAATTTATACAATAAATCAAGCCTCTGCTTGTTATCAACACTGGAAGATTAATAAACTTACAAGTTTATTTTATTTTACCATTCAGTTCAACCCGTGAATTTACCATATTTATGAAAAGCATTATTTCACTTTCGAAGTGTATTTACGTCATGATTTTATATAAATACAACAATATCCTATTTGATACAAATATCAATTGCTTCCCGTTTCATGCCTCTCCGTGTTATATGAAACATATGCTTTGCTCATAGCAAATATCAACTGTTCAACCAGAACTGAAATGTAGGTTGAATGCGGGCTTGCGCTAACCACTCTCCTTCGTAAAATCTCCTGTTCCAAACTAGAAATGTTTCAACTACTTCATAGGCTCTTTCTCAATACATATGATTATTATAAAATATAATATCCAAGAATTATTTAGAAAAATTATGAAAATTATTATTATTATTATTAGTGGATTATTATTATTATTATTTCAAATATGTTTAATTATTGACGGTTGTCGTACTGAGTGGTTGGTGCGTCTAGGCTTTCGTGGTTTAAGTGAGTTTGACGGTTTATTTCAGTGACTATATTAGTTGAAAGGGTTGAGTTTTGTGTGGCAGAGCCTCTTCCGCACGACGAAGTGATTTCTCTACCTGAGGGGTGGCTGGGTGAGTAATTCTTCCATCTGTTCAGGAATTGTGTCCCCGTCGCTTGTGGAAAGTTAGGTTATGTCCAACAGAAGAGACGAGATCGGTGTCATGGAGAGATTGTGTGTGGAATCCACCGAGATTGTAAGCGGCGCAGATACCAGCGCTCAGGCCCAAGTGGGAGATTCTAATGGCGCGCGATGTGTGGCGTCTACAAGAACTACTTCATCTAGGGAGCTGGACGTTGCACCTAATGTCATGGCGGGGCAGAGTACAATAATCTCGGGTGAGAATGGAGGTTCAGATGAATTGAGGTTCACTGCGGACAAAGGTAAATGTCGAAATGAAATAGACATAAAAGAAGAGTCAGAGATTCTGAAAGGAATAGGATTACTGAAGATCATGATGGCAGCTACCAAAACTCAAAGAAATGTGAGTAATAATATCAAGAATAGCCTAGCGCAGTTAGTAGAGGTTTTTGATGTCCTCGATCACTGCCGCAAAACTAGATTGGCAACAGAGGTCACTACCATCACTCGACCTAGAACTCCCATATGCGAGAAGGCTGCAAGTCAAGGAGAAACAATGATTACTGTAATTGAGAGCAGTGTCAATTCCGAAAACATATCTGCAAATGAAATTGTGGTCATTGAACCTCCCGTGGAGAAGTTAGCAGAAGATGCCTGGCAAACAGTTCGAACAAGGAAACACAGGGGTCATAGCGGTAAAGTTATTCTGGAGGACGAAAAGGGAGAACTTAGAAGTAATCATTCTCTACATCAGAAGGGAAATAAAACGAAGGATAGAAGACGCAACGAGGCAATTGTTATCAAGCCTACTGAGGGGAAGACATATTCAGAAGTTCTTCAATCATTGCGTCAGCAAGCAACATCTGATTGCAGTGGCGTAAACCTTAAATCGATTCGCAGAACGTCGACTGGTGCGGTGCTCCTTGAAATGAAAGGGAAAAATGGAGATAAATCTAAGTTCAGGGAGATGATTTCCAAAGCCGCTGAGGGTTTGGGTGAAGTTAAAATGTTGGCTCCTACCATAACCTTGGAAATTAGGGATTTGGACTGTCTTACAACAGCAGAGGAAGTCCAGGCAACATTAGAGGACCGGCTTAAGGATAACATGGGTGAAATAAAAGTTACTATTACCAAGCCCAATTCCAGAGAACAGCGTATGGCCATAGTTGTGGTAAACTCCAATGCGGCAAATGAGTTGCTCCTTGATCAGCATATTAAGATAGGCATGGTTAGCTGCCGTATTCGGAAAAGGACCAATGTGCTGAAATGCTTCCGATGTATGGGCTATGGTCACATGGCAAGACAATGTACGGGTCCTGACAGGTCGAAGTTGTGCTACAGATGCGGGGGAAAGGAGCATAAAGCTGCTCACTGCACGTCTGCCCCAAAATGCTCGATCTGCGCGTGTGAAGGCAAGAATGACGACCATGTGATCGGGTCAGGTATGTGTGCTGTCTTTCGACGTGCATTGGAGAGTGCTCAACAGTCAAAATGTTAAGATTTCTACAAGGCAATATTCATCGTAGCAGGGTGGCTAACGATCTCCTAGTTCAGTTTGCCGCGGAAAAGAATATTGATGTTGTGCTTATTAGCGAACAATATAAGAACAGGGATATTCCATCGTGGTACTCTGATGAAAGTGGGACGGCTGCTATATGGGTAGCGGATCCAAGCAGAGTTTTTATTGAAAAGTTTGGTGCTGGAAATGGATTTGTCTGGGTCAAGAGCAGAAATATTTCTTATGTAAGCTGTTACTTAACACCCAATGAATCAATTCGGCAGTTTGAGACCCGACTATCTGCCCTTGAGGATTTCCTAGGTACAGTAACTGGGGGTATTCTGGTGGCCGGTGATTTTAATGGTCGAGCAGTTGAGTGGGGCTTGGCTCATACAAACGGGAGAGGCCATAGAATTTTGGAGATGGCTGCTAGGTTGGACTTGGTGCTGCTAAATAGCGGTGATGTTCCAACATTTTGTCGGCCTGGGCAAAACGAAACCACACCAGACCTAACGTTTGCCTCTGCAGATCTTGCTGCTTGCATTGCAGACTGGCATGTAATGCTAGATTATAACAACAGTGATCATAGATACATCCTTTTTAATACTAGGCCTCGAGGAGGCCTAGTCCATGAAATTCCGATACCGTTTAGATGGAACGTTGATCACATGGATGGTGAAATTCTTCTTGCAGTAATAGCACAAGGGAAACAAGTTCTGGAGGATTTGTTTCAACATAGCCCCGCGAGCTCTGCAGAAACCCTGGTTAGGTCGACCATTGATCTCATTGTTAAGGCTTGCGGAGCATCCATGCCCAAGAAGAAGATTTTTCCAAACAAACGGCCAGCCTATTGGTGGAATGTCGAAATAGCAGAGGCTCGACGATTGTGTTTTCGATTAAGGAGAAGGGCACAAAGGCTCTGCAGAGATTCTCTAGAGTTTGGAAATGCGATAGAAGAGTGTAGAGTAGCGAGGAGGGCTCTCAAACGGGCCATTGCTCAAAGTAAGGCACATAAATGGAACGAGCTCATTAACGATCTGGATCAGGACCCATGGGGTCTGGGCTACAAAATTGTCAGTAAGAAGCTCGGCGACATTATGGTGTCTACTGCTGCTATGACGGCATCCCAGAAGGAAGCTATTATAGATGAGCTATTTCCTAATCATCCAGAGAGATTTCCCGATCACATGCCGGTGATGCTAGATGATATTCCGCTATTCACTAGGGAGGAATTACAAACTACAGCACGATCTTTTCAGAATAAGAAGGCACCAGGGCCGGATGGAATTCCTGCTGAAGTGTTAAAGATGATATCCGAAGAGGAACCAGATGTTTTGCTGAATATGTATAATTGTTGTTTACTACAGGGAGTCTTTGCGACCCCGTGGAAAGTGGCCAGGCTTGTGCTCATGCCTAAAGGCAAAGGAGATCCCACTACTGCTTCAGGTCAGAGACCTCTATGCATGTTGGACATGGCTGGCAAACTGTTTGAGAAGATGATTAAAGGAAGGCTTCAGGCAGCGATTGTTGCTGCAGGAGGTCTGTCCCCCAAACAATACGGTTTTGTGAAGGGTAAGTCCACCATCAGCGCCATTGAAGAAGTGGTGATGGCTGTCAGATCCATTGAGCATGGCAACCATTTCTCTAGAAAAATGTGCTTACTGGTTACTCTGGATGTGAAAAATGCCTTCAATTCTGCCCGGTGGATTGACATAATAGCTGCACTTGAAACAACATTTAACATTCCTCGCTACTTGGCGTCTGTTCTGAGGAATTATCTTTGTGATCGTTGGATACAGTATGACACAGATGAAGGAGTCAAGTGTCGCAAGGTAACAGCGGGGGCGGCTCAAGGCTCGGTGTTAGGTCCTGATTTATGGAACGTAAATTATGACAGTATTTTACGGATGGAGATGCCAGAGGACACTTCTTTGGTGGGATATGCTGATGATCTCGTTGTGCTCATTATGGAGCGCTCCATGGAGGGTCTGCAACTTAAACTGAATCAGGTAATGCGGAGAGTTTCCACCTGGATGAATGAACATGGTCTCCAACTAGCAGTTCATAAAACAGAACTAGTCCTTGCTACTAAGAAGAGAGTTCCACGAGTTGTACCCATGCTAGTAGATAATCAAGTGATAGAAACAGCTCCTGCTGTTCGTTACTTGGGTGTTATGATTGACAGCAAGTTAACATTCTGGAATCATATCAGCAAGATTGCTGATAGGGCTGCAAGGATTGTTAACAACTTGTCGCGGCTCATGGCTAATATTGGCGGCCCTTCACCATTGAAGAGGAAACTGCTGATGAGAGTGGCGGAATCAGTTATTGTTTATGGTGCAGAGATTTGGTCAGTAGCTCTTGGCTCTGAGATGTATAGGAAGCGGATAAACTCTGTTCACAGAAGAGCTGCCCTCAGAATAACTTCTGCCTATCGTACAGTGTCTGGACCGGCAGTGCTAGTAATAGCTGGGGCGATACCCATTTACATCCTGGCCAAGGAAAGGCGCCGTATATACTTGCGCAAAGACGAGCATTCTAAGATACGCGTGAAGAGGGAGGAAAGAGACAGATCTCTTCTGGAATGGCAGGAAGAATGGGAACGTGAAAATCGTGGCAGGTGGACCGCTAGGCTCATCAAGCAACTGAAGCCATGGTTGTCGAGGGAACATGGTGAGGTTAATTATTACATTACCATGTTTCTCTCTGGCCATGGTTATTATGAAGCATACCTCCATCGAATGGGAATTTCACCGAGTTCACGTTGTCGTTATTGTGATGATCAATGGGACGATGTTCAGCACACATTCTTTGCATGCTTGAGGTGGAGAAATCTTCGAAGGCTTCTGGAGACAAAAGTAGGTGTCATTACACCAGACAATGTGGTGGATAAAATGCTCAGCAGCAGAGAAAGTTGGGCACAGATTGCAGTCTACATCTCTGAGCTGCTGAAAACAAAAAAAGAAGAGGAACCGAGAAGATTGGTTGCTGAAGACAGTGAAGATGATGATGAGTAATTTCATTATCATCACATTTAATGAAATTGACTGAGACTTCTGGTCGTAACAGAGGCTCCACCCTGAAGTAAGGCTGAACAGGCAGTTCCGGGGTGGCCTTAAGCCAAGTATAGGGTTTGTGGGTTTTTAGTAGGTAAGAATCCTGCACAGTTGTAAGTCCGGAAGCTTGCAATCTGTCTTTTGAAGATTTCCCCACGTTTCCCTCGAAAAACTAAAAAAAAAAAAAAAAATTATCATCTCATTATGTGAGAATCCACATGTTCGAACCTTCGAATATGGAAAAAAATATCCATTCCTCAACAAAAATAAATTTAACTTTTACAGTTTCATCGGCTGATTACCGTGATTTCCCAAAAATATGAAAAATTCAAATAAATGCTCAAAATGCTCGGTCATCGATCCTAAACTGTTCTGAGTGCTGAAAATGCTCAGAATAAATCTAACTAGTCTTGCGTAAATCATTACAAGCTTTAAATACGACGAAAAAAAATGTGTTGGTCATCTGCAGAAAAATAGTTTGTTCCAATTAGCTAGGCATAAAATAATTCAAATGTGGCTTACATTTCTTGATGGTCTTGAAGTGTCGTAAACCTGGTCTATACCAGATTTATCCGTAAACATGCCCTATCGGACAAGCACGTATAATCCTTGTATCGGCCGCCATTGTAGACCCACAAATCGTCTAGTCAGACATAGTGGTAGTATTCTTCGACGTTTTAAATGACTGTGGTTCCATTTTAATATCGGCTTCTAACAAAGCCATAACAGTTTGTTTGAAAAGGGTCAGATCTAAGCGATCTCTTCTTAAATATGTCAGTTGTAACCTAACTCACTGTAATCTCATCAGTACAAGAAAAACGTTGACAGTCTAAGCAGTTAACGGCTGTTCTGAAGATCGTTCCCTGGGCATGGTTTATTAAAATCACCATCTGCCATGCGCTAGACAACCTGCAGTTTCCCTTGCGTAGACTAATGAACGCCACCGTTATAGACTATTCTTCAATGTACTGACGGATCGAAGTGGTTAAATAGTTACAAAATATGAAAACTGACTTTAAATGGATTTAAACATCCAAGTATTAATTTACTATTGGACTGTGACAAATACTATTTTCTAGACAGAGTCTAGCATATGTCCTTTTTGGAAATATAAATATTTCCACCAATGTCTGTAGAAAAACAATCACCTCAGTGATTCTCCTCACCAGAAACTTACTAAGTTCCAACTCGTTTGCGCAGCACTTCTCGTGACTATCACGATTTGAAAAGTACTTCTTCGTAGAGGCGGCAACCATGTGCCTTGGCTCAGCGTAGACGCAACTTGTTCGCCAAGTGCTTGTGATGAAGTGAGCTAACTAAGCCTGCTCCAGCTTGCTTTTATACAAAAACGGTCAGGGTCACGCGTCATCGCCTGATATCTAGAAATCCTCATATCTCTTGAATCCCTGGTCCGATTTACTTGATACTAATTGCATTCTCTTTTATTTGGCCGTGCCAGTAATCTGATCCCAGTCTCAAGTCTCTGCTCCATAGTTAACTATTTAATCAATAAATAGTCTCCACCTCTGCGGTTACTCGCTACGTCATTTACCATCCAACTATCGGTAATTTCCTTCGAAAGGCTTCGAGAAGCAATGTAGCGCGATATTCAAATATCTGAACTTTCCAAAAGCTGCTACAGCCTTTCCCTTGATATCTAGGTGTCTGAAACTTGGAATACCCATTCCTAGAGTTGGGCACAACAGGGCTACTAGGATATGTACATCCTCAGATTGGAAATATTGTAAATCCCTAGTACCCTTCCGTCCTTTGTAAGGAGCTCGTACGCACAGGCCCCTAATTTACGTGCAATTTCATACGGTCCTTCATACAAATGAAAAAAATTACTTACCAGTTTCTGGTCTGCGGACGAGACATGAGGCACCCTCAAAAGCACAAGGTCACCTACATCTAACTTATCTCCTGCCCGCTTCCCTTGCTGCTTCTGCCGTTTCATACTAGCCTTACATAAATGTTCCCCAGCTAACCTGATACTTAAATCTCTGGGTACGGCCTCCCCTGTCCTCAAACCCAAAATCATGGCAAGTTCGCTGACAGGCTTCCTGCCCAGCTGGACTTCTATGGGAGTGCGACCCGTGCTCTCGTGTTTAGTCACATTGAGCCAACGCTCAACATCCACAAGCATCGAAAACCAGGCATTATGTTGCTCACTCGCATAGGTCCTAAACATGCGCCCTAGTTCTCTCATTACTCTCTCAGACATGTTCCCTTGGGGATACCTAATAGAGGAATACGTACACTGTATTCCCAGTTCACTCAACTTGGTCGTCCATATCTTCGAGGTGAACTGAGAACCGTGGTCTGAGAGTATTCGGAGTGGCTTACCAAACTCCGGAACATATTTCGCCAGTATGCAATTTACACAACCCCTCCCCGAGGCCTGCCTTAAAGGATGGAGCTGTACATACTGAGAAAAGGCATCAACAACAACAAACACATATTGGTAGCCATACTGAGATTTCACCAACGGCCCATAGAGGTCAACACACACCAACTCACCTTGTTTCTGAGTAAGAACAGCCTGCCTTGGCCCTTCTAAATACCTTGTGGGGTGCTTACACTTCTGACACAAGTCACATGTTGCTAGTTTTTTTTGACATCCCTGCCCATGTTTTTCCAGAAGAAGTTCTCCTGAATAGCACCCAACACCTTCTCTGCACTATAGTGGCCTAACTCCTTATGATAAAACCAGATAATATCATACCTCAAAGACTTAGGAACCCACACGAACCATCTCTCGCCAAAGCATTTCCTAGTTAGCAAGTCGTTAAATAGCCTGAATTCCTTATAACTTCTTAGCAATGCTCATATGTTCCATTTCCTCGAGTTCCCGATAAATGTCCTGAATCTCCTCGTCATTGCATTGTTCCTCTCTCATTTTACCCAACTTTAACCTCTCCCCGTCCCAATCTGAAATCCTAGTTACACAGACCAAAATTCCTTCCTCTCTCCTAGCTTCAACTCCCTCCCCAGCAATTTCCGGGTGGTGACTCACAAAATCCGCGAATGCGTTTTCTGACCCTTTTACATGAAATATATCAAAATCGTACTCTTGGATCGCCAATATCCACCTAGAAAGCCGGTTCGAGGTTATCCTACATGTCCTAAGAAACGTAAGTGCGTTATGGTCTGTATAGATTAGGAATTTGCGGCCAAGCACATAGGTCCGGAACCTGCCCAGCGAATACACAATGGCTAGCAATTCCTTCTCACTAGTTGTGTATCTTTTCTCCGCGGAATTTAGACCTCTACTAGCGAGTGACACGATGCCTAGATTACCATCCCCATCCTTTTGACAAAGCACCCCTGCTAAACCTAAGTCGCTAGCATCTGTCATCACTATATACTGATTATCTTGCCCGCTGTACCTAAGTGTGACAGCATCCCTAAAACCGTCTTTAAGTTTGATGAATGCCTCATCGTGTTCCTTTTCCCAAACCCACCTAGAATTCTGTTTAAGTAACCCGCTAAATGGCCCGCACAGCTGCGAATACCGCAGTACAAACCTCCTGAAATAATTCCCCCCAGAAAAGAGCGAAGTTGTTCGACGTTACGTGGTGTCTGAGTGATGATTATGTTGTCTAATTTCGACCCTTCTGGCGTAACCCCCTGTGGTGTAATAGTGTGGCCTAGAAACGTGATCTGTTGTGCACAAAAGGTCGCCGTCTTAAGCTTCACTGTGAACCCGGCCCGATGCAACTTAACCAAAAAAATTCTAAGGTGTTCCATGTGTTCCCCAAATGTACGTGATGCGATGACTAAGTCATCGATGTAACTGGCTGTGAAATCCCCTGTGTCTTGTCCCAAAGCGATGTTATGTGCGGGAATGAGCCCAGCTGACGATGTTTTCATACCAAAAGGAATCCGTGTAAATTGTAACAGCTGGTTTTTGTAACAAAAAGCCGTGAATTGCCTATCCTCCTCCCGTAAGGGTAACTGCCAAAAACTAGCACTCAAATCTAATGTGGTCAGCCATTCTTTACCCCCAAATCTCTGAACTAAATCCTCAGTAGTTTCCGGTCGCTGATAATCCGGCGCAATGCGTTTATTAGCTTGCCTTGCATCCAAACATAGCCTAACTGAGCCATCCTTCTTAATCACTACTACCAACGGATTGACATACTGGCTCCTACTGAATTCGATCACCTCATCGTCTAGCATCTGCGAAATGACATAATCCACTGCTTTGACATGGGCGTGTGGTATCGGGTATCTAACACCATTAAAACTACGCCTATCGGTGATCTCGAAACTATGCTCGTAAACATGTGTCCTACCAGGTTTGTCAGATAACACCTCACTGAGCTCTCTCAAGACCTCTAACAACTGAGCCTTCTGTTCTACCTCCAACATGGTATCTTCCACAACACTTGAAAATTCTACTTCACGCTCCTCTTCCACTACCATACTACAACTTTGAATATCCTCTGATACCATGTCGCTACTAACCTCACTGACTTCTTCCTCTTCATTTAAAACCTGGACACACACAGATATACTCACAAAGGTTCCCGAATCCACCTGATAACTCAGACTAATCGTATCAAAATTCTCACCCCACTTGAATCTCACCTTAGATTCGCCGTAATCAAGCTTACACATCTGACTGCTTAGCCAATCCGCACCCAATATGACAGGATACACTAAATTCGCGACCACTAGAAAACTCTGACGACCACATTTCTCATCAATGTACATAGGTGCGACAACCTGTGTACGCACTCTCTGTGACTTAGTCCCAACAGCAAACAATATAAATATATTGGACACAGGAATCTCCTCTATGGCTTCTCCTTTACTCTTAACCTTATCATAAAAGCCTGACTTAATGCAAGAACACATGCTCCCTGAGTCCAATAAGGCATCGACAACTTGACCCCATATCTTCACATTAATCACAGGACTGATCAACGTAGGCTCACATCTCTCCTGCATAACCTCAACCTGGTCATCTAACAATTCCTTTCTAACATCAAGGTCGTATTCTATCTTCTTCAACACTTGAACTGGAATACTGGGATGGGACCCTCTATCAGACCGTCTTAAAGAGCCCTGTTCCCGTTTAAATTACTCGGCTGAGCTGGCTGTCTCTCTTCTTCACGCCCCCTATTCTCTAACTGCTTTTGTTCCCCAGGTCCCCGATTTTCTGCCTGCCTCTGTTCTCCGCGCCCCCTATTCCGAAAATTCCCTTGGTCACCCCTATCCCTATTTACAGAATTTCCTCAATCATTCCTCTCAAAGTTACCTGGCCTATCAATATTCCTACGCTCATAATGCCAATTCCCTTCCTCCTGATACCGCTGATCGTAATTTCCTTCCCTTCCCTGTTCTTGCCTTTTGCCTCCCATTCTACCCAAAATATCAAACCTTTCTAACACACGTTCCATGTCCTTAATCGTATTTACATCCTGCATGACTACAGCCATCTTCACCTCATCAGAAAAATGACGGGCCATACGCCTAACAATATCACCTTCAGAAGAAATAGTGTCTAAATTCTGACTGATAAGGACATGTGTAAGGAAATACTCCGTCATGCTCACCCCCTGATTCGACTGATACCTCCCAAAAGAAATCTTGTCTCTTTCTCTTCCTTTAGTCTGTTCGTTCCAGAACTTTCCCTCAAACTTCTGCCTAAAATCTTCTAACCCCTGAAAACCTCCCCTAAAAACTTGATACCAAGATTAAGCCTCCCCAACAAAAGGTAATGATATGATTTCCTCAACAATATCCCAGTCTAAAGTCCCATCTTCTAACCCTTTCGAAAACCTCTTCTGAACAACCTTAACAAACTCCATAGGGTTAAACAGCCTTCCACTAAATTTAGGTAAGTCAGATTCCCTATAGAAGTTACTATGTCCTACAGAGTGATTACAATTTTCCTTATTTGACTTGGCCTGATTCAGCTCTCGTCTTAATTTCAAATATTCGCTCTCATTAAAGGATTTCAGTTCACTAATCTCTTTTTTCACACTCTTATCTACCATTGTTACTCTGGCTGAAGACACCGCTAGCTCCTGTTCCAAAAAACACCTGCTTATTTCTAACCTCAGTTATATCCTTCATCTCTTCCTCTACAACTATCAACCTCTCACTAACTTCTTTCTTGACAATGGCTACCTCATTACTCACCTCGTCTATCTGCTTATCAACAGTATCCATAATGCCCTGCCTCTGTAAGCTCATCTTCTCCTCAAATTGCTCGAATCTTTTACCTACCATCTCAATTCTACTGGCAATTTCCTGGCGAATTTCCTTATAGCCTCTACTCATACGTTCTACAATTTTATTAATTTTGCTCTCTAAATCCGTACTTTGAATGTCTATCTTAGTACTAAATTCACTGCTTTGATTATTAATTTGAGTACTTAAATCACTACTCTGAGCATCCATTTTAGTACTTAAATCACTTAGCTTACTACTGAATTTAGACATCATCTGCTCCATTAACTTGATCATCTGTGAGTTTTCCCCCAGCCGTACATTTTCCTCGTCACAATTCACTCCCATTCCTAACTCCTTGCTAGTTGCAACATCATCTTTCTCGGCCCCGTCCCGTCCCTCCAACGTACAAGAAATCACATCTTTATCTGCCATTTTACTAAGAACTACTCTCGAATTTGTGGAATCTGACCGCTTATTGGCCTGCCTGTTTGACTCACTCCTGCCTCTTCTAGAATGACCAAGAGTGCATCGGTCAACACTTCTAGATCTCAACTTTAATAAATCAGGCTCACTCTTATTACTTAGCATACTCTCCAAAATCACTGAACATATATACCCTTCCTAAAATACCCGATCAGATTTCACAAATTACCTGTGCGTACTGCCATACTATGCACCAGCCAGCCTTATTCACACTCCATAGTTGGGCACCGTTTGTAATCTTTCAATTCTATCCACAAGATGGCTTCACCCAGAGAAGCCATTTGTAACTTTGAAGATACAAAAATTAAAAGAAATGAATATTCTGCCTCATAAATGGCATTTCTTTAAAATTTAAGCAAATGACATAATTAGTACTGTAATTGAACAAATCCACCTTTTTGAAACTCTTCTTATCTCTGGGCGTGTGCAGATATTCTGAAAGGACTGACTCGTACATAGGCCTTACCAAAACCTCCTATAAATTAATAAAGACGAAGGAAGGTTTACATGCATCTAACTAAAAAGAAACTATCCAATATAAATTTACTTTATATTCTGAAGCTGCATGCAAGAAATGGATAAATATAATAATAAAAAAGTGACACAAGAAATGCAATTAAAAATTTATAATATAATAATATAATAATAATAATATTTAGGCCTGTAAAGATTTCTTAGTTGGTTTTCACATTACCGGTAATGCCGTCGTCTGCCCCATATGTCCATTTCACCTCTACACCACTTTGAAGCTGATCAGCCATGAGTTCACATTTCACGGTCCTCTTCAACGTTGCACAATTATTTACATAGGCATCAGCCCTACTGTGATTGTGGCATAACAGCAAGAACCCAATCACACTCCGTCGAAACACGAAGCACTCAGCTCAAGAGAGACACACTATCCAACCAGTCATCTCCATGCCCAAAGAGACAAAACCTTTGCAGCAGTGCACTCCGTCTCAATGCCACATCTCATACCAGGAAGTCTTCTCAGAATCACTATTGTCACATTGTTCCCAAGCAGTCCCCTTGCTCGGCTGTCTGACACACCCTGTCCCACGCCTAAGGGCTTCTTCTCTTCTCGTTTACATCCAGTAGTTCATCCAAGGCCATCTTTTAACAGACACAAGTGAGCTCGTTTGTCATAGTTCTAGCCCTTTGGATAGGTAGCACCACTTGCAAGGGCACCTACTCTTTCTCGTGACCAGCGACAGACTTATATCTCACCAACAAGTGACAGGCAATTACGTCCCCCACCATTCTCCGTACTTAAATATACCAAAACTGTACAAATGAAATATACTATATTCTTTACAACATAGAATCAAAGCAAGCTCCAGAATCTCGTCAAAAGTGACCTAAAATACATTGAATAATTAATAATGAAAAGTATACGTATATGATAATAGTAATAATAATAATAATGACACTGCGTCTACTGCAGACGTGTCCAATGCAATTGAACACGTTGCCAACACGATAACATGATATAAAGAAATAACAAACCTACGAGCCTACATTAAAACTGTCAAGGGGAACTCATAAAATATAGGTTACAGAACGCCCCCTTGCTTTTCATTCATTTGGTCCTATACTATAGAATGAAAAGCAATCCTTTAAGGCATGACTTCCCTTCCAAAATCCTAACTCCTTCCTTCCACAAATATATACACAACCAACAGGGCTACTAGGATATGTACATCCTCAGATTGGAAATATTGTAAATCCCTAGTACCCTTCCGTCCTTTGTAAGGAGCTCGTACGCACAGGCCCCTAATTTCCGTGCAATTTCATACGGTCCTTCATACAAATGAAAAAATTTACTTACCAGTTTCTGGTCTGCGGACGAGACATGAGGCACCCTCAAAAGCACAAGGTCACCTACATCTAACTTATCTCCTGCCCGCTTCCCTTGCTGCTTCTGCCGTTTCATACTAGCCTTACATAAATGTTCCCCAGCTAACCTGATACTTAAATCTCTGGGTACGGCCTCCCCTGTCCTCAAACCCAAAATCATGGCAAGTTCGCTGACAGGCTTCCTGCCCAGCTGGACTTCTATGGGAGTGCGACCCGTGCTCTCGTGTTTAGTCACATTGAGCCAACGCTCAACATCCACAAGCATCGAAAACCAGGCATTATGTTGCTCACTCGCATAGGTCCTAAACATGCGCCCTAGTTCTCTCATTACTCTCTCAGACATGTTCCCTTGGGGATACCTAATAGAGGAATACGTACACTGTATTCCCAGTTCACTCAACTTGGTCGTCCATATCTTCGAGGTGAACTGAGAACCGTGGTCTGAGAGTATTCGGAGTGGCTTACCAAACTCCGGAACATATTTCGCCAGTATGCAATTTACACAACCCCTCCCCGAGGCCTGCCTTAAAGGATGGAGCTGTACATACTGAGAAAAGGCATCATCAACAACAAACACATATTGGTAGCCATACTGAGATTTCACCAACGGCCCATAGAGGTCAACACACACCAACTCACCTTGTTTCTGAGTAAGAACAGCCTGCCTTGGCCCTTCTAAATACCTTGTGGGGTGCTTACACTTCTGACACAAGTCACATGTTGCTAGTTTTTTTTTGACATCCCTGCCCATGTTTTTCCAGAAGAAGTTCTCCTGAATAGCACCCAACACCTTCTCTGCACTATAGTGGCCTAACTCCTTATGATAAAACCAGATAATATCATACCTCAAAGACTTAGGAACCCACACGAACCATCTCTCGCCAAAGCATTTCCTAGTTAGCAAGTCGTTAAATAGCCTGAATTCCTTATTACCCCTCTTAGCAATGCTCATATGTTCCATTTCCTCGAGTTCCCGATAAATGTCCTGAATCTCCTCGTCATTGCATTGTTCCTCTCTCATTTTACCCAACTTTAACCTCTCCCCGTCCCAATCTGAAATCCTAGTTACACAGACCAAAATTCCTTCCTCTCTCCTAGCTTCAACTCCCTCCCCAGCAATTTCCGGGTGGTGACTCACAAAATCCGCGAATGCGTTTTCTGACCCTTTTACATGAAATATATCAAAATCGTACTCTTGGATCGCCAATATCCACCTAGAAAGCCGGTTCGAGGTTATCCTACATGTCCTAAGAAACGTAAGTGCGTTATGGTCTGTATAGATTAGGAATTTGCGGCCAAGCACATAGTTCCGGAACCTGCCCAGCGAATACACAATGGCTAGCAATTCCTTCTCACTAGTTGTGTATCTTTTCTCCGCGGAATTTAGACCTCTACTAGCGAGTGACACGATGCCTAGATTACCATCCCCATCCTTTTGACAAAGCACCCCTGCTAAACCTAAGTCGCTAGCATCTGTCATCACTATATACTGATTATCTTGCCCGCTGTACCTAAGTGTGACAGCATCCCTAAAACCGTCTTTAAGTTTGATGAATGCCTCATCGTGTTCCTTTTCCCAAACCCACCTAGAATTCTGTTTAAGTAACCCGCTAAATGGCCCGCACAGCTGCGAATACCGCAGTACAAACCTCCTGAAATAATTCCCCCCAGAAAAGAGCGAAGTTGTTCGACGTTACGTGGTGTCTGAGTGATGATTATGTTGTCTAATTTCGACCCTTCTGGCGTAACCCCCTGTGGTGTAATAGTGTGGCCTAGAAACGTGATCTGTTGTGCACAAAAGGTCGCCTTCTTAAGCTTCACTGTGAACCCGGCCCGATGCAACTTAACCAAAAAAATTCTAAGGTGTTCCATGTGTTCCCCAAATGTACGTGATGCGATGACTAAGTCATCGATGTAACTGGCTGTGAAATCCCCTGTGTCTTGTCCCAAAGCGATGTTATGTGCGGGAATGAGCCCAGCTGACGATGTTTTCATACCAAAAGGAATCCGTGTAAATTGTAACAGCTGGTTTTTGTAACAAAAAGCCGTGAATTGCCTATCCTCCTCCCGTAAGGGTAACTGCCAAAAACTAGCACTCAAATCTAATGTGGACAGCCATTCTTTACCCCCAAATCTCTGAACTAAATCCTCAGTAGTTTCCGGTCGCTGATAATCCGGCGCAATGCGTTTATTAGCTTGCCTTGCATCCAAACATAGCCTAACTGAGCCATCCTTCTTAATCACTACTACCAACGGATTGACATACTGGCTCCTACTGAATTCGATCACCTCATCGTCTAGCATCTGCGAAATGACATAATCCACTGCTTTGACATGGGCGTGTGGTATCGGGTATCTAACACCATTAAAACTACGCCTATCGGTGATCTCGAAACTATGCTCGTAAACATGTGTCCTACCAGGTTTGTCAGATAACACCTCACTGAGCTCTCTCAAGACCTCTAACAACTGAGCCTTCTGTTCTACCTCCAACATGGTATCTTCCACAACACTTGAAAATTCTACTTCACGCTCCTCTTCCACTACCATACTACAACTTTGAATATCCTCTGATACCATGTCGCTACTAACCTCACTGACTTCTTCCTCTTCATTTAAAACCTGGACACACACAGATATACTCACAAAGGTTCCCGAATCCACCTGATAACTCAGACTAATCGTATCAAAATTCTCACCCCACTTGAATCTCACCTTAGATTCGCCGTAATCAAGCTTACACATCTGACTGCTTAGCCAATCCGCACCCAATATGACAGGATACACTAAATTCGCGACCACTAGAAAACTCTGACGACCACATTTCTCATCAATGTACATAGGTGCGACAACCTGTGTACGCACTCTCTGTGACTTAGTCCCAACAGCAAACAATATAAATATATTGGACACAGGAATCTCCTCTATGGCTTCTCCTTTACTCTTAACCTTATCATAAAAGCCTGACTTAATGCAAGAACACATGCTCCCTGAGTCCAATAAGGCATCGACAACTTGACCCCATATCTTCACATTAATCACAGGACTGATCAACGTAGGCTCACATCTCTCCTGCATAACCTCAACCTGGTCATCTAACAATTCCTTTCTAACATCAAGGTCGTATTCTATCTTCTTCAACACTTGAACTGGAATACTGGGATGGGACCCTCTATCAGACCGTCTTAAAGAGCCCTGTTCCCGTTTAAATTACTCGGCTGAGCTGGCTGTCTCTCTTCTTCACGCCCCCTATTCTCTAACTGCTTTTGTTCCCCAGGTCCCCGATTTTCTGCCTGCCTCTGTTCTCCGCGCCCCCTATTCCGAAAATTCCCTTGGTCACCCCTATCCCTATTTACAGAATTTCCTCAATCATTCCTCTCAAAGTTACCTGGCCTATCAATATTCCTACGCTCATAATGCCAATTCCCTTCCTCCTGATACCGCTGATCGTAATTTCCTTCCCTTCCCTGTTCTTGCCTTTTGCCTCCCATTCTACCCAAAATATCAAACCTTTCTAACACACGTTCCATGTCCTTAATCGTATTTACATCCTGCATGACTACAGCCATCTTCACCTCATCAGAAAAATGACGGGCCATACGCCTAACAATATCACCTTCAGAAGAAATAGTGTCTAAATTCTGACTGATAAGGACATGTGTAAGGAAATACTCCGTCATGCTCACCCCCTGATTCGACTGATACCTCCCAAAAGAAATCTTGTCTCTTTCTCTTCCTTTAGTCTGTTCGTTCCAGAACTTTCCCTCAAACTTCTGCCTAAAATCTTCTAACCCCTGAAAACCTCCCCTAAAAACTTGATACCAAGATTAAGCCTCCCCAACAAAAGGTAATGATATGATTTCCTCAACAATATCCCAGTCTAAAGTTCCATCTTCTAACCCTTTCGAAAACCTCTTCTGAACAACCTTAACAAACTCCATAGGGTTAAACAGCCTTCCACTAAATTTAGGTAAGTCAGATTCCCTATAGAAGTTACTATGTCCTACAGAGTGATTACAATTTTCCTTATTTGACTTGGCCTGATTCAGCTCTCGTCTTAATTTCAAATATTCGCTCTCATTAAAGGATTTCAGTTCACTAATCACTTTTTTCACACTCTTATCTACCATTGTTACTCTGGCTGAAGACACCGCTAGCTCCTGTTCCAAAAAACACCTGCTTATTTCTAACCTCAGTTATATCCTTCATCTCTTCCTCTACAACTATCAACCTCTCACTAACTTCTTTCTTGACAATGGCTACCTCATTACTCACCTCGTCTATCTGCTTATCAACAGTATCCATAATGCCCTGCCTCTGTAAGCTCATCTTCTCCTCAAATTGCTCGAATCTTTTACCTACCATCTCAATTCTACTGGCAATTTCCTGGCGAATTTCCTTATAGCCTCTACTCATACGTTCTACAATTTTATTAATTTTGCTCTCTAAATCCGTACTTTGAATGTCTATCTTAGTACTAAATTCACTGCTTTGATTATTAATTTGAGTACTTAAATCACTACTCTGAGCATCCATTTTAGTACTTAAATCACTTAGCTTACTACTGAATTTAGACATCATCTGCTCCATTAACTTGATCATCTGTGAGTTTTCCCCCAGCCGTACATTTTCCTCGTCACAATTCACTCCCATTCCTAACTCCTTGCTAGTTGCAACATCATCTTTCTCGGCCCCGTCCCGTCCCTCCAACGTACAAGAAATCACATCTTTATCTGCCATTTTACTAAGAACTACTCTCGAATTTGTGGAATCTGACCGCTTATTGGCCTGCCTGTTTGACTCACTCCTGCCTCTTCTAGAATGACCAAGAGTGCATCGGTCAACACTTCTAGATCTCAACTTTAATAAATCAGGCTCACTCTTATTACTTAGCATACTCTCCAAAATCACTGAACATATATACCCTTCCTAAAATACCCGATCAGATTTCACAAATTACCTGTGCGTACTGCCATACTATGCACCAGCCAGCCTTATTCACACTCCATAGTTGGGCACCGTTTGTAATCTTTCAATTCTATCCACAAGATGGCTTCACCCAGAGAAGCCATTTGTAACTTTGAAGATACAAAAATTAAAAGAAATGAATATTCTGCCTCATAAATGGCATTTCTTTAAAATTTAAGCAAATGACATAATTAGTACTGTAATTGAACAAATCCACCTTTTTGAAACTCTTCTTATCTCTGGGCGTGTGCAGATATTCTGAAAGGACTGACTCGTACATAGGCCTTACCAAAACCTCCTATAAATTAATAAAGACGAAGGAAGGTTTACATGCATCTAACTAAAAAGAAACTATCCAATATAAATTTACTTTATATTCTGAAGCTGCATGCAAGAAATGGATAAATATAATAATAAAAAAGTGACACAAGAAATGCAATTAAAAATTTATAATATAATAATATAATAATAATAATATTTAGGCCTGTAAAGATTTCTTAGTTGGTTTTCACATTACCGGTAATGCCGTCGTCTGCCCCATATGTCCATTTCACCTCTACACCACTTTGAAGCTGATCAGCCATGAGTTCACATTTCACGGTCCTCTTCAACGTTGCACAATTATTTACATAGGCATCAGCCCTACTGAGATTGTGGCATAACAGCAAGAACCCAATCACACTCCGTCGAAACACGAAGCACTCAGCTCAAGAGAGACACACTATCCAACCAGTCATCTCCATGCCCAAAGAGACAAAACCTTTGCAGCAGTGCACTCCGTCTCAATGCCACATCTCATACCAGGAAGTCTTCTCAGAATCACTATTGTCACATTGTTCCCAAGCAGTCCCCTTGCTCGGCTGTCTGACACACCCTGTCCCACGCCTAAGGGCTTCTTCTCTTCTCGTTTACATCCAGTAGTTCATCCAAGGCCATCTTTTAACAGACACAAGTGAGCTCGTTTGTCATAGTTCTAGCCCTTTGGATAGGTAGCACCACTTGCAAGGGCACCTACTCTTTCTCGTGACCAGCGACAGACTTATATCTCACCAACAAGTGACAGGCAATTACGTCCCCCACCATTCTCCGTACTTAAATATACCAAAACTGTACAAATGAAATATACTATATTCTTTACAACATAGAATCAAAGCAAGCTCCAGAATCTCGTCAAAAGTGACCTAAAATACATTGAATAATTAATAATGAAAAGTATACGTATATGATAATAGTAATAATAATAATAATGACACTGCGTCTACTGCAGACGTGTCCAATGCAATTGAACACGTTGCCAACACGATAACATGATATAAAGAAATAACAAACCTACGAGCCTACATTAAAACTGTCAAGGGGAACTCATAAAATATAGGTTACAGAACGCCCCCTTGCTTTTCATTCATTTGGTCCTATACTATAGAATGAAAAGCAATCCTTTTAGGCATGACTTCCCTTCCAAAATCCTAACTCCTTCCTTCCACAAATATATACACAACCAACAGGGCTACTAGGATATGTACATCCTCAGATTGGAAATATTGTAAATCCCTAGTACCCTTCCGTCCTTTGTAAGGAGCTCGTACGCACAGGCCCCTAATTTCCGTGCAATTTCATACGGTCCTTCATACAAATGAAAAAATTTACTTACCAGTTTCTGGTCTGCGGACGAGACATGAGGCACCCTCAAAAGCACAAGGTCACCTACATCTAACTTATCTCCTGCCCGCTTCCCTTGCTGCTTCTGCCGTTTCATACTAGCCTTACATAAATGTTCCCCAGCTAACCTGATACTTAAATCTCTGGGTACAGCCTCCCCTGTCCTCAAACCCAAAATCATGGAAGTTCGCTGACAGGCTTCCTGCCCAGCTGGACTTCTATGGGAGTGCAACCCGTGCTCTCGTGTTTAGTCACATTGAGCCAACGCTCAACGTCCTCAAGCATCGAAAACCAGGCATTATGTTGCTCACTCGCATAGGTCCTAAACATGCGCCCTAGTTCTCTCATTACTCTCTCAGTCATGTTCCCTTGGGGATACTTAATAGAGGAATACGTACACTGTATTCCCAGTTCACTCAACTTGGTCCTCCATATCTTCGAGGTGAACTGAGTACCGTGGTCTGAGAGTATTCGGAGTGGCTTACCAAACTCCGGAACATATTTCCCCAGTATGCAATTTACACAACCCCTCCCCGTGGCCGTCTTAGAGGATAGAGCTTAACATACTTAGAAAAGGCATCAACAACAACAAACACATATTGGTAGCCATACTGAGACTTCACCAACGGCTCATAGAGGTCAACACACACCATTTCACCTGGTTTCTGAGTAAGAACAGCCTGCCTTGGCCCTTCTAAATACTTTGTGGGGTGCTTACACTTCTGACACAACTCAAATGTTGCTAGGTTTTCTTTGACTTCCCTGCCCATGTTTTTCCAGAAGAAGTTCTCCTGAATAGCACCCAAAATCTTCTCTGCACTATAGTGGCCTAACTCCTTATGATAAAACCAGATGATATCATACCTCAAAGACTTAGGAACCCACACGAACCATCTCTCGCCAAAGCATTTCCTAGTTAGCAAGTCGTTAAATAGCCTGAATTCCTTATTACCCCTCTTAGCAATGCTCATATGTTCCATTTCCTCGAGTTCCCGATAAATGTCCTGAATCTCCTCGTCCTTGCATTGTTCCTCTCTAATTTTATCCAACTTTAACCTCTCCCCGTCCCTATCTGAAATCCTAGTTACACAGACCAAAATTCCTTCCTCTCTCCTAGCTTCAACTCCCTCCCCCAGCAATTTCCGGGTGGCGACTCACAAAATCCGCGAATGCGTTTTCTGACCCTTTTACAGGAAATATATCAAAATCATACTCTTGGATCGCCAATATCCACCTAGAAAGCCGGTTCGAGGTTATCCTACATGTCCTAAGAAACGTAAGTGCGTTATGGTCTGTTTAGATTAGGAATTTGCGGCCAAGCACATAGGTCCGGAACCTGCCCAGCGAATACACAATGGCTAGCAATTCCTTCTCACTAGTAGTGTATCTTTTCTCCGCGGAATTTAGACCTCTACTAGCGAGTGACACGATGCCTAGATTACCATCCCCATCCTTCTGACAAAGCACCCCTGCTAAACTTAAGTCGCTAGCATCTGTCATCACTATATACTGACTATCCTGCCCGGGGTACCTAAGTGTGACAGCATCCCTAATACCCTCTTTAAGTTTGATGAATGCCTCATCGTGTTCCTTTTCCCAAACCCACTTAGAATTCTCTTTAAGTAACCCGCTAAATGGCCCGCACAGCTGCGAATACCGCAGTACAAACCTCCTGAAATAATTACCCCCAGAAAAGAGCGAAGTTGTTTGACGTTACGTGGTGTCCGAGTGTTGATTATGTTGTCTAATTTCGACCCTTCTGGCGTAACCCCCTGTGGTGTAATAGTGTGGCCTAGAAACGTGATCTGTTGTGCACAAAAGGTCGCCTTCTTAAGCTTCACTGTGAACCCGGCCCGATGCAACTTCCCCAAAACGATTCTAAGGTGTTCCGTGTGTTCCCCAAATGTACGTGATGCGATGACTAAGTCATCGATGTAACTGGCTGTGAAATCCCCTGTGTCTTGTCCCAAAGCGATGTTAAGTGCGCGAATGAGCCCAGCTGACGATGTTTTCATACCAAAAGGAATCCGTGTAAATTGTAACAGCTGGTTTTTGTAACAAAAAGCCGTGAATTGCCTATCCTCCTCCCGTAAGGGTGCCTGCCAAAAACTAGCACTCAAATCTAATGTGGACAGCCATTCTTTACCCCCAAATCTCTGAACTAAATCCTTAGTAGTTTCCGGTCGCTGATAATCCGGCGCAATGCGTTTATTAGCTTGCCTTGCATCCAAACATAGCCTAACTGAGCCATCCTTCTTAATCACTACTACCAACGGATTGACATACTGGCTCCTACTGAATTCGATCACCTCATCGTCTAGCATCTGCGAAATGACATAATCTACTGCTTTGACATGTGCGTATGGTATCGGGTATCTAACACCATTAAAACTAGACCTATCGGTGATCTCGAAACTATGCTCGTATACATGTGTCCTACCAGGTTTTCAGAGAACACCTCACTGTGCTCTCTCAAGACCTCTAACAACTGAGCCTTCTGTTCTACCTCCAACATGGTATATTCCACAACACTTGAAAATTTGCCTTCACGCTCCTCTTCCACTACCATACTACAACTATGAATATCCTCTGATACCATGTCGCTAATATCCTCACTGACTTCTTTCTCTTCATTTAAAACCTGGACACACACTGATATACTCACAAAGGTTCCCGAATCCACCTGATAACTCAGACTAATCGTATCAAAATTCTCACCCCACTTGAATCTCACCTTAGATTCGCCGAAATCAAGATTACACATCTGACTGCTTAGCCAATCCGCACCCAATATGACAGGATACACTAAATTCGCGACCACTAGAAAACTCTGACGACCACATTTCTCATCAATGTACATAGGTGCGACAACCTGTGTACGCACTCTCTGTGACTTAGTCCCAACAGCAGACAATATAAATATATTGGACACAGGAATCTCCTCTATGGCTTCTCCTTTACTCTTAACCTCATCATAAAAGCCTGCCTTAATGCAAGAGCACATGCTCCCTGAGTCCAAAAAGGCATCGACAACTTGACCCCATATCTTCACCTTAATCACAGGACTGATCAACGTAGGCTCACATCTCTCCTGCATAACCTCAACCTGGTCATCTAACAATTCCTTTCTAACATCAAGGTCGTATTCTATCTTCTTCAACACTTGAACTGGAATACTGGGATGGGACCCTCTATCTGACCGTCTTAAAGAGCCCTGTTCCCGTTTAAATTACTCGGCTGAGCTGGCTGTCTCTCTTCTTCACGCCCCCTATTCTCTAACTGCCTTTGTTCCCCAGGTTCCCGATTTTCTGCCTGGCTCTGTTCTCCGCGCCCCCTATTCCGAAAATTCCCCTGGTCACCCCTATCCCTATTTAGAAAATTTCTTCTATCATTCCTCACAAAGTTACCTGGCCTATCAATATTCCTACGCTCGGAATGCCTATTCCCTTCCTCCTGATACCCCTGATCGTAATTTCCTTCCCTTCCCTGTTCTTGCCTTTTGCCTCCCATTCTACCCAAAATATCAAACCTTTCTAACACACGTTCCATGTCCTTAATCGTATTTACATCCTGCATGACTACGGCCATCCTCAACTCATCAGAAAAATGACGAGCCATACGCCTAACAATATCACCTTCAGAAGAACTAGTGTCTAAATTCTGACTGATAAGGACATGTGTAAGGAAATACTCCGTCATGCTCACCCCCTGATTCGACTGATACCTCCCAAACGAAATCTTGTCTCTTTCTGTTCCTTTAGTCTGTTCGTTCCAGTACTTTCCCTCAAACTTCTGCCTAAAATCTTCTAACCCCTGAAAACCTCCCCTAAAAACTTGATACCAAGATTTAGCCTCCCCCACAAAAGCTAATTATATGATTTCCTCAACAATATCCCAGTCTAAAGTCCCATCTTCTAACACTTTCGAAAACCTCTTCTGAACAACCTTAACAAACTCCATAGGGTTAAACTGCCTTCCACTAAATCTGGTAAGTCAGATTCCCTATAGAAGTTACTATGTCCTACAGAGTGATTACAATTTTCCTTATTTGACATGGCCTGATTCAGCTCTCTCCTTAATTTCAAATTTTCGCTCTCATTAAAGGATTTCAGTTCACTAATCTCTTTTTTCACACTCTTATCTACCATTGTTACTCTGGCTGAAGACACCGCTAGCTCCTATTCCAAAAACACCTGCTTATTTCTAACCTCAGTTATATCCTTCATCTCTTCCTCTACAACTATCAACCTCTAACTAACTTCTTTCTTGACAATGGCTACCTCATTACTCACCTCGTCTATCTGCTTAACAACAGTATCCATAATGCCCTGCCTCTGTAAGCTCATCTTCTTCTCAACTTGCTCGAATCTTTTACCTACCATCTCAATTCTACTAGCAATTTCCTGACGAATTTACTAATAGCCTTTACTCATACTTTCTACAATCTTATTAATTTTGCTCTCTAAATCCGTACTTTGAATGTCTATCTTAGTACTAAATTCACTGCTTTGATTATTAATTTGAGTACTTAAATCACTACTCTGAGTATCCATTTAATACTTAAATCACTTAGCTTACTACTGAATTTAGACATCATCTGCTCCATTAACTTGATCATCTGTGAGTTTTCCCCCAGCCCTACATTTTCCTCGTCACTATTCACTCCCATTCCTAACTCCTTGCTAGTTGCAACATCATCTTTCTCGGCCCCGTCACGTCCCTCCAACGTACCAGAAATCACATCCTTATCTGCCATTTTACTAAGAACTAATCTCAAATTTGTGGAATCTGACCGCTTATTGGCCTGCCTGTTTGACTCACTCCTGCCTCTTCTAGAATGACCAAGAGTGCATCGGTCAACACTTCTAGATCTCAACTTTAATAAATCAGGCTCACTCTTATTACTTAGCATACCCTCCAAAATCACTGAACATATATACCCTTCCTAAAATACCCGATCAGATTTCACAAATTACCTGTGCGTACTGCCATACTATGCACCAGCCAGCCTTATTCACACTCCATAGTTGGGCGCCATTTGTACCCTTTCAATTCTATCCACAAGATGGCTTCACCCAGAGAAGCCATTTGTAACTTTGAAGATACAAAAAGTAAATAAAAATGAATATTCTGCCTCATAAATGGCCTTTCTTTAAAATTTAAGCAAATGACATAATTAGTACTGTAATTGAACAAATCCACCTTTTTGAAACTCTTCTTATCTCTGGGTGTGTGCAGATATTCTGAAAGGACTGACTCGTACATAGGCCTTACCAAAACCTCCTATAAATTAATAAAGACGAAGGAAGGTTTACATGCATCTAACTAAAAAGAAACTATCCAATATAAATTTACTTTATATTCTGAAGCTGCATGCAAGAAATGGATGTTGTTGTTTGAGTCTTCAGTCTTTTGACTGGTTTGATGCAGCTCTCCACGCCTCCCTGTCCTGAGCTAATCGTTTCATCTCTACATAGCTACCACACCCTACATCCGAGGCAATCTGTTTAACATATTCTAACCTTGGTCTACCCCTACAGTTCTTGTCCTCGACCCTTCCTTCCATAACTAAGCTTGCTATTCCTGGGTGTCTTAGTATGTGTCCTACCAACCTATCTCTTCTCTTCATTAGCAGTCGCCAGAAACATCTCTCCTCTCCCACTCGTCTTAATACCTCTTTGTTTGTAACCCTATCGACCCATCTGATCTTCATCATTCTCCTGTAACACCACATTTCAAATGCTTCAATTCTCCTCTTTTCTGCTGCACCAATAGTCCAAGTTTCACTTCCATAGAGCGCCACGCTCCAGACAAACGCTTTCAAAAATGACTTCCTAATACCTAAATCAATATTCGATGTCAGCAGATTCCTTTTTTGTAGAAATGCTTTTCTTGCCTGAGCCAACCTAATTTTTATATCCTCTTTGCTTCGTCCATCACTGGTTATTCTGCTTCCTAAGTAACAGAAATCTCCTACTTCCTTCAGCTTTTCACCTGCCAATTTGATCTCCATAGAGGTTTCTGATTTATTTCGGCTGCATTCCAGTATTTTTGTTTTACATTTATTAATTTTCATCATGAATTCTTTCCGTAAGACGGAGTCCATACCATTCAAAAACTCATTCAAATCCTCAGGCTTGTTGGCCAAGATGACGATGTCATCAGCAAATCTCAGAGTTGAAATTATTTCTCCTTGAATCTTCACTCCCACTTTAAATTTTTCTCTAATTTCCTTCATTGCTTGTTCAATGTAAAGATTGAAAAGTATGGGTGATAAGTTGCAGCCTTGCCTTACACCTTTCTGAATACCAGCTTCTCTCTCATGTCCTTCAACTCGAATGACTGCTGTCTGGTTTCTGTATAGATTGTATATCACCCTCCTATCCCTGTACTTTATTCCAATCGATTTCAAAATGTCAAACAATTTAGTCCAATCAACGTTATCAAAAGCCTTTTCTAAGTCTACAAAAGCCATGAACGTTCTCTTATCTTTCCTTATTCTACCTTCCAAAATCAGCCTAAGACTTAGTACAGCTTCCCTTGTTCCTACATTTCTCCTGAAACCAAACTGGTCTTCACCCAACTCCGTTTCTATCTGGCTCTCAATCCTCTTGTAAATTATTCTAGACAGGATCTTTGAAGCATGAGTAATCAAGCTGATTGTACGGTAATCTTCACATCTGTCAGCTCCCACTTTCTTTGGTATAGGGATGATTACATTCTTCTTGAAATCAGGGGGTACCTCACCTGTCTCATAAATCCTACACACCAAGTGAAATAACCTGATCAGACCTTCCTCTCCTATGCAGCGTAGCAACTCAATCGGTATATCATCTATGCCTGGTGCTTTGTTCCTGCTTAAGTCTTCCAAAGCTCTATCAAATTCTGATCTCAATATTAAATCTCCTTTCGCATCCTCATCAATTTCCTCCTCCCTTTCCATTACATGATTCTCAATCTCCTTTCCCTTATACAAACTCTCTATGTAAGCTTTCCATCTCTCAACCTTGTCTTCCCTATCTGTTAGAGGCTTTCCATTTGTGTCCTTAATATTACAGCACTTAGTCTTCTTTTCCCCAAAAGTATTCTTAATCCTTCGATAAGCTGTGTCTACTTTTCCTAATGACTCTTGTACCTCTTGGTACTGCACGTTAACAATTCAAATTTTATTCAGTGTCTAGATCGTGGTTCTGATAATTGCGATTGTTTCGACCTTTATATTTATTGTTATTCCGATAATTATTATTGTTGCGGAAGAAACCGCTTCTTCGATTCTCCTGATAGTTTCCACGTCCTTGTTGTTGATAGGGACGACCACCACGGAATCTCCTATACCTTGGTTCAGGTCGCCTATCTCTAAAATAGGTATTTCTTTCTGGACCTATATTTCCCTTCTCCTGTTCTTTAAGGCTTTCTGTTTGCTGTGTCTGATCAATATACACGGTATTAATATCTTTATAGTCCTGACGTTGGTTTCTAGCTACAACATTGGGCGTTGTACAAGTATAATCCAATTTCCGAAGAAGTTCGTCCATGCCGGCCAAATCGCTGATTCCTGACGAAATTATCAGTCTTCTCCCTTCAACTGGCAACATTCTGGCAATGGCATCTATCAGTTGTGCCGTAGATAGTGGGGGTTGCAAAAACGTAGCCGGGCAAGTTGTGTTGTAAAGAAATCGGCGTAACGCGTCGGTAATGTACCCCGAATACTTCCTGGAGTATACTTCTGCGCGTAAACTGTTCTGCTCTTCTATGGACCAATAACGCCTCATTAGGGCTTCAGCAAACTCTTCGAAGTCCACAAATGTGTACCTGAAGGCGCGAAACCATTCAAGGGGGCCCTCTCCCATATAGCGTTCCACTATCTTCATCTCCTGTTCTCTAGGAATGTGAGCCACCGCAAAGTTATCACGGATATTCCTGATATACTCAATTGGGCTGTATGAATCGAGGTTGGTAAATTTACGAGGTTTGTCCTCAAAATTACGGATTAACGCCACGTTTCTCTGTTGAGAATCTTGGAAACTGGGACGATATTCCCTCCTTTCTCTTTCGGGTTCTCTACCTCAATCTTCGAGTCCCTCATGGTGTCTTAACATCCTTTCTTCTGGCCTCACTTCTCTATCCCCTGTTTCCATACTGAGTTTTCTACGACAATCTCCATAGTCCTCCATTTCTCTCTTCTCCCTTCCTTCTATCTCCGCAATCAACTCTTTCAATTGCTTCTCTATTTCTTTCTTCATATCCTCCTTATAGACTTCCAGATCTGCAACGTCTCCTAAGCTCAAATTTTTCAATTTTCTACTAGTTTTCCCATCCCAACTTCCTTCCTAACATCTTCATTCCTCACTCTGTCTTTCCTTGTCTTACCTATCATACTTCTTAGGAATTTCATTTCACTGGATTGGATTCTACTCTCTTGCCTGCTCGTCAGGGTCCAAGTCTCAGCTGCATAAGTTAATATGGGTACATAGTACATTTTATACATTACCTCCTTGCTTTTCCTTGGTACTTCCTTATCCCAAACAAGTTTTCTTACACTTTGATAGAATGCATTGCTCTGCTGTACCCTCCTGCCAATCTCCATGTCCAACCTACCAGTTTGCATCAATTCACTTCCTAGGTATTTGAACGTGTCCACAATTTCCAAACTCTGACTTCCAATTTTCACAGTGCCCTTTCCTTGTCTTTCCCCTCTTGTCATCACCATGGTCTTGCTTTTCTCTATACTGATTTTCAGGCCATACTTCTGAATATTCCTATAACACCTGGTAATAAGAACACACATTGAGAGCACCATTTATAAGCTTATCTTCATTCTAATAATAATCTCCAGGGTCGAGATGATGTTGCACACATAACGAAATCAGAAATACAATACTGTACTATTACTACCCTTTTGTCTACATGTAAGCAATCTTCCTTTACCTGCATCTCTTGTTTAGTATCCACAACTGTCTTCATAATAAAAATGCCCCTCACAAAGCTTAATATTCTTCTGCTCCAATCTTTATTATTACTCCACCTTTTGTGGGTAACACAAGCCTTAATACTTGTCTGTCTGCATGGACAAATTAAATCAAAACACTTCATATTCCTGCAATTCATATATCGTTCCTGACTTTATTTTCCTCTAACTAAATTTTGCAAAAATGTTAATTTCGTTAAGTGTCAGACTACGAGCCGCCGAGTTCTTGCTGACTACATTCCTGCTGGTAGGATGTACTGGTCAGTTCTTGTGAAATAAGACAGCAAAGGTTCGAGTTTATTATTCTTGGATTGTAGGGAGCAATGAATCGACTATCGATTTCAATGTCAATGCCTCGAATTGTTTTTATAATAATCCGTCCATTATTTCTTCTCCTATACGAAGGATAACCATTGGCATTATCTTTGCTCTCTTCCTGTAAGTATTTTCTATCTAATTGCATTTTGTAAATATTGTCAATTCAAATAACAGTACAGTAAGTATGTAGTTAGTTGTAAGTAGGTAGTTAGTTTGTCTATTAGATATATGTCATTGTTCTATTAGACTGTGGTATGTGAGTGTGTCTGGTAACAGTTGCATTGTTTATTAGTTATAGTTCATTGTTTCAGTAGACTGTGATGTGTGATTGCATGTGAGTGTGTCTGGTGACAGACTGTTTTAGTGGTAGTATTTGTTGTTGGTGGAACTTTGGTATTTTTTCGTTAGTAGAATTTTGGTATTTAATTGTTAGTACAGTGGAAGCCTCCGTGGCTTAGGCGGCAGCGCGCCGGCCTCTCACCGCTGGGTCCGTGGTTCAAATCCCGGTCACTCCATGTGAGATCTGTGCTGGACAAAACGGAGGCAGACAGGTTTTTCTCCGGGTACTCCGGTTTTCCCTGTCAAAATTTCATTCCAGCAACACTCTCCACTATCAATTCATTTCATCTGTCATTCATTTAATCATTTCCCCAGAGGAGTGCGTCAGGCCTCGGCAGCCGGCACAGTTCATATCCTCGCCGCTAGATGGGGGCTTCATTCATTCCATTCCTGACCCGGTCGGAGACTGGAAGCAGGCTGTGGATTTTCAATTGTTAGTACAGTAGAAGGTTAGTATTTTTGTTAGTAGAATTGCTCTTTACTTATTCTGAAAGGGAGTATCAGCCTTTCAGAATAAATCAATTCTTTACTAGTCTTATAGACGGTTAAGATATTGATAATATAAGCCAAATAATGGCTACACTGCGTCCTGCTGCACGGCTGAAAGCAAGGGGAAACTACAGCCGTTTGCTATTCCCGAGGATATGCACCTCTCTATGCATAAATACATGTGATGATGGCCTTTAAAGAAATGGATAAATATAATAATAAAAAAGTGACACACAAGAAATGCAATTAAAAATTTATAATATAATAATATAATAATAATAATATTTAGGCCTGTAAATATTTCTTAGTTGGTTTTCACATTACCGGTAATGCCGTCGTCTGCCCCATATGTCCATTTCACCTCTACACCACTTTGAAGCTGATCAGCCATGCCTTCACATTTCACGGTCCTCTTCAACGTTGCACAATTATTTACATAGGCATAAGCCCTACTGTGATTGTGGCATAACAGCAAGAACCCAATCACACTCCGTCGAAACACGAAGCACTCAGCTCAAGAGAGACACACTATCCAACCAGTCATCTCCATGCCCAAAGAGACAAAACCTTTGCAGCAGTGCACTCCGTCTCAATGCCACAGCTCATACCAGGAAGTCTTCTCAGAATCACTATTGTCACATTGTTCCCAAGCCACTCCAAGCAGTCCCCTTGCTCGGCTGTCTGACACACCCTGTTCCACGCCTAAGGGCTTCTTCTCTTCTCGTCTACATCCAGTAGTTCATCCAAAGCCATCTTCTAACAGACACAAGTGAGCTCGTTTGTCATAGTTCTAGCCCTTTGGATAGGTAGCACCACTTGCAAGGGCACCTACTCTTTCTCGTGACCAGCGACAGACTTATATCCCACCAACAAGTGACAGGCAATTACGTCCCCCACCATTCTCCGTACTTAAATATACCAAAACTGTTCAAATGAAATATACTATATTCTTTACAACATAGAATCAAAGCAAGCTCCAGAATCTCGTCAAAAGTGACCTAAAATACATTGAATAATTAATAATAAAAAGTATACGTATATGATAATAGTAATAATAATAATAATGACACTGCGTCTACTGCAGACGTGTCCAATGCAATTGAACACGTTGCCAACACGATAACATGATATAAAGAAATAACAAACCTACGAGCCTACATTAAAACTGTCATGGGGAACTCATAAACTATAGGTTACAAGCGTCTTCCTTCGGTCTTCTGTCCAAGTTATAGTGGCTCTGGTGTTGGGTTTGTCTACAAATTGGTGATTGTCGACTTTGGTTCTGAATGTACATCTGTACCGTCCAATGTATTCTAGAGATGTTTATTTCCTGGAGATATGTTTCAATTTCACGAAGCCAGCTGTTCTTGGTTTTTAATGAAAGGGTCAGGTTGAGAATTATTTTAGTTAGTCTGTTATTGTCCATTCTAATAATGCGTCCATAAAATGTCAACCGTCTTTTAGGAAAAGTGTGAGAGATCCTTTTCAGTATGGCAATGTATTTCCTGGGATGATTTTTTTCTCCAAATTCCCTCTATACAAACCGGGCCTAAATATTTCGTAAAATTTTCCTTTCTTGTTCCTCTGTGTACTTTTTTTTTACTTCCTCTTCATGGATTAGGCTGTTAGCATGTTCCGACTTCAGTCTTCATGTCATCTCTTTCTAGGACGACCAACGTCTCTTCTTCCAGTAGGATGATATTCAAAGGCAATCTTCGGTTGTCTGTTGTTATCCATCCTGAGAACGTGATTTTTCCAATTTACTCTATTTTGGTATATTCTGTCATTCAGTGAGAATATATTTAGTTGTCGTCTTATTTCTTCATTCCGTACTTTATTTCTTAGGGAGTATCCTTTCACTGATCTGAGGAATCTCATTTCAGATGACTGTATCTTATTTCTATGGCTGGTTTTATTCACCCATGTCTCACTTCCGTACATCAAAGTTGGTACAGCCAGAGTTTTATAGAATTTAAGTTGAGTATTCTCTCGTACTTCTCCCTTCAGAGTTCGGCGAATTGTCTCAAACATATATTGAAATCGATGAAGCTTTCTCTTCACCTCGTCATCATCATTAAAAGATAAATCACAACCAAGGTAAATAAAACTTGAAACTTGTTCCACTGGTTGTTCCTCTGTGTCTTTGGTTATATAGTCTTATTATTATTATTATTATTTTGTTGTTAAATAAGCACATAGGACTTGAAACCCGGAAGACATTTGTTAAAGCCTTTGTTTGGAAGTGTTAGCTTACGGATACGAGACATGGACTTTGTTAAAGCAAGCAAAATCAAGACTAGAAGCTGCTGAAATGTGGTTCTAGAAAAGACTGACGATGACGAGTTGGAGGGAACAAAAGATTAATGAACAAATCTTGGATGAAGTTAAGGAGAAACGAACCTTACTTTGTTCATTTGAGAAGTGAAAAACTAAATTTCTTGGACACGTCTTACGGCAAGACACACTTCTCCAGATTATCTTCGAAGGCAAGATCTTAGCTAAGAAATGGAGAGGAAGACCGCGTCTCTCATACCTTAGGAACACAGCTGGGTTTTGCTTCCTACGTCATGATGAAGAGAACTGCTGAGGATCATGGGCTGTGGCTGCAGCCTTTACATAATGATGATGTTGATGATGATTCATTAAATACAGGATTTACCTCCTTCAACACCCTTTCAGAACTTAAATATTCCAAAATCTGTTCTTAGTTCTCGTCTACGATCAATAAGGAACTTATCCTCAAATTGTGATGCTTCTAACTTCAATATTTTGTGCTGGATGTTGTTGTTGAGTCAGTCAGTCAGGACACTTTAATTTATGTATAATATATGAGTAAAGACTCGCAAATTACTTGTGAATTATGTCTCAATGTGGTTATGTTTGGGGTTTGTTTGTTTTAGCATTAAAGGTGCAATATCGATATCCACTTGAGATGAGTTGGTGAAACACTGGGTACTGACTTTATAATGAATACGATACGATTATTGAAACAAGCAGCCAAATGGAATCAGGTGAATGTTATGTCAACCTGCTCATTATATTCATTGGTCTTTTATCCTCCCTGGTTTATTGTAAAATAATCCTCTCTGGAACACAATGGCGCGTCACACAATGGAACTGTTCATTATTGAACCGTGGTGGGCGATCGCCATCAATATGTAATACACTGAACGTGTGCGGGTAAATATATAACGCAGGAAGAGGGGAGGAAGGTAACTAAAGGAGGAGAAGGAAGGAAGGAAGGAAGGAAGGAAGGAAGGAAGGAAAACCCCATGTTATGATGGCTGACGTGAGAATAGAAACCCCGTCTGCACAGATGGCCCTCACGGGGCTGAATGCATCCCGGTCCAGCCCTCATACAAGGATTACATTCATTGCCAGAGCTGGAAATTGAACCCCTAGCCTTCGCGGTGACAGACAAGAATGTTAGCCACTATGCCCAAGAGGTGGCAAGAACGAAAAGTAAGTATAGGAAAGGATAGAATAAAATGATAGGACAGGAGTGGGAAAGACAGAGTAGAAAAGAAAGCACATGAGAGAATATGATAGGATAGGAGAAGATATGGAAACAAAGGATATGAGAGAAAAGGACAGGACAGGATGGAAAAAGATAGTAAATAACTGGAGAAACTAGGATAGGGAAATTACAGCATAGGAGAAGAATGAATGGGAAAGGATAGGAGAGGTTGGGAAAGATAAACTTTGAAAGGATTGAGAACATAGGAAATTATAGTAGAAGATAGGAATAGAAGGGACTATATGAAAGGGGAAGATAGGAGTACATATGAAATAACAGGGGAGCGGAGGAGAGGACATGAAAGGAAAAAGAGGGCAGGAGAAGATACAGTAGGATAGGAGATGTAGGAGAGGATAGGAAAGGAGAGGAAAGGACACGAGGGGAGGAGAGAAGTTAGAAGAATATAGGAAAGGATAGGAGAGAAGGGAGTGGATAGGAATGGAGCTGAGAGGATAGAAGAAGACAGGAAAGGATAGATGTAGGAGAGGACATGAAAGGAAAATGAGGGCAGGAGAAGATAGGAAAGGACAGGAGATGTAGGAGAGGATAGGAAAGGAGAGGTAAGGAGCTGAGAGGATAGAAGAAGATAGGAAAGGATAGGAGAGGAGGGAGAGGATAGGAATGGAGCTGAGAGGATAGAAGAAGTCAGGAAAGGATAGGAGATGTAGGAGGGGATAGGAAAGGAGAGGAAAGGAGCTGAGAGGATAGATGAAGATTGGAAAGGATAGGAGATGGAAAGAATATCAAAGGAGAGGAAAGGGACTGAGAGGATAGAAGACGATAGGAAAGGATAGGAGTGGATAGGAAAGGACAGGAAAGGACACGTGAGGAGGAGAGAGGTTAGAAGAAGATAGGAAAGGATAGGAGAGGAGGGAGTGGATAGGAAAGGACAGGAAGGGACACGAGGGGAGGAGAGAAGTTAGAAGAATATAGGAAAGGTTAGGAGATGAAGGAGAGGATAGGAAAGGAGAGGAAAGGGGCTGATAGGATAGAAGAAGATAGGAAAGGATGGGAAAGGATAGGATAGGATAGGAAAGAACAGGAAAGGACACGAGAGGAAGAGAGAGGTTAGAAGAAGATAGGAAAGGATAGGAGAGGAGGGAGTGGATAGGACGGGACAGGAAAGGACACGAGAGGAAGAGAGAGGTTAGAAGAAGATAGGATAGGAAAGGAACGCAGCCTCTAGCTACAACCAACCGGAAGGGAACCCTCCCCTCTCTCCTGAAGAATGCTGTTCAGCTTCACCTGTTGTGTTCACAGTGAGAACCACCCAGCTGTTACAGCCAAATGCAAATCGCTCTTTATGAATGGGATCTGCATTCTATGAAATCTCTATTAGTATTCCCCCTTTGTCGAGACTTAAGTGCGCGTGTGTTGACATAAAGGGAGGAACAACAAGGTTATCTGCCGCATAAGTTTCGACATGGATATCGTTTTGAACTAGGGGTCTATATGGGGTTAGCATGTGGACAGTTTTGCATGCCAACAAGTGCAAATGCACTTAATTCGCACTCGTTAAAACGTGCCCGATGGCCATAAATAAGTCGAAGGTGATACTTAAAATGGGCGAATAAAACCATATACACGATTCAAGGTTTTGATTGTGTATCACTACAAGTTTGGCGATGGCGGAAGATTATGAGCAGTCTTTAATGGGTTAAAAGACAGCGATCTGTGCATCAACCACTGCCATAAGGACGGTACTTATTATCGAAAGTGATTGTTGAATCTTTCTGTCTTGTCTTTCTTGTCTTTGTACAGAAATAAACAAAAATATTATAGAATATTATAGAATTAATAATATTGCAGAATATTAAAAAATAAATAAAAATAAATAAAATAAATATTATAACATTTGAAGTAGAATTTGAAATTTAAAAAATTCAAAATAAAATTTATTATTCGAAATTTAAATTTCAAATTAAAAATGTTAAATGAAAAATTGAAATTCGCAATTTGAAACTAGAAATTTGAATTCGAAATTTGAATTCAAAATTTGAAACTAGAAATTTAAAATTAGAATCTTGAATTCAAAATTCGAAACTAGAAATTTGAAACTAGAAAGAAATTTGAATGTTAAATTTAAAACTAGAAATTTTAAACTAGAAATTTAAATTCGAAATTTAAAACTAGAAATTTGAAACTGGAAATTTCAAATTGGAATTTTGATTTCGAAATATTAAGCTAGAAATTTTAAATTAGAAATTTGAATTTGAAATTTAAGACTAGAAATTTGAATGCTAGAAAATTGAATTGGAAGTTTAAAACTAGAAATTTGAAATTAGACATTTGAACTCGAAATTTGAAACTAGAAATTTGAAATTAGAATTTTGAATTCGAAATTTGAAACTAGACATTTGTTTTAAATTTCTGTAAGTTAGTTGTAGTTCGCGTTAATTTCATAATCATTAATCATTCTCACCCAAACCATTAGGGCCTGATAACGTCTATGTAAGGCCCCTTAAAACATCTATCATCTTAATATTTTTTTAGTAGACCACCTCGTTCTACAGTGGCTCGCATTTTTGGCCGTCACCGTGGAGTCCCGGGTTCAATTACCGGCTTTGCAAAGAAATTTAATTCCGGCCTGAGGGCTGGAACACTCAGCCTCGTGAGGCAAAACTGAGAAGAGATGGGTTCGATTCCCACCTCAGCTATCTTGGAAGTGTTTTCCTCCGGTTTCCCACTTCTACTCCAGCCAAATGCCAAAGTGGCTACACACTTAAGGCCACGGTCGCCTACTTCCCTGAATTACAAATACACAAACAAATACATACATCACAATAACATAGGTTATCAGAAACATTCCACACACACACACCCAAGTACACGGGGGTACATGATGAAAATTTAGCAAAGCCCCTAAATCAATCAATAGACCCTCAAATGAAATGACCACGAGAATGTTTTTCGTTTCCAATTTTCGATTCGGTTAGTTGTTTGAGTTTTGATTGGTTTGATGCAGCACTCCATTCTACCCTGTCCAGAGCTAATCGTTTCATCTCTACGTAACTACCACACCTTACATCCGAGGCAATCTGTGTAACGTATTCTAACCTTGCTTCTTGTCCTCGACCCTTCCTTCCATAACAAAGTTTGCTATTCCTGGGTGTCTTAGTAAGTGTCCTACCAATCTATCTCTTCTCTTCATTAGCAGTCGCCAGAAACATCTAACCTTAAAACCTCTTCATTTGTTCGTCTATCTACCCATCTGATCTTAATCATCCTCCTGTAACACCACATTTCAAACGCTTTTGTTCTTCCCTTTTTCTGCTTCGCCAGCAGTCCAAGTTTCACTTCCATAGAGCGCCACTCTCCAGATAAAGGCTTTCAAAAATGACACCTAATTTAATGTCCAATATTCCTTTTCTGTAGAAATGCTTTCCTTGCCCGAGCCAGCCTACTTCTTATATACTCTTTGCTTCGTCCATCACTGGTTATTTTGCTTCCTAAGTAACAGAAGTCTCGTACTTCCTTTAGTTTACCACCTGACAATTTGATCTGATTCATTTCGGCTTCATTCCAATATTTTGTTTTACATTTTTCATCATGAATTCTTTCCTCAAGACGGGGTCCATATCATTTAAAAACTCATTCTGTTAATCTGGACTTTATTTTACTGTGTCTTCTTACACATCTTCTCAATCACAATTGTCTCAATTCTTCTTCTTCTTCTTCTTCTTCTTCTTCTTCTGTCGTTAAGGCTGACTGTGGACCACGTTAATTTCATTTCAGCTTCTGGATCTTTATTTTTGCCCAATACTCCTTCATTCTATGGCTCTGCATTCCCCTCCTTTCTTCAGTCCATGGTGCTTGGATCCGTGATGTAGGATGACACTTAAAAGATTCGATCACATTGGAGGCACGCTTGTGCAAGTATTTAGGTGGCGTTCACGTGCTCAAGCTGGCTCTGTCTAAATGCAATCAGGTGTAAGTTAATTATTATAAACAGGTCAATCGAAATGGAGATGTCAGACGATGAGGACATTGTTTTGGAAAATGGTGTTTTAAAGTTTTTATTTTTGGATGAGCAGGGAAGAGTGGCTGGACGAGTATTTTTTGGAGAGAGAGGAAGATGGAGAGTATGCACGAATATTCAACGATTTGCTTAGGCAGCTTGGTAAGTTTTTTGAATACTTCAGAATGATACCAGCCACTTTCTACTATATACTGGACAAAATCACACCTAGAATAAGGAGGCAATCTAATTTCTGAAAGTGTGTATCACCTGAATAGAAGCTGATGGTGACTTTGAGGTAAGACTTGAAGATTCATTAACTACGGTATTTACTTTAAAATATGCTTTTGATGAATTTAAAAATGATATTCAATCTGCCATTATTAACAAGTAGTTCCGTGAAGAACTATACAGCCTATTTTCATATATCCTACTTATGTTAATTGCCACTATCAACATACACAATTTCAGTTTGATTGCTGTAATAGATTCGTAGATATTGAGAACCGACTAAATATTTCGGATGGTCGCCATGTTGGATTTTATATATGTAGGTCCTAGAGTTATGTACTGTTACATGCAGATTATTGTGAACGTGTAGTATTCAAACTTCAATCGCATAATTAGGACACAAGAAAAAACAAGGAGATTTAAAAAATTTTCACAGCTGCCATCTTGAGGTTATGGAAACAATTGAAATAAATTAGATGCCAGTGGATTAACATTCGGATAAAGATTTACTGTACCAAGTTTCACTGCACGCGGATGGTTAAATTGCGAGAAACGTCCATGTGAATATTTATAGTTCGCGTCACCGCCATGTTGGATTTGTGATCACCAGGTTATTTAAAGTCCTATAGGTGAACTTAAGTTCATAGCCCCTATGAATATTAAAAAATGCAGTTTGATTGCTAAAATAGATTCGTAGATATTCAGTATCGTCTAAATATTTCGGATGGTCGCCATGTTGAATTGTTAAATGTATAGGCCATAGAGTCATGTACCATTAAAGGAAAATTATTGCATAGGTTCATTATTCAAACTTTCACTTTGATCGCATGACTACATCACAAGAAATAAAAAAATAATTTTAAAATTCGCACTGCCGCCATCTTGAGGTTATGTAAACAATTGAACTAAATTAGATACCAGTGGATTACAATGTGTATAAATATTTCCTGTACCAGGTTTCAGTGCGCTTGGAACATTAAATCGCGAGAAAGGTCTATTTAAAATGTTCAAATTCGCTTGGCCGCCATGTTCGTTTTGTAGTTAACCGGTTTTTGAAAATCTTATAGATGGACTTCCAGTAGTGCCCTTTATCTCCGTACAAAATTTTAGGGAGATACCGCTAATAGTTTCAGAGATATAGAATGCCGGTGAAATATTTCGCACATCCGCCATCTTGTGATTATGTAAACAATTGAACGAAGTTTGATGTCGGTGCATTAGAATGTATATAAACATATACTGTACCAAGTTTCATTGCGTTTGATTGGTCAAATCGCGAGAAACGTCTATTTAAAAGTCGCAAATACGCTTGGCCGCCATGTTGGTTTTGTAGTTACCAGGTTTTCAAAAGTCTCATAAGTGAACTTATAGTAGTTCCCTCTATCACCATAGAAAATGTCAGGGTAATATCGGTAATAGTTTTGGAGATATTGAATGCTGGTGAAATATTTCGCACAGCCGCCATGTTGGATTGGTGAGTCGTAACAAAATTTGAAGGGCACGGTCGAGGTCGCCGGGAATAGTGCTATGAACTTTCCGAGTTTCATTGAAATCGCTCCTGCCGTTTAGATTTTATTAGGGGGGGGGGGGACACACACACGAATCACACACACACACACACGCACACACACACGGACAAAAGGTGATCTCATAAGCCTATTTTTTCAAAATTGAAAATAGGCTAAAAATGTTGTATGTCTTTCTCTCCCAGAAAAGTTAATGTAACGTATTAATTATAACCATTAAAAAGTGCCGATTGAATATATTTTCAGTGAATAGTTTATGAAAATGACCTGGATATCAGGTTTGGAAAATAAAACACTCATTTTTAATATGCTTGGTGAAAACCTTTATTACATGAAATCAACACTAGACTGTCACTGCCTCGATAGCCAGGAATCAACAGAGATCAAGCACACTTGCAACTACAAAACAAATATTTTTGTTTCCAAGTGGAGTCGGATCAAGCTTGCGCACGCGCGTGCCACCAAATTACTTGCACAAGCGTGCCGCCAATGAGATCGAAGCCTTATTACCCGTGAAATTCTTAATTTTGACTTTGTATGATTCCCGGTAGCTGATTTCATCTTCAGATGTAGCCATTTCTTCTAGGTCCTTCTTCACCTCCAGATAACAGCGAGCTGTGGTTTTCCTGGTCGCAAAGAATTTCATTATCCGGTTGGTTAATCTACCTCTGTCATATCTGTCCAAAGAACATGGCACTTCTTTTCCGGATGGTATCTGAGATTTTTATCCAATCTGAGGTATAATTCTTGGTTCCCTTCTTTTTTTTCTGTTCTTCTAGGTCCACGAATCTTCCTAAGAGTCTTTCTCCTTATTAGCTCCAACTTTTTGAACATTCCATTCTTTGTCAGACACATACATTCAGCTGCATTCACTGTCTGGTTGTGTCTCACTTTTGTGTTGTTCGAAATGGTTTTAAGTTGTAAGTGCTCCAGGTTCATTTGTATGCCAAATTTAACTCGTTAATTCTCGATATAATTGCCTCTTTTTCTGACAGGTTGTTCTCGGTCCATTCACCCAAGTACTTAAATTTCTCCACTTTTTTGTTCCGTTCTCCCTCTACTGATGGGGGGCGTGGTGGCTCAGCGGTCTAGCTGTATGCCTCTCACCAAGGTGGTCCGGGTTCGATTCCCGGTCAATGCATGTGAGATTTTCGATGTGAAATGCCATGTCCTGTGGTTCGGATTCCACGTAAAAAAGGAGGTCCCGTGGCTCATGATCACAAGATTCACGGTCACGTAAAACTACAATCTTCCTTCCTTTTCCTTCCCTCTACTGATGGGTGCTGTTTCGATGTTGGTCATGTAATAATTCATTCAATTTCGCTAATCGGCCAACTAGGGACCACGATAAGCCTCATTTTACATTCTGGCATTTGTTCATTTTTCTCTTGATCCACATTGTCTTCATGAGCTCACTGTGTTAAGCACGACGTTCTTCTGTCCATTTCGCACCAGTTGTCCGTTTTTCGTCCTGGAAAGTCCCAAACGTCTTGATGGCTGCTCTATAAAGATTTCGGTCTTGTGCATCTTCTGCTCGTATCCCCATTTCTTTAAGATATTTCTGGATGTTAACTTACTATGGCGTTGTATTTTTTGGTTTTGAGTCCAAGATACTGAAGATACGTTCTGTCCATCGGGAGTCGATCATTCGTCGTATATGACCGTAGAAGCAAACTCTGCGTTTTCGCATTGTGTCTGTGATCTTCTCTATCATACGAAGAGTATATTTCTTGCCTGGATTTTCTGATGTAGTCCGGGCCAAGTATGATGTGTAGGATCTTTCTTTCTTTCTTTCTTTCTTTCTTTCTTGTCTCTCTAAATTCGCGAGCAAACATTTCTCGGATAGGATAAGGCATTCAGATGCATATAGCGGTACTGGTTTGGTGACAGTATTGTAGTGACGAATTTTAGTGTTCATAATAATTATTGAATGTATTCTTATGAAAAGTGGTGTATAAGACGCATGAGCTTATGACGGCGATGATGGTCTCCAAGTTGCCCCCCTGCTGTAATGAGGAATTAGCCGAGGCTATACAATGTCCCCACACATTTTTGTTGGCGCACACTCTCTCTTGTTGAATGGAGTCTCTACAAGTATGCAGGCCACAAAGACCCCTTCGTTCCCTCTCGTGGGAGAAGCGAGAAGCCAAGAAATTACCCAAGAAACACAGGTTATGAAGGAGAAGGGAGAGAAACTGATACCTAATATAAGATTTACTTCCAGCGTGGACTGCAATGCCTCTCTTCTCCCCAACAACATGGCTTCGTTCAGATTAGTGACGATGATGATGAGGATAATTGTTGTTTTAAAGGGCCAATCATCTACTGTCGACCAAAGTATTATGTGCACTCGAGTTGGAAGGTTGTTTGTGAAGTAAAATATAGATCTACATAAAATCCAATCACATCATCATTTTCGTCGTTCTATTTTACGTTAGTTTATGTCGGTTTGGAATTTTTAATTTATATTTTAATATTTTTTATTGCAGATGGAACACAAAAAGTGCACGTTTTTAAGCGTGTTTCAACCATGCGTCATATTTAAGAATTATTATCTCAAAACCTCGTCATCAGATCGAATCCAAATTTTAACACAATATACATTGGAATGTTGTAAACTGGTTTATTAATTTCAAAATGGTGTGTGTCCAAGAAACAAAGTTGTTATCATTTTTGTAAGGTAACTTTCTCTCGGCTCGGGGTGGTTGGAAAATGTAGTTCTTGGTTGCATTGTAATCCTTATACATCGAAACGTTATGCTGTATGACTGTGAAATACGTAAATTAATTGACTTATTTATATTGGTTTGTATTTCTACAGGGAAATAACACATGTTTCACCAGCTAGCCTCTCCGGGAACAGCTGTACAGCGTTGCCGAAATGGTGCCCACACGCATAATGGCGCATCTCGCTCGGAAGTGATGGGCTCCATCTCAGCAACGCTGTACAGCTTTTCCTGGAGCGGCTAGCTGGTGAACCATGTGTTATTTCCTCGTACAAATATAAAAACCGATATAAAATAAGTGAATTAATTTACGTATTTCACAGTCATTCAGCATAACTTTTTGATGTATAACGATTACAACGCAACCAAGAACTACATTTTCCAACCACCCCGAGCCGAGAAAACGTTACCTTACAATAATGATAACAACTTTGTTTCTTGGACACACAAAATTGTGAAATTAATAAACCAGTTATACAACATTCCAATGTATATTGTGTTAAAATTTGGATTCGATCTGATGACGGGATTTTGAGATAATAATTCTTAAATGTGACACATGGTTGAAAGACGCTTAAAAACGTGCACTTTTTGTGTTCCAACTGCGATAAAAAATTTAAAATATAAATTAAAAATCCAACCCTACATGAACTAACGTAAAATAGAACGACGAAAATGTTGATGTTATTGGATTTTATGTAGGTCTATTGGTTACTTCACAAACAACCTTCAAACTCGAGTACACGCAGCCAGTCGCATTGCAAACAGTGACATGAAGGCGTCAAACGAAGAGCAAAGAGGTGTTGTTCGGTTTCTGAGAGCGAAATGTCACAAGTGTACGGCGAACACTGCGTGTCCCTTGCAAGGGTCAAGGTGTGGCACATGCGCTTCAGGGAAGGACGGGTGTCGTTAGCCGATGATGCCCGGTCTGGGTTACCCCCCTGCATTACCGATGACAACGTCCAGCTGGTTGATGCACTCATTACCCAGGACCGCCGAGTGACAGTGAACGCCATAGCCGTGGTCGGATTGAGCGTCGGAAGTGTACACACCATCATGAAGGAACGACTGCACTTGCGCAAAGTGAGTGCCCAATGGGTGCCCCACAGTCTTCAACCACACCAGGAAGTATGTCGAATGGCCTACTGTATTGGTCTTGGTTGGACGATTGATGCATGCTGCTACTCGCTTTGTATCGTCCCGTGACGTGCACGCGTGCCCTCTAGCGACCGGCTGTGACCTTCCACGCTCTGGCCGGAACCACACCTCGTTACACACGCCACGAATAGCCGATGTCGTCACCAGTTGGCGCATTACAGCCTCCAGCTCGTTACTTTTTGAACGCACCTTATAGATTGAATAATACGCACAGAATGTAGTTTAGGTTCAAATAGTTACAAAATGGAATGTAAATTCAAAATACTTACAAAATGCAATTGAAATTGAAATTACGTACAAAATGCAATTGAAAATACGTACAAAACGGAGATTAGATCAAAAATACTTACAAAATGATATGTGGATTTAAAGAAAACTTACAAAATATGGTTGAGATTCAAAATACTCACAAAATGTAGTATAGAGACGCGGGGAGGCAATTCAGAAAAACAGAGCGGGAATCTTAAAAAGAACAGGAACTATAATGAAAAGAAAAAGAAGGCTGATCCCTCGAAGAATGAGGAATCAGGAAAGATGAGATAAGGGCCAATTAAGGCGGGAAAGGAAGAGACTCACTAGTCCTCGGATACCCTAATACCGTCGGGCTCGGAAGAGAACAAGAGTTGACAAAGAGAGGTCGACAGGAAAGAAGACGGAGAGGAGTCCGGCACAAGCTAGTGGAAGCATTGCCGGACTCAGCTGAGGTCCTGTGGTTGTAAACCCACGTCCCACTAGATGTGAGCCCCTGGAGGGGGGGGGGGGGGGGGTATTAGTGACTAAAATAAAATTCTTTTAAAAAAAACAGTACTGTATATATATATGTGTGTGTGTGTGTATTACGAGGGAGGTGGAAAATCTTGCATAAGACTTTGAGAAGGGTCCGCACTCCTCAAGTGTGTGCGATTTTTATCCACTAAAAACCAGACCCTATCCTCTTGACAAAACCCATCCCAGGACCACTTTCGTATTACTTCACGATGGAGCCATTTTCTTTGCTTGACGAGCACCTTCTTACTTCTCAGTTCAAACTCATAATTAGGGCCCGGATGTTGATGGCATGTCATCTTTTTACTGAGCTGTCAAAAACTTTGCTGAAGTACATAGAAACTCCGGACGGGCCACCCCGTCTTCAAATATGTCATTTTTATTTTGTATCTTTTTGCATTATTTGCCATTTTTCCATTTTAAGAGCATTTTTTTAAACTTTGGTAGATTTTTTGGTCATATTTTAGAGAAATCAGCCTTTTAAGTTTTTTTTTTCAATTTAGTCATGTCACAGCTTTGTATGAGGGAGTAAGTCTCTCAGAGTTAACAAGAAGCTAGTAGCTATGAACATAAACCTTTCGTTAAGTCCTAGAAATCTATTATGATTGACTTTTCAATTTGAGCTTCAGATGTCATATTTGAAATACTGATGAGTTTATTATTATAAGATCATTTTCTCCATTTTATAGTGCATTTTTTGATTTTGTAGGTCATTTATTATTTTGAAAATTTTACGTGCATTTTTTACACTTTTTTACGTTATCGACATCCGGGCCCTACTCATAATATACTCGTAATACTCATTCATAATAATAATATCATCACCATCTCATTATATAATACTCTAAGGTGTATGTTTCACAAAACGCTAGCTCTTAAATAAGAGGGAGTTAGCGGTTTGTACCAAAATCTTTATTTGAGGATCGACGAAAATACCAGCTTTAAATTTAGCTTCTGACAATTTAGGAAAAAAGGTCTTTAAATATTGATAAGCTTCAGAATCTTGACGAACAGCCTGCTTCATGAGCGGCTTTGGTGGCGTAGTTGGTAGCATGCTGAGCTTCTATGCCCAAGATCGCGGGTTCAAACCCGGCCGAATTCGTCGGATTTTTAAGAGCGTTAAAAACCCCTCAGTATGCCTTCCTTCGGAGGGGAAGTAAAGCCGGCGGGTCCATGTCATAGATTTATGGCATGTAAAACAACCTTCCACATACTACAATTGTGTGAAGCTAATTTTGTAGGTTATATTTGATTAACGCTCTAGTATGTTCGAACGTTCGTTGCCAGGTACCGGTTGCGGTGGCATGTAGTAGTCAAGTTCACAGCTAGGAGTCGTTGACAGTAGCATTTGGTAGCAAAAGTAGGTACTACTTGAAATTGATCGTCTGCAGTCCTTACCTGAATCACAGATAACACACACTAATACAGCCTTCACAATTAACACCGGTTATCAGACAGATTCTACACACACCCAAAGTACACGGGGCTACATGACCGCGTTGTCGCTGCCCCTAAACTGAGGAACCAACCGACCAACCAAACTGCTTCATTAGGCATAATTTTATAAGCAACGTTATTTCTCATTGCATGAAGTACAAATGCAAGGTACTTCGTGAGCTGTAGAGCCACTGCGTAAGGTAAACTATATTAATTATGAAATGTGCTTTTGGTTACTGGTAGATGAAATGGTCAGAATATGTGCATTAAATACGAGGGGCGTACTATAAGTTCTTGTTTTACACTTTATTTGTTTCTACCCAAACGAAGTAGCCTACGAAGTACATTACACATCATTTATTACGTCCACCTTCTCAATATAATCTCCTTGTAACTTTATGCAATTTTGCCATCGATGTGTCAGTTTCTCCAGACCTTCCTTAAACCATTCTTTCGGAGTGCTGCATACCCATGCCTTGACAGCTGTGTCCAGTTCTACAAAATCCGCAAAACGCGACCATGGAAGCATAGGAGCAGTCCACCGCCAAAGAAATGTCGAACAGTGCATCAGTTAGCAAGCGAATGGCGACAGTGTTCTGGGACACACAGGGCATCGTCCTCATTGACTGGCTGAAATTGGGGGCCACGATTAACAGTGCAGCCTATGTGGCAACCCTTAAGCGCTTGCGTTGTGCCAGGAAAATGGGCTAAAGGTGTGGTTCTGTAACATGACAATGCCCGCCCCCACACTAGCCGAGAGACCATCGCTGCCATTGATCAAATGGGATTTACGGTGCTGCCACAGCCAGTCTTGGCACCTAGTGATTATCGCCTGTTCCGGAACATGAAGAAACCTCTGGACGCAGATGTCAAGGCATGGGTACGCAGGACTCCGAAATAATGGTTACAAGAAGGTCTGGTGAGATGGCAAAAGTGCATAAAGTTAAGTTGAGAAGGTGGACGTAACAACTGATGTGTAATGTACTTCATTTGGGAAGAAAAAAAGCACTAAAAATAAATGTAAATATTTTTAATAAATCCCTATAAAATAGAAGTACTGTACGCTGATATTCAATATGAATGACAAAGAGTAAGTATTTATGTACATTTGACACAATTAATAATCAAATTGTGAAATAAAGTGATAATCTAGTTTAGTGCGACGACTGGAACTAGTTTCAAAGTTTTGACGACACGGCGTGGGCAGTCCTGGCGCAAATCATCAACTTACGTTTGTCTTAAAATAAAAAAAAGCACAACGAAAAAAATAAAAATAAAAAAAGATACGAGCCTTACAGTAGTCGCATATGATGTGTAGCATCTGACATGTTATCCTACCTTGAAGTTGTTACCGTTTTTATTATCCTTGACATTCACCAACACTCAAAAAATCTTTTTATTTTTTACACTCTTATAATACATAACAATTCCAAGACTCTCTTTTTGTTTCTTCACTGCCTACTTGATATTTCTACTCTCGCACTGCCTTCTTGATACTCTGCTGTTACATCACTCCCCTGCGAATAACTAAGTTACGTTAACAGAGACTGACTTTTTCTTCTTCACTGCCTACTTGATATTTCTACTCTCGCACTGCCTTCTTGATACTCTGCTGTTACATCACTCCCCTGCGAATAACTAAGTTACGTTAACAGAGACTGACTTTTTCTTCTTCACTGCCTACTTGATATTTCTACTCTCGCACTGCCTTCTTGATACTCTGCTGTTACATCACTCCCCTGCGAATAACTAAGTTACGTTAACAGAGACTGACTTTTTCTTCTTCACTGCCTACTTGATATTTCTACTCTCGCACTGCCTTCTTGATACTCTGCTGTTACATCACTCCCCTGCGAATAACTAAGTTACGTTAACAGAGACTGACTTTTTCTTCTTCACTGCCTACTTGATATTTCTACTCTCGCACTGCCTTCTTGATACTCTGCTGTTACATCACTCTCCTGCGAATAACTAAGTTACGTTAACAGAGACTGACTTTTTCTTCTTCACTGCCTACTTGATATTTCTACTCTCGCACTGCCTTCTTGATACTCTGCTGTTACAAAGTAATCCGTATGTGGTAAACATTCCACATGGTACCACTGCCAGCTCGATCACGTCCATTCTGGCTGCTTGGCAGTGCGTCTTACACACTTCCGTCCGATCCACTTCCGTCGCATTTTTCAAAATTACTCCCAAAAAAATATCCAGCAACCGAGTGGAAAGATGTTACACATCAAAAATAAAACGTAAAACAATATATTACGCCCCTCGTCAGAGCCTGAACACAATATGATTTGTTTTTTAGCCTATTTTCATTTTATGAAAAAATAGGCTCATGAGATCACCTTCTGTCCGTGTGTCTGTGTGTGCGTGTGTGATTCGTGTGTGTGTGTGTGTGTGTGTGTCCCAAATAACATTTAAACGACTGGAGCGATTTCAATGAAACTCGGTAAAATCATAGCACCATCCTTGCCTACTCCGACCGTGCCCTTCAAATTTTATTGTCTCTCACCAATCCAACATGGTGGCTGTGCGAAATATTTCACCAGCAATCAGTATCTCCGAAACTATCACAGATATCACCCTGAAATTTCGTACGGTGATATAGGGTGCTACTGGAAGTTCACCTATGAGACTTTCAAAAACCTGGTAACTACAAAACCAACATGGCGGCGAAGCGAATGTGAGACTTTTAAATAGATTTTTCTCACGATTTAACCATCCAAACGTATTGAAACTTGGTACAGTAAATGTCTATACACATTGTAATGCACTGGCGTCTAATTTAGTTGAATTGTTTACATAACCTCAAAATGGCGGCTGTGCGAAATATTTCACTTGCATTGTATATCTCCGAAACTATTAGAGTTATCACCTTGAAATTTCGCACGGTGATAAAGGCCACAGCTACAAGTGTATCTATGTAACTTTCAAAAACCTGTAAAGTACAAAATGAACATGGCGGCCAAGCGAATTTGAAACATTTTAATAGATTTTTCTCGTGATTTAAGCATCTGAGCGCACTGAAATGTGGTACAGTAAATGATTATACATATTGTAACGCACTGGCATCTAATTTAGTTCAATTGTTTTCATACCCTCAAGATGGCGGCTGTGCGAATTTTTAGATTAAGTTTTTATTTCTTGTGTCGTAATCATGTGATCGAAGTGAAAGTTTGAATAATGAATCTACGTAATAATTTTCCTTTAATGGTACATAACTCTATGGCCTATACATATAACAATCCAAAATGGCGAGCATCGAAATATTTTTACGGTTCTCAATATCTACGAATCTTTTACAGCAATCAAACTGATTTTTTTTATGTTCATGGAGGCTATGAACATAAGTTCACCTATAGGACTTTCAGCAACCTGGTGAGCACAAATCCAACATGGCGGTGACGCGAAATATAAATATTTAAATGGACGTGTCTCGCTATTTAACCATCCGAGAGCAGTGAAACTTTGCACGTTAAATGCTTATAAAAATGTTAAACCACTGGCATTTAATTTATTTCAAATGTTTTCATAACCACAAGATGGCAGCTGTGCGAAATTTTAAAATCTCGTTTTTACTTCTTGTGTCCTAATCATGCGATTGAAGTTTGAATACCACACGTACACAATGTTCTTCATGTAATAGTACTTAAATAACAATCCAACCTGGCAACCATCGTAAATATTTAGACGGTTCTCAATACCTTCGAATCTATCAGAACAATTAAACTGATATTTTGTATGTTGATAGAGACAATTAACATGAGTAGGATGAAAATAGGCTGTATAGTTCTTCACGGAACTACTTGATGACTGGTGTTTTTCTCTCCTCCCCAACAATACGGACACAGCCGCCGCTGTTTCAAGTGTAGATGTGTGTGACGACAGCCATGTCGTGCTCTGTGGAAAGTCACCTGTTTTGAGCGACGCACACACGTGTAATGCCTCAGATGACGTCACGAGCGACGGATGGTGGTGACAGTCGATCAGTGCAGTACCACCGGAAATGGGACGTTAATCCACTCTGTGACGTAACTTCCGCATACACAAGTCATTTGATATATCATCTCCTTCTTTTTTCTCCCCCGTATCATTTGAAAAAGTTTTCAAAAAGTGTGCAGCAAGGCAAGGAGACGTCTTCTTCCACCCACCCCTCAGAATGTTTATCGCAGTCGGCAAGCGGGAGATGTGATCTCGACACTGGCGTCGAGATGTCGCTTCACCGCGAGCTATTCAAGTCCCCAGGGTCTCACAGTTAGTTTGGCGACCACGGGGCGACACATAGCCACTTAGATACCTCGCCCTGAAGGTACTGCGGTACTGCTTCGAATCCCGGCTGGAACAGAGCTCACTCAGCCTCGTGAACGAGACTGGGAAGAATAAGTTCCTTCCAGTCAGCTATAATTTGTTTTTCCTTAGGCCCTAAACCTGAAAAACAAGTAGTTCCGTGAAGAATTATGCAGCCTATTTTCATATATCCTCGACCCCTGGCACCATCCAGCCCATGACGGGCTAAGGCCGACCAAGCGACCGCTGCCCAGCCATTTGGCCTGCAGATATTGGGGTGACGCGTGATGAGCGCGTCGGATCCCCTCGGCCGTTAATATTGGTATTCGTGATCGGGGTGCTGTCTCACTGTCAGACAGCTACTCAATTGTCCTCACGAGGCTGAGTGCACCCCGTTCCAACCCTCACGTCAGTTTTAAAATCCCTGACGGAGCCGGGGATCGAACCCGGGGCCTCCGGGTGAGAGGCAGGCGCGCTACCCCAACACCACGGGGCCGGCTATTTTCATATATCCTACTTATGTTAATTATCTCGATCATTATACAACATTCCAATATGATCGCGGTAATAGAATCGTAGATATTGAGAGCCGTCTAAATATTTCAGATGTCGCCATGTTAGACTTTTATAATTTTAAATGATTATGTCGACTTCGCTGGGGTCTGGCGTTACGTTACGGTGACGGGACGAAATGCACTGAGGTGTGTGACGTCATAGTGCTGCTTGAGCTCCCTCCTTTCTCCGCGCACTCCGGTGAGCGTGACGTCATCCAGCCAGCTACCTCCTTTGACCTTAGTTTGCAGTTGCTTTTTTATTTTTTTCTTCCTTTTTATTTTTTATTTTTTTGCTAACGGACTTCAACGCAGCATTTGTAGAATTTGTAGCATTTAAAATGGTATAAAGTCTAGTCTTTCAGGTATCTGTAGGTCATAGAGTTATGTAGACTACTATTACATGAAGATTATTGCATAGGTGTATTATTCAAACTTTCAATCGCATGATTAGGACACAAGAAATAAAAACGTGATTGTAAAATTTCGCACAGCCACCATCTTGTGGTTATAAAAACAATTGAAATAAATTGTATGTCAGTGGATTAAAATTTATATAAGCATATGCTGTATAAAGTTTCACTGCGCTCTGATGCTTAAATCGCGAGAAAAGTCTATTTAAATATTTGAACTTCGCTAGGCCGCCATGTTCGGGTTGTACTTAATAGTTTTTAGATAGTCACTTAGTAATGCCTTGTATCGCCATAGAAAATTTCAGGGTGATATCAGTGGTAGTTACGGAGATACAGAAGGCCGGTGAAATATTTCGCACAGCCGCCATGTTGGATTGGTGAGACGTAATGAAATTTGAAGGAAACGGTCAGGATCGGCCAAAATAGTATTATGACCTTACCGACTTTCATTGAAATCGCTCTAGCCGTTTAGATTTTATGGGTGGGGGGTTGACACAGACACACGGACAAAAGGTGATCTCATAAGCCTATTTGTTCATAAAGGAAAATAGGCTAAAAATACGTTAACTGAGTGTGGACATTGGTAGTGATAGCTGGTGCACAAGGACGGATGTCACATCGCTCAAACCACCAACTAAGTTCTTAATCCATTCCAGTACAAACAACAACCTGACCATTAACTATCTCAGATATCACACTAATGTTGGTTGGTTCCTCAGTTTAGGGGCTGCGACAACGCGGTCATGTATCCCCGTGAACTTTGGGTGTGTGTAGAATCTGTCTGATAACCGGTGTTAATTGTTATGACTGTATTAGTGTGTGTTATCTGTTTCTTTTAATTCAAGTAAGTACTGCAGACCATAATTTCAAGTAGTTCCAACTTTCGCTACTAAATGCTACCGTCCAAGACACCTAGCTGTGAACTTGGCTATCAGTTGCCATTCTGACACATAAAATATTACATACCAAGACCCCGTTATATCTCTACAATGCCTTTACACCAATGCATTCTGTTCATAATCGAGAAAATAGATACACAAAATTAACACTCCAGATTCCTATACACCGAACCATGAAGTTCAATAAATCTTTTATGTTCGACCCCCACTATTATGTGTCAGATAACTGTATCATAATGATGGTCATTATAACACTGTTTTCCATTATGATACAGTTTCTCCAGCCAATCAGAGCTCGTTCATTGACCAATTAGGTAACGATAACTTCGCGCATGCGCTCAAAATACAACATGTCGGACATAAACACAACATCGAACTATAATAAATTACTGACATGGAATACCCACCGTCCATATGTTCGCGTAAATAAACTGGCGAATATGAGACAAGAAATAGCACTGTACCTTTAAATCACCAACACTAATTTCTACACAGCGCATTGTCTTCAAATGACTGCGGTGACAATATTACTGAGGGACGGCTGATGTAAACATATGGCTGCATATGGCATTGCAAGCCCACAGAGCGCATGCGTCGGTCGTTCAAAGCTCTTGAAAGACAAAGATATAACACCCAACGCTCGCTCTGCGATCACAAAATTCCAGTAGCTGACTCTCAACAGATATTTATGAATATTTATGTTAAAACATATAATAAAGTTATAATTATCGTCGAACATAAACAGTCGTATGCAACTCGCCTATAATGGTAATTAAGACACTCGTATGGAAATTATAAAACTCGCATACGCTCGTTTTATAAAAAATACTCGTGTCTTAATTATAGCCATTATAGGCTCGTTGCATAATGTACTATTGTTTGCACCGCCTCACGCCTCTTCAACACCTTCGATTTATATAAGTTCGTCAACATTGCAAGCCCTGCAGCTTTCAAAATACATCTTTCATCCTGCTTCTTGGAGCAATATACCTCTCACATTTGATTACTGTATTATGTTAAAATACTTATTTAAAGTTCAATTATAACACAAGGACAATAGCTGACAACCTGTCTACTTCAATAGCTCTTCTTGTACAGTATATGGTGTTTGTTTTTCGGGCTGATAGTCTGTATGCACTCTCACTCTTTTGTATATAATTTTTCCATTATCATTAGTAATATTATTATTATTGTATTGTTACTATATTTTTGTTACTATAATTGTTAGACTATGATTATTCATATTGTAATGTAGGCGAAATGTTTTATTTTTATAAGCCCTAACCTTATTTTATGTAGGGCGCTACTGTAAAGGAGCTCTTAAGCTCCAAGTGTAGCAGTGAAAATAAATAAAAATCATCTCAACCAGCGCATGGCGACGAACGTTGGAACTTAAGACCATCAAATGAAAATGAAAATTCACAGCCTGTTTCCAGTCTCCGACTGGGCCAGGAATGGAATGAATGAAGCCCCCCATCTAGCGGCGAGGATATGAACTGTGCCGGCTGCCGAGGCCTGACGCACTCCTCTGGGGCAATGATTAAATGAATGACAGATGAAATGAAATGATAGTGGAGATTGTTGCTGGAATGAAATTTTGACAGGGAAAACCGGAGTACCCGGAGGAAAACCTGTCTGCCTCCGTTTTATCCAGCACAGATCTCACATGGAGTGACCGGGATTTGAACCACGGACCCAGCGGTGAGAGGCCGGCGTGCTGCCGCCTAAGCCACGGAGGCTTTGAGAGCATCAAATCTGACCTACAAATTTAGATTCACACAAATTGTAGTGAGTGGAAGGTTCTTTTATATGCCATAAATCTATGACATGGGCCCGCGGCTTTACTTCCTCTCCGAAGTAAGGCATACTGAGGGATTTTTAACGCTCTTAAAAATCCAAATACTTCGGCCGGGTTTGAACCCGCGTCCTTTGACATAGAAGTTCAGCATGCTACCAACTACGCAACCTAAACCACCCATATCACACTAAACAAGCAGAGAAAAGCTTACGGAAGTAGGAGACTTATGTTACTTAGGAAGCAAAATAACCAACGATGGACGAACAAAATATGATATTAAAAGTAGGTTGGCTCTGACAAAGAAAGTATTTCTACAGAAAAAAAAACTTCTGACATCGGATATACGAGGCACGTCCAGAAAGTAAGCTCCGTTTGGTAATTAAATTAAATTGTGTACAGATACAGAAAAAATATTTATTGCACAACATTCTACACCTCTTAAACTACCTTTTCACATAACTGCCGAACTTTTGCAGGCATTTGTCATAGCGTGGCACAAGTTTTTGGATACCTCTTCATAGAAGTTTGCCGCCGACCCGTAAACGAGAGTGAAGACTCCCCTTAAGATATCCTACTGTTTGGTCACTACTGTTAGGCAAATTGCGTGCTTACCAGGAGAACTGCGTATGTTTAGGAGTTCTCCTGACCACATACGCAATTTGCCTAACAGTGATGGCCAAACAGTAGGATATCTTAAGGGGAGTCTTCACTCTCGTTTACGGGTCGGCGGCAAACTTCTATGAAGAGGTATCCAAAAACTTGTGCCACGCTATGACAAATGCCTGCAAAAGTTCGGCAGTTATGTGAAAAGGTAGTTTAAGAGGTGTAGAATGTTGTGCAATACATATTTTTTCTGTATCTGTACACAATTTAATTTAATTACCAAACGGAGCTTACTTTCTGGACGTGCCTCGTATATTTAGGTATTAGACAGTCATTTGAGTGTCCGGTGCATTTCGCTCTATGGAAGTGAAACTCGGACTGTTGGCTCAGCAGAAGATAGGAGAGTAGATGCGCTTGAAATGTGGTGTTACAGGAGAATGATGAAGGTAGATAGAGTAACAAAAGAAGAGGTATTGAGACGAGTGGGAGAGGAGAGATTTTCTGGCGACTGCTAATGAAGTAAGGAGATACATTAGTAGGACATACTAAAACACCCCGGAGTAGCAAAGTTAGTTATGGGTCGAGGATAAGAACTGTAAAGGTTCACAAAGGTTAGAATATGTTAAACAGATTGCCTCGGATGTAGGGTGTGGTAGCTATGTAGCTCATGGCAGGGAAGCATGGAGAGCTACATCAAACCAGTCAAGAGACTGAAGACTCAAAAGAAAACACGAAGAAGAACAAGAAAATGATCAAGGAGAAGAGCAATAACAGAAGAACATGAAGAGCAAGAAAACAAGAAAAGGACAAGAAGAAGAGGAGCAAGAACAATAAGAACAAGAAACCGAGCAAAAAAAGACAAGAACATGAAGAGCAAGATAAACAAGAACAAGAAGGGCAAGAAAACAAGAACATGAAGAGCAAGATAAACAAGAACATGAAGAGCAAGATAAACAAGAACATGAAGAGCAAGATAAACAAGAACAAGAAGGGCAAGATAAACAAGAACATGAAGAGCAAGATAAACAAGAACATGAAGAGCAAGATAAACAAGAACATGAAGAGCAAGATAAACAAGAACATGAAGAGCAAGATAAACAAGAACAAGAAGGGCAAGAAAACAAGAACATGAAGAGCAAGAAGAACAAGAACAAGATAAAGAAAAGAACGAGAATAAGTACAAGAAAAAGTACAAGGAAAAGAGCATGAAAACAAGAAAAAGAACAAGATGATGATGAGGAAGAAGAAGGAGAAGAACAAGAAGAACAATAAAAATAATTACGTAACCATTTCATACGGAAGAGGTAACGTTGCATTACTTTCGACACCAAGTGATGGTAGCGTAGTTATTATTTACAAAATGATACGTAATCACTTATCATTCATTTCGCTGACGAGCAGATGACCTAGCAGTTGCCTCATGAAGAGCCAGTAGGCTATCTAATTAAGGGGGCTGGCAATATGGATCGCGGACCAGGCGATGCGCACAAATCAGCAGTGTTATTGCGTCGTGCATTAGCACGATTAGAGTTCAGTGTTTTGTAGCCTCTATTCTGTAAATTATGGGCACGGATAATCTCAATTAAAGATACTCTCTACTGTCATTGGCTCGCTCTGCTTTCTGATGTACTGCAGTGCGGCCATCACGCCGCAGTGGTAATAATAATATTAATAATAATTAACGCCCGGATGGTTATGTGTTTAAATATTTCTTATTTAAGGGGAGACTCCACTGAAAAATTTAACTTCATGTTCATGATGAAAATTATTAAATGTAAAACTAAAATATTGGAATGCAGCCGAAATAAATCAGAAACATCTAAGGACATCAAATTGGCAAGTGAAAAACTAAAAAAAAAAAGTAGGAGACTTATGTTACTTAGGAAGCAAAATAACTAGTGATGGACGAAGCAAGGAGGATATAAAAAGTAGGTTGGCTCAGGCAAGGAAAGCATTTCTACAGAAAAGGAATCTGTTGACATCGAATATAGATTTAGGTATTAGGAAGTCATTTTTGAAGGCCTTTGTCTGGAGCGTGGCGCTCTATGGAAGTGAAACTTGGACTATTGGTGCAGCAGAAAAGAGGAGAATTGAAGCATTCGAAATGTGGTGTAACAGGAGAATGATGAAGATCAGATGGGTAGATAGGGTTAAAAACGAAGAGGTATTAAGACTAGTGGGAGAGGAGAGATGTTTCTGGCGACTGCTAAGGAATAGCAAGCTTAGTTATGGATGGAAGGGTCGAGGACAAGAACTGTAGGGGTAGACCAAGGTTAGAATATGTTGAACAGATTGCCTCGGATGTAGGGTGTGGTAGCTATGTAGAGATGAAACGATTAGCTCAGGACAGGGAGGCATGGAGTGCTGCATCAAACCAGTCAAAAGACTGAAGACTCAAACAACAACAACTGCATCGATTTCAAAATAATTTTGTGATCATATATATCACGTAAATATGTAGCAATGTCTAAGGTTTGAAGGCCATAACTTCAATGATTTTCGAGATATTAATTTTAATGTGGTTTTTAGTGGCATTTTAAAAACCAACTTTTGGTACCCAGATATCTATTTTTACATTTGAATTCCTTCAGACACAGTAACAGGACATAGTTTAAGAGTTCTGTGCATTTATTTTATGAGAATGTTTGTTGATTTACCTTTAGTTCATTTTTCAAATTTCAAATTATTAGCCTACTTTTCACATTTTGCAAAAATGAGGAAAAAGTAGACTTATGAGATCGGGCAAATGTGTGTCTGTCTGTCCTTCTGTCTGTCTGGCTGTGTGTGTGTGTCCCCCCCCCCTATCAACTCCTAAACGGTTGCAGCAATCGAAACAAAATTTGGTAGGAGTAAAGATCTATACCTGAATATCTCATCGCCATATTTGAAAATGATTTCAGTGCTACCAACTGCTGAAAAATCGCAATTGAAATTTGAGCTCCATGTTGGATATCTTGGAAGGTATGAATGGGAGCTATTTCAAAATTGGCACACGTATAAATAATATTTCAGTTTAATTTCTGGGAAGCCAGACATGGCAGTGTTGCCAAATTGATTATAAGCCTGGTGCTAGGTCCAAATTTTAAATGCATATAACTTCTACACTATCAATTGGATTTCAACCAAATTTCGTATGTGCTATGTGTACATAAACAGATATGACCGAGCGTATTCTTAAGAGTCACCAGGCTGCCAACTGTTAATAAATGCTCTCAATTTTTTATCCAAATATTCATATATCAGAAAGTATGCAAGCCGGCAGCTTTAAACTATGCACACGTATAGTACCTGACATTCTATAATAATTTGGAGTAACTTATATAAGTCAGTGCTACCAGCATGATTCTAAGCCTGCTCAGAGGTCTAACTTTAAATACATGTAACTTCTATACTATCATTTGGATTGCAACCCAATTTCATGTGTGCTATGTGTACCATAACAGATATAACTATGCCGATTCTTAAGAGTAACCAGGGCTGCCAACTGTTAATAAATACTGTCTCTATTGTTGTTACCCTAATATCAATATATCAGAAAGTATGCAAGCCAATAGCTCTAAACTTTGCACACTTATAGTACCTGGCATTCTAGATAATTTGGAGTAACTAATATATGTCAGTGCTGCCAACATGATTCTAAGCCTGCTGTTGGTCCAATTTTAAAATGCATGTAAATTCTATACTAACTAATGGATTTCATTCAAAATTGACACAACAATAGATCATATTATTTCAGATTATTTCTGACCAATACATGTATGTCATTGTTGCCAACATGATTTTACGCGCAGTTAAATCCAATGTTTAAGGGAGGCTGGGACTGAATATATGAAAAATAGTAATTATTGATAGAATTGAATGACATTTGGTTTGTGGTCTTCTGATGGTGAAATAAGGCCATATACCAATTTTCAGGAAAATAGCAACATAAGTTTCTGAGAAATTAACACTTCCAATTTTTTTTTAAATCGATAAGCATAAAAAATGCTCCAGATGAACAGTTACTTCAAATATCACATTGAAAACTGGTGTACAGGCACATCAAGGTATGGAAAGGATTTTAACAGAGAAAAAGTCAGCATATGTATTCCATGAATGTGAGGAAAAAATATGTTTTATGTGTTTATGTTTTTCTCAAATTATGCTAAAAAATACCCCTTTGAAGGCTACTATCTCTTAAAGTATCAACATTATAGAAAAATCCTTCTGTTAATATCGAGACAATATAGGTGTTAACAACCCATGATATTCTCATGGAATTTGAAACTAAATTGGTTCAGCTGGAACATTTTAAATACCTGAACATGTATAATAAAAAACTCATTTTAGTAAATAAAACATGGTTGAAGGCTAGTCAGTTATATAAATAAAACTGTACACATAAGAAACACGTTACGTAATTGGAATTTCTATAGTTACCGTAGTATTGTTACCTCGTCATCTCACTAGATAGTAGCTCTGGGGGCATTGTTGCGTTGAAGCTAGTGGATGGGGGCGTTTCCCCAGCACTCAACCGGACATTTAAATGTCTTGCTAGTGCTTTAAAAATGGCCAAACCCGAAAAATACCACCGCCAAATGATCTGCAGGAGTCCGGCGTACAATAATAAGCACACATTGAAAACTCGAAAATTTTACTTTTTACACCAAAAACTCAGTCCCAGCCTCCCTTAACTGCATGTAACGTCCACGCTATCTATTGAACTTCAACCAAATTTTGTATTCTGTACCTTAAAAGATGGAACTAAGAATATATTCAGTCACCAGGGCTGCCAACTGTAGTTCTCTATTAGCCTACATTATGCCAGGTACACAGTATTTCGAACCAATTCGAAGTTTCGATATTACCAACTTATTCTAGATAGATCCATATAGATTAATCATTGGCATGAATCTTAAATCTTAAGAAAAGTAGGCTCTTTAGTTCGTCACGGAACTTCTTGCTTTACTCTTCAAATAATGTCATAAGGAATCATTAAAACTCCATATCATTTAATATTATTACACAGAAGTATGCAAATACCACATAACTACTTCCTGAAAAAAGTTCACTGAGATTCGTTAATTTTTAGGATTAAAAAGTTGGTATTGAAGTTAGAAATCAAAGTTATAAAAATTTCCCTCTAAACAAAATGTTTGTTGAAATCTCTAGTTCAGCTCTTTATCACCAGGAATCGCTACATTTGAAGGAAAAGCAAAGAGAGAAGATGGTCGTGTTTGATGGTGATAATATCAAATACTATCTTTGACAGCTGTCACTGAGCCCCCCCCCCCCTTGCAGTCCATATAGCAAATATTATTTAGACGTATTTATAATTCGAATAGAACCAAATCTTTCTGGGATCTAAGAGAAAACACTCGAAGGGTCTGAAATAGCTATTAAAAATTCTTTGAAAAAAATTGAAGTTTTGCAGTGGAGTCTCCCCTTAACTAAATATATATTTGGTGGTATTTTGAACTCCTTAGGTGACTGCTGCCCACATTTCCAACCCTTGGAAATTCCAGTAATTTCCTTCTCTATTTCTTGAATGCATCCTTGTCTCTGTATTGTAGAGTATTTCAAGACAGGAATTGCCCGGTCATAATAATAACAATATCGTATGGCCGCGGTGCCGGGTGCCTTGTTATTTGCGCCCATAGGGTAGCTTGCATGTCGAATTTAATGCTCCTCTGAGCGCTATGAAAGTCAAGGCGGTTAGATATCTAAGCTCCTTGAACAGTATAGCGCTTTCTAGTAGAGAAATGAGGAACTTTGTGTTGGCGGAAACTCCCGAGATTAATGTTGCCATTATAAACACGGCCTACTGAATTCAAATGGGTTCTTTGACATGCCAACATCGTATGACATGGTGTCGTAATTTTTGCCGCCTTTCAAAAATCACTTACCACGGAGAGGAGCGAACCTGAAAGCTTGGGGTTAGTAGACCGACACGTTGACCACTTACCCACCGTGGCAAACTGGTCATAATAATAAGAATATCGTATTGGCTCGGGTGCCGGATGCAAGCTTCGTTATTTGCGCCAAGAGGGCAGCTTTCATGTCAAATTAAATGCTCCTTGGAGCCCTATGAAAGTAGAGAAAGGAGAAACTTTTTTTTTGTGTTAGCGGAAAATCCCGAGATTAATTTTGCCATTATGAACACGGCCTACTGAATTCAAATGGGTTCTTTAACATGCCAACAACGTCGCCTTTCAAAAAAATCACTTACCACGGCCAGGAGCGAACCTGCAACCTTGGGGTTGGTAGTTCGACACGATAACCACCCACCCACCGTGGCAATCCCGGTCATTAAGTAGACCTATAGCAGGAAGCTGCAGTCAACAGTCTCATTAAGCCTCCAATAGTCCTTACCTTGACAGGAAATTTATTTGAAATGTCAGTGGTCTGCGAAACTTACATGTGTTGACAAGAGTGCTATGAAAGTTTTTGAAGCGACCTTTTCTTCTGCTCTTTAGAATGAAATTCAAAATCAGTACATACGGGATTTCGTATCGCGCATGTGCAGTAAGTATTGTAGGATTCGGAAACTGAGGCAAGCCCAGGCCTATGAGCAGGAACATTGTACTGTAGACAGGATTATGGATTTATCAAGCAGATGAACGTTTCAACTATATTTCAAACAAGCAGTGTTTGTTTTCCCGTACAGCCACCGGTAGCATTCTAAACACTCAGCAAAAATACCAGGTTTGAATCTTACAAAAACAAGTCGGATAAGTTAGAAATAATTATAACATAAAATACTGCCAAATTAAACGTACTGCCAAATTTGCCGAATTTGCCCTACACGGGGCAACATGACCACGATGTCTACACAAATAAAATAACAACTGTCTACACATGAAAACTGCAAAATAGTGATAGGAGAATGTAGGAATGTTTGCCACTATGTTTCTCTGACAGGATAGCATTACATTACATTTTGCTATTATGCTGATTTACTGTGCATACGATAGCAAGGAGATGTCAATCGGTCAGTTTTCTCATGTGTCCTTCAGCAAATTTTACCGGACTATCATGATACAGAGTAAATCATTGTTGCCTAGTGACAATATGTCCGTCAAGTTATTAGATCGGTGAATCGGTGTAGACTTGTGCAAATGGGCCTAAATGCAGGTAATGGAGTGGTCAGTCCGAAATTTAAAGTAGATAGTGTTACCCGTTGGGTTCCAAAGGGTAAGTATACAAATTTTGGTTCAGATCGGTGAAACGGTGTAGATTTGTATAAATAACGGACAACCCAACATTGAGTTTTATGTATTTAGATAACTAAGATATATAAATATGATACAAATTTAAGAACATATTTCGGAAAGTTAATCACATATTTTTCCACTTTTAAGCACATAAATAAAGACATATTTCTGAAAAGTTAAGCACATAATTAACCGGGCCCTAGTAATAATGCTTCAACGTCCTTGTTAACTGCTGTGGATTTACATGCCAGGGTGCCAGACATTCTTCCCTGGTGAATATGTTCAGCTTATCAATAGATATACAAAACATTAATACATTAAACCAAGAAACATTTAAATAAATAAATCAATAAATAAATAAATAAATAAATAAATAAATAAATAAATAAATAAATAAATAAATAAATAAATAAATAAATAAATAAAGATAGATAGATAGAAAGATAGATAGAAAGATAGAAATAAATAAATAAATAAAGAAAGAAAGAAAGAAAGAAAGAAAGAAAGAAAGAAAGAAAGAAAGAATAAACAAATATTCGCAAACTGTGCTTTAGTAAATAACATATAAACAAACACACAAGGAAACGCAGAAAATAGACTAACACGAAAACAAATAACAAAAACACGAACAGTTAACTAGAGAAATAAACATGTAATTATATAAACAAACAACTAAGCATAGACGTCCATAATAAATAAAACACACAATCAAAAAAAAAAATTGATTGCAAAAATACTTAACTAGGCAAATGAACAAACACATAATTTATTTATTTACTGCCACAACAGGGCAGTGCCCCAAGTACAGTAGCAAACAATTGTTTACACACAGATAATACATTAAAATACAAAAAAAATCACATTCAAACATAATAAAAATGTATTAGAATAGAAAATAAAATTGCTAACAAGAAATATACACAAGTTCTAGTCACAATTACAATAAATAAGGCATGATTTTCAATATTTTGTCACATAATGTAAAACTAAATTCATATATTTAGGTACTAATACAATAGCAATGAAACGTATGAACGTATGATTAGTATTGGGAAATAGTAATTAAGTGAAACCTAAAACTAATAGCAGCTAAATTTAACCAGAATTTAGAACAAACAAAGCTCACTAAGGATATAAAGAAGTAGGCCTACACAAATGGATAATTAATTATCAAATGATAAAAAACACTGTAGTTACCTTTGTGTACTTTAAAAAAGCATACGACAGCATTGATAGACAAACGCTCTTTGCAGTACTGGAAGAATATGGCATTGACAAAAAAAACAAGTAGTTCCGTGAAGAACTATACAGCCTATTTTCATATATCCTACTTATGTTAATTGCCTGTATCAACATACACAATTTCTGTTTGATTGCTGTAATAGATTCGTAGATATTGAGAACCGACTAAATATTTCGGATGGTCGCCATGTTGGATTTTATATATGTAGGTCCTAGAGTTATGTACTGTTACATGCAGATTATTGTGAACGTGTGGTATTCAAACTTCAATCGCATAATTAGGACACAAGAAAAAACAAGGAGATTTAAAAAGTTTTCTCAGCTGCCATCTTGAGGTTATGGAAACAATTGAAATAAATTAGATGCCAGTGGATTAACATTCGGATAAAGATTTACTGTACCAAGTTTCACTGCACGCGGATGGTTAAATTGCGAGAAACGTCCATGTGAATATTTATAATTCGCGTCACCGCCATGTTGGATTTGTGATCACCAGGTTATTTAAAGTCCTATAGGTGAACTTAAGTTCATAGCCCCTATGAATATTAAAAAATGCAGTTTGATTGCTAAAATAGATTCGTAGATATTCAGTATCGTCTAAATAATTCGGATGGTCGCCATGTTGGATTGTTAAATGTATAGGCCATAGAGTCATGTACCATTAATGGAAAATTATTGCGTAGGTTCATCATTCAAACTTTCACTTCGATCGCATGACTACATCACAAGAAATAAAAACTTAATTTTAAAATTCGCACTGCCGCCATTTTGAGGTTATGTAAACAATTGAACTAAATTAGATACCAGTGGATTACAATGTGTATAAATATTTCCTGTACCAGGTTTCAGTGCGCTTGGAACATTAAATCGCGAGAAAGGTCTATTTAAAATGTTCAAATTCGCTTGGCCGCCATGTTCGTTTTGTAGTTAACCGGCTTTTGAAAATCTTATAGATGGACTTCCAGTAGTGCCCTTTATCTCAGTACAAAATTTTAGGGAGATACCGCTAATACTTTCAGAGATACAGAATGCCGGTGAAATATTTCGCACATCCGCCATCTTGTGATTATGTAAACAATTGAACGAAGTTAGATGTCGATGCATTACAATGTATATAAACATATACTGTACCAAGTTTTATTGCGTTTGGTTGGTCAAATCGCGAGAAACGTCTATTTAAAAGTCGCAAATTCGCTTGGCCGCCATGTTCGTTTTGTAGTTACCAGGTTTTCAAAAGTCACATAAGTGAACTTATAGTAGTTCCCTCTATCACCATAGAAAATGTCAGGGTAATATCGGTAATAGTTTCTGAGATATTGAATGCTGGTGAAATATTTCGCACAGCCGCCATGTTAGATTGGTGAGTCGTAACAAAATTTGAAGGGCACGGTCGAAGTTGCCGGGAATAGTGCTATGAACTTTCCGAGTTTCATTGAAATCGCTCCTGCCGTTTAGATTTTATTAGGGGGGGACACACACACGAATCACACACACACACACACACACACACACGCACACACACACGGACAAAAGGTGATCTCATAAGCCTATTTTTTCAAAATTGAAAATAGGCTAAAAACAGGGCACTTATACAACTCACGCTCACGAACACCACCTCTAAAGTTAAGTTCATGGGTGAAATTTCAGAACCCTTTCATATACGCACAGGTGTCAAACAAGGAGACAGCTTCTCGCCAATCATGTTCAACATGGTCTTAGACAAAATTGTTAAGCAGTGGGAGGGACCAGTTAAAGGAATACAGCTAGGAAGAACCCGTGAAACAAAAACAATCATATAATGTCTGGCATTTGCAGATGACGTAGCCTTACTCAGCAATAACACACAAGAGGCAAAGGAAGCACTGGAACGATTACATGAAATAGCTGCTAAAACAGGTTTACAGATATCTTATGAGAAGACCCAATACATGGAACGACACACCAACAATGTACAAACCATGCATACCATATATGAATCCATACAAAGAGTTGAAACATTTAAGTACTTAGGAGAATATATACAAATAGGATGATCAAACAAGGTGTCTAACATAGAACGAACGGAAAAACTCCAGAAAGCATACAAACTTACAGGGTCACATTATAATAAGAAAAGCATATCAAGACAGGCCAAACTTAGACACTACAAAACAGTTGTATTACCAGAAGCATTGTATGCGTCAGAAACGACCACAATTGGAGCATCTGGCATCATAGAAACAGAAAAAATTCAACGTAAAATTCTGAGAAAAATATTTGGAGCAGTACACAGAGATGGGATATGGATGACAAGACCTACCAAAGACCTATATGAACACACAGACAGACTGACAGATATCATTAGAAAACGCAGACTAACTTTCTACGGGCACATGTACAATAAACAACTTACTAAGGAAATCGTTGATGTAGTAAACAGTTCAAGAAGGAAAATAAATTGGTATCATGAAATAGAAGACGACTTAAAGCAATTAGGGATCAACAAGCAAATGATAGAAGACAGATAAAAATTCAGAAACAAAATTAAGAACGCCAAATTTTTAGTAAGTGAAAGGAAGAAGATGGGAACATTGTGGACGAAACAAAGGAAACGGGAGCACAGTCAAAGGATGAAGAGATTTTGGGAAGAGAAGAAGAAGAACGGAAAGAAGTGAAAATTGTGACATTATGAGATATTTAAGTTCAAACACTGTCCATAAGGGCAAAAATGATGTAATAATAATTATCAAATACCAGCTCCCTTTTCTGTCACAACTAATTCTGTCTCAAGAAATCTGATTGGATGTCGTCCTCTTGGAGAATGACTTGTGCATTGAATCGCGAACGATTAATTGCTTCCTGCCAATCAGTCAAAGTGAGTGGAGTGACATCAAGTTGGGAGGCCTGTTGGGCGCTGATAAATGGCGTAGATTTGGTTTTAATTATTATTGGGGACACGTAGAGAAGAGCGATACTCGCAAGGTGCTGTCGCGAGATGACTTCTGTTCAGTCTCTGGGGGGACATCTCCCTCGTCTTCAAATCGAGACTAGTCTTTGACGTGAAGTTAGGTCTACAAACATTACAGTACATTCTCCATCTCCTGTCAATGATCGGTGTGCTATACCACAAAATACCACGGTGCGAAATTCCGGCACGCCGGCGTTTCTAAAAGTCACAGTAGTAGTTAAAAGGGACGTAAATCTAATAGTTATGATGATGATGTTGATGATGATTATGATAATTGTCGTATTCAGGGGACCAACATCTAGGTGATCGGCCCCTAATGGTCTGTGTGTAAGCGAAAATGACAATGTAATGGAAACCATAACGAATACCAAGGAAGATGGAAAATATGTACAACAAGTAGTTCTGTGAAGAACTATACCGCCTATTTTCATATATCCTACTCATGTTAATTGCCACAATCAACATACAAAATTTCAGTTTGATTGCTGTAATAGATTCGTAGATATTGAGAACCGTCTAAATATTTCAGATGGTCGCCTGGTTGAATTTTTATTTTTGTACTATTACATGAAGATTATTGTGTACGTGTGGTATTCAAACTTCAATCGCATGATTAGGACACAAGAAGTAAAAACGAGATGTTAAAATTTCGCACAGCTGCCATCTTGTGGTTATGAAAACAATTGAAATAAATTAGATGCCAGTGGATTAGCATTTGTATAAGCATTTAACGTGCAAAGTTTCACTGCATTCGGATGGTTAAATCACGTGAAACGTCCATTTAAATATTTATACTTCGCGTCGCTGCCATGCAGGATTTGTACTCACCAGGTTACTGAAAGCCATATAGGTGAACTTATGTTCATAGCCTCTATGAACATAAAAAAAAGTCAGTTTGATTGCTGTAAAAGATTCGTTGACATTGAGAACCGTCAAAATTTTTCGGATGATTGCTATTTTGGATTGTTATATGTATAGGCCATAGAGTTGTGTACCATTAAAGGAAAACTATTGCGTAGCTTCATTATTCAAACTTTCACTTCAATCGCATGATTACGATACAAGAAATAAAAATTTAATTTTAAAATATCGCTCAGCCGCCATCTTGTGCTTATGTATACAATTGAACTAAATTAGATGCCAGTGCATTGCAATGTGTATAAACATTTACTGTACCACATTTCACTGCGCTCAGATGGTTATATCACTTCGCTTGGTCGCCATGTTCGTTTTGTACTTGACAGGTTTTTGAAAGTTACATAAATACACTTGTAGAAGTGCCTTTTATCACCGTACAATGTTTCAGGGTGATATCGGTAATAGTTTCGGAGATACTGAATGCTGGTGAAATATTTCGCACAGCCGCCATGTTGGATTGGTGAGACACAATAAAATTTGAAGAGCACGGTCGGTGTCGGCTAGAATGGTGCTATGATCTTACCGAGTTTCATTGAAATCTCTCCAGCCGTTTAGAATTTATTAGGGGGACACACACACACGAAACACACATACACGCACACACACACTGACACACGGACAAAAGGTGATCTCATAAGCCTATTTTTTTTTCATAAAATGAAAATAGGCTAAAATGGAACTTAGGTGAGAAGACACACAATATATAGAGTGGTAATACTTACAAAAGGTAATTTAGAAGGAAAATACTCACGAAAGCAATTTAGATTGAAAAATACGCACAAAATGTAGTTTAAGTTCAAAATACTTACAAAATACTCATAAAATGCAATGGAAATTGAAAATTCTTACAAAATGCAACTTAGATTGAAAATACTCACGGAAGGGAATTTGGATGGAAAAAGTCTTAAAAATGTAATTTAAATACACGGTGAGCCAATTCATATAAACAGGGCGGAAATCTTAAAGAGAAAAGGAAAAATAATGAAAAGAAAGACAAGGCTGGTCCCTAGCAGAATGAGGGATCAGGAAAGATGAGAGAATGACCAATCAAGGCGGAAAAGGAAGAGAATCCTTAGTCCTCGGTTACCCTAATACCGTCAGGGTTGGAAGAGAACAAGAGTTGATCAAGGGAGGTCGACAGAAAAGAAGACGGAGAGGAGTCCGGCACAAGTACAGTGGAATTTGAATAATTTGAACCTCAAGGGACCAGTAAAAAAAATCGAATTACCCAAAAATTCGAATTAAGAAAGTTCTTTGAAAAGGGTAGAGAAAATATATTGCATTACGTTTGCATAATGATTTACTTTCAAAAAAGCAGATTAACAGACAATGGTACGGTATAATGGCCGTATCGTGATTAACCTCAAAAGTTTCAAATGATAATATAAAACCAAAATGTACTATTCACCTATTAAACGACGGTAGTAATCCAGCAATCTAGTTAAGTTTTAGAGAAATCTCCAGTCTTTTAAAAAAGTTTGAGAATTTTACCTGTTTCCTACAATTTAGTTTCTCGGCCATCACAAAAGAATATTACAAATTTAAGCAACGGAAAGCAGAATCACTTACGTCATTTCTACTTTCAAAAATAACGCCTAAGTTCTGTGATGTGGTTTGTCGTTTTTCAGGACCCAAATATCGGCTTTTTGTACACGTAAAAGCTTCGAATTATCCAACATATAATTCGAATTAACCACGATTTTTTTTTTAGCATTGATTGCGTTGTCATGGTAACGGCTGGTCATCCCTTGATTAGTTTTTAGCCTACTTTTCACATTTTCCAAAAATGAGGAAAAAACAGACATATGAGATCGATCCGGGAAAATGTGTGCCTGTCAGTCTATCAACTCCTAAACGGCTGCAGCAATCGAAACCAAATTTAGTATGAGTAAAAATGTATACCGGAATATCTCAAGCCCATATTTGAAAATAATGTCAGTGCTACCAACTGCTGAAAAAAAACCGCACTAGAAATTTGAGCACCTTGTTGGATATCTCGGAAGGTATGCATGCAAGGGAGCTATTTCAAAATTGGCACACATGTAGATAACACTATTTCAGTTTAATCTCCAGGTGGACATACATAACAGTGTTGCCAAAATAATTTTAAGACTTCTGATAGGTCCAATTTTTAAATGCATATAACTTCGACACTAACAATTGGATTTCAATCAAATTTTGTATGGTTTTTTTTTTTTTTTTTTTTTTTAGCGTATGGTTTTTAGTGCCGGGAGTGTCCGAGGACATGTTCGGCTCGCCAATTTTGTAGCTATTTCGAGACGGACACCCAATGGGTGAGCTACAAGTACCGTTGGGGAGGAAAGTTGGAAGGGAAGGGCGACGAGTAGGAAGGTAGCGGCTGTGGCCTATAGTGAGGGACCAACCCCGGCATTTGCCTGGAAGGAAGATGGGAAACCACAGAAAACCATCTTCAAGGTTGCCGGCGGGGGGATTCGAACCTCCTCGCCTCCCGGATGATAGCGACTGCCATTAGTCATGCCGTAACCACCACGGCTAACTCACCCGGTTGTATATACAATGCTAGGGACCATGAAAAAAATTCGAATCAAAGAAGATTTCGAATTATAGAAGTTCGAATTAGCCACGTTCCACTGTAAGTGGAAGGAATGCCGCACTCAGCTGGACTCCTCGGCCACCAACCCACGTCCCACTAGATGTGAGCCCCTGGGGGAAAAATCTAATAGCATTCTATTCTATGTGTACATCGTATTAATCCCGTTTCCAACGGGGTCGGGGATGTGATGCGATGAAATTCTACGGCCGGATGCCCTTCCTGACGCCAACCTCACGAGATGACATGAATGAGGATGAATGAAAGTTCAATTTCAAGTAGTTCCAAATTTTGCTACTAGATACCGCTGTTACCCAGCGGCAAACGTTGGAACTTGATAGAGCGTTTCTAAACAGCCAATTATATCCTACACATTTGGCTACACACTACCAATTGTAGTGGCAGGTTCTTTTACATGCCATAAATCTATGACATGGGCTTGCTGGCTTTACTTCCTCTCCGAAGGAAGGCATACTGAGGGATTCTTAACGCTCTTAAAAATCTGACGTCTTCAGCAGGGTTTGAACCCGCGATCTTAGGCATAGCTCAGATTCCAATTACGTCAACGAAGCCGACTAAAACTAATATCATTCTTATTATTATTATTTTCGTTTCGGTCGTCTAGGGACCACGAGACAATTGCAATGCTTTGTCCTTTACTGTTCCTTCTTCTTCCTCCAGTATTACTTCAAAATCTCACTATGTTTCCTCTTCCTTTCCTCGGGCCATTTCGAGCCGGTTTTCTTTCCCTTCCTCCCTTGGAATCCTTCCATTTTTAGAAATTTTTTGCCTAAAAATATCTCTCTGTGGCGTATCTTCTGATATTGTTTCTTTCCAAATCCTTTTCGACTTCTTGTCTCCAGGTTGTTGTTGACTTCTTGTTCCATAGGAATGGGAAGATCTGCTTGGTTAACCTACTGTCATCCATCCTGTAGAATACTCCTCGTCGATTGACAGTGTGTGTGGATGAAAATCATCCAACCCTTTTTCGCGCCCTTGACGTCTACGAAGAGAAATGTGTCTCGTGAAGTCACGAAACTTGAGAGCGGGCATTCACCGAAAAAGAAGCGGCACGTCTACGAAGATTTGGACAAACGCATCGCAAGGGTCGTCGAAAGATACCAACAGTACCGTGATGACAATGAGGTCCTTGAATACTTAGACAGAATTGGAAACAATATAGCTGGAAATTATTAACACAAGTTGACGTGTAAGCCTACCTGGTGTTAACGTAAGTGTGACATAACCATCCTTATAAACAATATCAAAGTTGTAATTTTTTGTCTCGCTTTTTTTTTTCGAATGACCAATTATGACCAGACAAATATTACCTGATACAAGTCTATACAATGACGAATTATCCTTTGGGACCAATTAGCAGGGGCCAAATGTCGTGGGAAAAGTTGCTCGTGACGAGTTGTCATGGACCCGTTCCTGATATGTTTTCTATTTTTCGATATATATATTTCATCATTACTTCTTAATTTCCAGAATTCTGCAGTTTTTAAAGGACCCAGTATTTTGCGTATATTTCTTCTTTCTACTACTTGTAATTTATCCAATTTGTAGTTCAGTACGAGACATTCAGGTATTCCGGTTTGACTACGGTGTTGTAGAGCTGTATTTTAAGATCTTTAGTTCTTTTTGATGTAGGTATTCCATACGCTCTTTCTATCTTTATTATTACTATTACTTAGGTGAACTAATATTTTAAGAATTCAAGAGCAACCTTGAGTAAAACGTGCTTTTGAAGCACTTACATTTTAAACGCACACAATGCTCATCAAATGTCGATTGGGTCCGAGAAGGCCTGGTGCTGGTCCCATCAGGGTAAGTTGATGGCACAGTGGTGAAGCAGCTTCCTCCATTAAAGTAGACTGGGTGAAATGTTTGGGATTCCGCGACTTATTATCATTTATTACGTAAAAATGCAAGCCTTCTTCCACTTTGCTCTCAAGTAATCAATTGATTACTTTTCTTTCCACATCCCGTCCCTTTCTGTATGCATCATAGGGATATTATTTTCTTCTGGCGTCATTGAATGTCTTTTTAAATTTTGAAAATCAGTGCTACCAACATTAAATTTTGGTGTCAACAAAAATCCCTAAATAAGTTACTAAATATTTTTGAAAGTGATATTTCAAGTTTGCGAGGGAAGGCCTACGTGGTTACCATGGCAACAAGGTTCGAAAAATGTGACCTTACTATGAATGACATAAAATGTTACCACATAATTATATTAATAATAATAATTGATCTGGTAAAAGCACAGGTCGGCCCAGAAGACGTCATAGACAAAAGCGTCTTTCGACACAAAGTATACAATCGGTAAGTGTTGTCCGAGAGAGCAGCACCTACAGCCCAAAGACCAAAGTGGACCGAAGAAAGGAAGAGGGCCTTTAGTGCACGAATGAATGAGTACTGGAAAGACAGGAAGAACGAATATTCATGATTGCTTCGCGTGGTCTAATAGGCCTGCAACGTGTGAAATAAATAATAATAATAATGAGCACGTATAAATATAAGCTTTCTTCCGGTTTGCTCTCAAGTAATCAATTGATTAATTTGCTTTCACATCCCGTCTATTTCGGTATGCATCAGAGGGACATGAGAACTTAGTTTAGGTGTACATGTGTTCGTCTTGGGCGAGTTCCATTAACGTCACAGGACCTTCAAAACTTTGCAATGCAATTTGTGGGATACCTTAGTTTCCCTTTGATAGGTTATCTCTTCCCCGCGCGAGCGCACAAAACGTGTCAAACCAGTTTCTTCATGAGAAGCACGTCTTGAGGAGCCCCAACACCAAAACTTAATCCAAGACGCGGTGTTGTTGTTGTTGTTGTTGCTGCTGTATTGGTGTCAGGTATTTCTCTGGCTGTGCTGTCTCTTAGTGACTTGACTTGCTAAGACGACCTGACCCTCTCGCCTTTGAGAGTGTGGGAGTGAGATGGCAGACAAGGTAACAGGCCAAACCGCAAGAGCTAGCCGCAGCTCTCGGACCTTGCTTGCTTCGAGTTTGTAGCAAACCTGAGGGAGACCCACAGCAAAGTTAGCGTTGCGTTTTGGATCATGTGCTTGAGCAAAGGAGATAAATATGTCTTCGGTTTTTTGAACTTGCTATGTCCTTACTTAGCTTCAAAGAGAGCTCTGGCAAGACGGACAGTTAGCAGAGAGTGCCAGGGGTTGTGGTAGGAGCTGTAAACAGGGTGAATCTTAATCCAACCAATCGGAAGCCAGTACATCATTCCACCTAACTCAAATCAGAATTTAGATGTCCCAGAAGAAACTTTGCTGTCGATGTTAAAGCATGTTTTAGAGTAATTGTGTCGTGCGTTTTTCATACAAGATGAATGTAATTCTCAGTATATTCTTTGCTTCAGTAGGAGCGTTTCATATATCACTACTACGATCTTTTGTTTCCCCACTCATGAACCATGGGTGAATGCTGCCAATTAGAATAGCGCATTATCCTGTTTCCATGGCAACAGCATCGATGCTGCTAATAACTAGTTAGGAATCGCGCATCATCCTGTTTCCATCGCAACAATACCTATACTGCTATAACTAGTTGGGAATAGCGTATCTTTCCGTTTCCATGGCAACAATATATATACTGCTATAACTAGTTGGGAATAGCGTATCATCCTGTTTCCATGGCAACAATATCTATGCTGCTATAACTAGTTGGGAATAGCGTATCATCCTGTTTCCATGGCAGCAATATATATACTGCCATAACGAGTTGGGAATAGCGTATCATCCTGTTTCCTTGGGGGCAATATCTATACTGCTATAACTAGTTGGGAATAGCGTATCATCCTGTTTCCATCGGAACACTATCTATACTGCTATAACTAGTTGGGAATAGCGTATAATCCTGTTTCCATGGCAACAATATATATACTGCTATACCTAGTTGGGAATAGCGTACCATCCTGTTTCCACGGCAACAATATCTATACTGCCATAACTAGTTGGGAATGGCGTATCATCGTGTTTCCATGGCAACAATATCTATACTCTCATAACTAGTTGGGAATAGCGTATAATCCTGTTTCCATGGCAACAATATCTATACTGCTATAACTAGTTGGGAATAGCGTACCACCCTGTTTCCACGGCAACAATATCTATACTGCCATTACTAGTTGGGAATAGCGTATCATCCTGTTTCCATGGCAACAATATCTATACTGCTATAACTAGTTGGTAATAGCGTATAATCCTGTTTCCATGGCAACAGTGTATATACTGCCATAACTAGTTGGGAATAGCGTATCATCCTGTTTCCATGGTAACAATATCTATACTGTCATAACTAGTTGGGAATAGCGCATCATCCTGTTTCCATGGCAACAATATCAATACTGCTATAACTAGTTGAGAATAGCGTATCATCCTGTTTCCATGAGAACAGTATCTATACTGCCATAACTAGTTTGGAATAGCGCATCATCCTGTTTCCATGGCAGCAATATCAATACTTCTATAACTAGTTGAGAATAGCGTATCATCCTGTTTCCATGAGAACATTATCTAGATTGCCATAACTAGTTGGGAATAGCGTATCATCCTGTTTCCATGGCAACAATATATATACTGATATACCTAGTTGGGAAAAGCGTATCATCCTGTTTCCATGGTAACAATATCTATACTGCCATAACTAGTTGAGAATAGCGTATCATCCTGTTTCCATGGTAACAATATCTATACTGCCATAACTAGTTGGGAATAGCGCATCATCCTGTTTCCATGGCAACAATATCAATACTTCTATAACTAGTTGAGAATAGCGTATCATCCTGTTTCCATGAGAACATTATCTAGACTGCCATAAATAGTTGGGAATAGCGTATCATCCTGTTTCCATGGCAACAATATATATACTGCTATACCTAGTTGGGAAAAGCGTATCATCCTGTTTCCATGGCAACAATATCTATACTGCTATAACTAGTTGGGAATAGCGTATCATCCTGTTTCCTTGGGGGCAATATCTATACTGCTATAACTAGTTGGGAATAGAGTATCATCCTGTTTCCATGGGAAAAATATATATAAATATACTGCTATACCTAGTTGGGAAAAACGTATCATCCTGTTTCCATGGCAACAATATCTATACTGCTATAACTAGTTGGGAATAGCGTATCATCGTGTTTCCATGGGAACAGTATCTATACTGCCATAACTAATTGGGAATAGCGTATCATCCTGTTTCCATGACAACAATATCTATACTGCTATAACTAGTTGGGAATAGCGTATCATCCTGTTTCCATGGGAACAGTATCTAAACTGCCATAACTAGTTGGGAATAGCGTATAATCCTGTTTCCATGGCAACAATATCTATACTGCCGTAACTAGTTGGGAATAGCGTATCATCCTGTTTCCATGGTAGCAATATCAATAGGGTATCGCACTGTTTCCATGGCAATATATTAGTAACCGATCAGGAAACAATACAGTATACACAAGATAATCCTATCCACATCGCCGAATGATCGACCAGCAAAGTTAGCTCTGGATTGTGGATCATATATTCTATTTGGAGCACTCTATACCTTACTTAGTGGTATGCAGCTGTCGTACGGTCTTCATGGAGAGGCTGTGGTAGTTATCGTTTATGAGGTACCTTGACGAAAATATTCTGCCCAAAAGTTTTCCGAACAGAATATTTGCTATCGATGGTAAGATGGTAATTGCGTCGAACGATTTCAATTGAAGAATCGTTTCCTTTTAGATCAAATGCTCAACTTTTATTATCATTTCAAATGATCTTGTCGACTTCGTCGTTATGCTTGGGTCCAACGTTATGCGTTACGGAGACGGGGACGGATACGGAGGTGACGTCATGCAGCCGCGCGGGAACTGAGTGCGTGACGTCATGCAGCCGCGCGGGAAGCAGAAGCTAATGGTTATTGGAGTCTGTTGAAAGAGTCATGCGGCGTCGAGCGACCTGGGGCTTTGAGCGAAGCGAACACAAGAATACAGGGTGACTTCAAAAGAGATATACAAGATGTCATATAGGAATACAGGGTGCCTCCTAAAGAGGTGTGCAGGATGTCAGAGCAAAATACAGTACAAGATGCCAGATAACAATACAGGGTGACTCCTAAAGAGATATACAAGATGCCAGATAAGAATACAAGGTGACTCTTAAAGAGGTGTACAAGATGGCAGAGAAGAATACAGGGTGACCCCTAAAGAGCTGCACAAGATGTCAGACAAGATTACAGGGTGACTCCTAAAGAGGTGTACAAGATGTCACACTTGAATACAAAGGAAGCTTGTAGTTTAACGTGACCGTTAATCTCGAGATCATGAGCCACGGGAACTCCTTTTTACGTGGAATCCGAACCACAGGGCATGGCAATTCACTTCGAAAATCTCACATGCATTGACCGGGAATCGAACCCGGTCCACCTTGGTGAGAGGCATACAGTTTGACCACTGCGCCACCACGCCCCCTACACATGAATACAGGGTGACTCCTAAAGAGATATACAAGATGCCAGATAAGAATACAAGGTGACTCTTAAACAGGTGTACAAGATGGCAGAGAAGACTACAGGGTGACTCCTAAAGAGGTGCACAAGATGTCAGACAAGAATACAGGGTGACTCCTAAAGAGGTGTACAAGATGTCACACAGGAATACAGGGTGACTTCTAAAGAGATATACAAGATGCCAGATAAGAACACAGGGTGCCTCCTAAAGAGGTGTGCAGGATGTCAGAGCAAATTACAGGGTGACACTTAACGAGGTGCCCGCGCGGGAAGCCTAAGTTAATGGGTAATGGAGTCTGTTGAAAGAGTCCTGGGGCTTCGAGCGAAGCGAGAAACCCTCCTGAGCCTTTCTAACATGTGTAGCATTTGTAGCCTGCGTCATTTGAAATGATATAACGTCTAGTTTCTCAGACTGACTGTAATTTTTTTTTTACTTAGGTGCTTTTCAAGACAAGTGTGTAGGCGTAAGTTCCACAAACATATAGCAAAATTAGTTTGGAATCGAATAATTCTGATTATTTTTAACAAAGTGTAGGATAAAGTAAAATTTATCAACTAATATGACTAATGAAAGGGAGTACCCCCTGCGTTGAATCACTTATCACGGGGAGTTAAGATAGTCCGGAGATGGGAGGTTCGAATCCCGGCTATTATGAGTGTGCTTTTCCATACTCCTTCCAGGAAAATGCCTGGATAGTACCTTATTTTTAATCCCAGAGCACCAACCCCTAATGATTATAGCTGCACACAATTCCCTTTAGGGGGCGTGGTGGCGCAGCGGTCAAGCTGTTGGTCTCTCACCACGGCGGACCGGGTTCTATTCCCGGTCAATGCATGTGAGATTTTCAAAGTGAAATGCCATGTCCTGTGGTTCGGAATCCACGTAAAAAGGAGGTCCCGTGGCTTATGATCTGGAGATTAACGGTCACGTTAAACTACAATCTTCCATTCTTTCTTCCCTTTAGGTAAGTAATAATATCGTATGGCCTCGGTGCCGGGTGCAAGCTTTGTTATTTGACACCCAGAGGGTAGCTTGCATGTCGAATTTCGTTGTCCCTGAAGCACTATGAATGTCAAGGAGGTTAGATATCTAAGCTCCTTGTACACTATAGCGCTTTCTAGTAGAGAAATGAGGAACTTTGTGTTGGCAGAAACTCCCGAGATTAATTTTGCCATTATGAACACGGCCTACTGAAATCAAATGGGTTCTTTGACATGCCAACATCGTATGACATGGTGTCGCAATTTTTGCCACCTTTAAAAAAAAATCACTTACCACGGCCAGGAGCGAACCTGCAAGTTTGGGGTTAGTAGACTCACCCACCGTGGTAAGCTTTAGGTAAGTAACGCGATGTTAAAAACACACTGTTATATTTTCGTCCGATTACCAACTGGAACCCGGTTCATTACTGAATTTAATTGTTGGTGTCTTTGTCAGATCAGTACGGCTTGCGCTGTTGCGATGTAAAGATGGCCGCGGCACTCTCTGTTTGCACCAAGGAAACACAGCGTTCCGTAATCCATTTTTAGCCTACTTTTCACATTTTGCAAAACTGAGGAAAAGGTAGACTTATGAGATCGATCCGGGAAAATGTGTGTCTGTCCTTCTGTCTGTCTGTGTGTGTCCCCCCCCCCCCCCTATCAACTCCTAAATGGCTGCAGAAATCGAAACCAAATTTAGTATGAGTAAAGATGTATACCGGAATATCTCAAGCCCATATTTGAAAATGATGTCAGTGCTACCAACTGCTGAAAAAACGCAATAGAAATTTGAGCTCCATGTTGGATATCTTAGAAGGTATGCATGGAAGCTATTCCAAAATTGGCACACATGTAGATAATACGATTTCAGTTTAATTTCCAGAAGGCCATACATGACAGTGTTGACATAATAATATTAAGCCTTCTGATAGGCCCACTTTTTAAATGCATATAACCTCTACACTATCAATTGGATTTCAACCAAATTTTGTGTGTATATGTATACACAAAGAGACTCCGTGGCTTAGGCGGCAGCACACCGGCCTCTCACCGCTGGATCCGTGGTTCAAATCCCGGTCAGTCCATGTGAGATCTGTGCTGGACAAAACGGAGGCAGACAGGTTTTTCCCCGGGTACTCCGGTTTTCCCTGTCAAAATTTCATTCCAGCAACACTCTCCACTATCATTTCATTTCATCTGTCATTCATTTAATCATTGCCCCAGAGGAGTGCGTCAGGCCTCGGCAGCCGGCACAGTTCATATCCTCGTCGCTAGATGGGGGCTTCATTCATTCCATTCCTGACCCGGTCGGAGACTGGAAGCAAGCTGTGGATTTTCATTTTTCATGTATACACAAACTGATATAACTGAGCGTATTCTTAAGAGCCACCAGAGCTGCCAACTGTTAATAATGGCTCTCTCAATTTTTTAATTCAAATACCAATATATCAGAAAGTATGCAAGCCAACAGTTCTATACTTTGCACAAGTATAGTACCTGACATTCTAGATTAATTTGGAGTAATAAATATAAGTCAGTGCTGCCAACATGATTCTATGTCTGCTGATAGGTCCAATTTTAAAATACATGTAACTTCTATACTAACAAATGGATTTCATCCAAAATTGGCACAACAAGATATCATAATATTTCAGATTATTTATGACCAGCACACGCATGACATTGTTGCCAACATGCTTTTATGCGTGCTGATAAATCCAATGTCTAACTGTAAACGTCCATTGGACTTCAACCAAATATTGTATTCTGTACCTTAAGAGATGGAACTAAGAATATATTCAGACACCAGGGCTGCCAACTGTAGTGCTCTATTAGGCTTCATATTACCAGGTATATTTCGAACTAATTAGACATTTCGATATTGCCAACTTAATTTCGTCATTATTCTAGATAGGTTCATATACTGAAGATTAATCATTGGCATGAATTTTAATTTTAAGAAAAGTAGGCTCTTTAGTTCGTCACGGAACTTCTTTTTGTGGTCTGAGGGCGTATCAGGAGCAGAAATTCATAGACGACTTTCAGCACAATACGAGCTTGCCACGATGGATGATTGGTTATTTTGTCGGACTACCAACCCCCCAAGCTTGCAGGTTCGCTCCTGGCCGTGATAAGTGATTTTTGAAAGGCGACAAAAATCACGACATGGATGTTATACGTCAGGCTGTTCCAGCCGAGCAGCTCGCTCGTAAGCAGACGAGTACTCACCGCCTTCTGTGAGTAAACCTGCAACATGCAATACAGCTCTGCTGTGGGGGGCTGCCGTCACTGCGCGGTGGATACATCAAGACTGGCTGGAAGCGCATTGACTTGTGTTATGACCTTCGTCCAGTGACGTATTGGCTATCACCCCCAGTCCCTCTCCAACCGTGCTCCGAGCAACACTGCTAAGTACTCGCGTGTACGCATACTCAAACTCATGGATTTGGAACAGCCTGTCATACGTTGTTGACATGTTAAAAAACCCATTTCAATTCAGTAGGCCATGTTCATATTGGAAAAAATAATCTCGGCATTTTCCGCCAACACAAAGTTCCTCCATTCTCTACTAGAAAGCTCTATAGGGTCGAGGAGTTTAGATATCAACCTACTTTAATTTCATAGCGCTCCAAGGAACGACGAAATTCAACATGCAAGCTGCCCTTTGGGTGTCAAATAACAAAGCTTGCACCCGGCACCCAAGTCCATACAATATTATTATTATTATATCTACTTTCGGTGTAAGGATATTTCAAAAAAAATGCCTGGAGGTATTGAACCAAGTCTTATTCTTATTCTTTCAGTAAATCCGTCTGCAGACAGGTTTCAACTGGACGTCCTGCATTTCTCTCTGTCCTGAGCATCTTCTTTCATTTTATTGAAACTTTTTCCTCTCTTCACATCTGTTAACATTCCAAAACTTCTTCTTCCTCTCCCTCTTTTTTTCCTTCCATGATTCTTTGTAGTAGATAATTCCTACGTGCAGCAGTATGTGACGCATCCAAGATTTGTTTCATCTTCTGTATCAACCTCACAAAACTCCTCTCCTTTCCTACCCTTCTTAGCACCTCCTCATTTCTCATTCTATCGGTCCATTTCACTTTCTCCATTCTTCTCCATCACCACATTTCAAAACTTTCTCAATAATTTTGTTCTTTCTGTCTGACTGTCCATGTTTCCAATCCATACGACACCAACTCCACACAAAGGAATTTGCAAACCTCTTCCTAAGTTTCATCGGTATGCTTCTGGCTGCTAATAAACCTTCCACTCTACCGAAAGCTCCCTTCCCCTTGGAGAACCAAGAAACACATTAAAAAACAAGAAGTTCCGTGACGAACTAAAGAGCCTACTTTTCTCGAAATGTAAGATTCATTCCAATGATTAATCTATATGGACCTAATTAGAATAATGACGAAATTGAGTTGGTAATATCGAAATTTGTAATTAGTTCGAAATATAACTGGCATAATGTAGCCTAATAGAGCACTACAGTTGGCAACCCTGGTGACTGAATAGATTTTTAGTTCCATCTCTTAACGTACAGAACACAAAATTTGGTTTAAGTCCAATGGATAGCATGGAAGTTAGACATTGGACTTATCAGCGGGCGTAAAATCATGTTGGCAACAATGCCATGGATGTGTTGGTCAGAAATAATCGGTACTATTATGATCTATTGTTGTGCCAATTTTGGATGATATCCATTTATTTGTATAGAAGTTACATGTATTTTAAAATTGGACAAATCAGCAGGCTTAGAATCATGTTAGAAGCACTGACGTATATTAGTTACTCCAAATTAATCTAGAATGTAAGGTACTATACATGAACAAAGTTTAGAGCTGTTGGCTTGAATACTTTCTGATATATTGAATTTAGGGTAAAAAAATAGAGACAGCATTTATTAACAGTTGGCAGCCCTGGTTGCTCTTAAGAATACGCATAGTCATATCTGTTATAATACACAATCATAGCACATGCGAAATTTGATTCAAATCCAATTGATAGTATAGAAGCTACATGAATTTACAATTGGTCCTATCAGCAGGCTGAGAATCATGTTGGTAGTAATGAGGTCCATTAGTTACTCCAAATTAATCTAGAATGTCAGGTACTATACGTGTGCCTAGTTTAAAGCTGTCGGCTTGCATACTATCTGATATATTGGTATTTGGATAAAAACAAAAAAGAGTGCATTTATTAACAGTTGGCAGCCCTGGTGGCTTTTAAGATTACGCTTAGTCATATCTGTCTATCTACACATAGTACATACGAAATTTGTTTGAAATTCAATTGATAGTGTAGAAGTTATATGCATTTAAATTTGGACTTATCAGCAGGCTTAGAATAATTTTGGCAACACTGTCATGTATGGCCTCCTGGAAATTAAACTGAAATATTATTATCTATATGTGTGCCAATTTTGGTATAGCTCCCATGCATTCCTTCCAGGATATACAACATGGAGCTGAAATTTCAATTGCAATTTTTCAGCAGTTGGTAGCACTGACATCATGTTCAAATACGGCATTGAGATATTCAGATATAGATCTTTATTCATACCAAATTTGGATTCGATTGGTACAGCCGTTTGGGAGTTGGTAGGGGGACACACACAGCCAGACAGACAGACAGAAGGACAGACAGACAGACACACATTTTCCCGGATCGATCTCATAAGTCTACTTTTTTCTCATTTTTGCAAAATGCAAAAAGTAGGCTAAAAATTATGTAATAGTACATTATGCAATGAGCATATAATGGCAATAATTAAGACACGAGTATATTTATGAAACGAGTTGCATACTACGATAATTATAACTTTATTTTAATTTCTAACATACTGTATGTATTCATAAATATCTGTCGAGATTCAGGCTCTTGAATTGAGTGATCGGAGTCAAGCGCTGGGTTTGCTATCTGTGCTTTACAAGGTCTCTGACCCACGCATGCGCTCTGCCTGCTTGGCAATGTCATATGTTTACAGCCTGCCGATAAGCACCAGCATTCACTCAAACTGTCACTCAAGTCTTACGAAACACAATGCCCTGTGTAGAAATTGGAGTTGGGGATATTAAGGTACAGTGCTATTTCTTTTATCAAATTCGCCAATTTATTTACTCGAACATATGGGACGGTGCACTTTCCATGTTGGTAATTTATATAGAAGGTTGCTGTGTCATAAATTTCTTGCATATGTCACAGTATTTTCTTGTTACCTTAAAGGTAATATACATTGTCAACTTTCAAATCATGTAATTTATGTCCGACATGTTGGATTTTGAGCGCATGTGCGGAGCTATTGTTACCTAATTGGTCAATGAATGAAAATATTGAGCCCTGATTGGTTGGAGGAACTGTATCAAAATGAAAACTAGTACTTTAATGACTTATAATAAAGATACAGTTTTCTGACATATAATATAAGGTGCGGTCCAAAAGTAACGAGCCGGAGGCATAATTACACAAACCAGTACCTGTATGTATTGGCCCCGGCTGTTGAGGCACTTGTCCCACTGTGACACGAGGCGGTGAATGGCTGTCTCATAAAATTTCCTGGGCTGCGATGTGAACCAGTTCCGCACGTACAGCTGGAAGTCGGCGCCCGAGATGAATCGTTGGCCCCGCAGAGCCCTTTTCAGGGGACCAAACATGGCGTAATCACAGGGAGAGAGGTCGGGACTGTATGGAGGGTGGCCGAGAACCTCCCATTTGAATTTCTGCAGGAGTGTCGTGGCTGTGTTGGCCGTATGAGGTCGTGCATTGTCGTGGAGCGACCACGATGGCCATGACGTTCACTGTCACTCGGCGGTCCTGGGTAATGAGTGCATCACCCAGCTGGACGTTGTCATCGGTAATGCAGGGGGTGCCCCAGACCGGGCATCATCGGCTAACGACACCCGTCCTTTCCTGAAGCGCTTGTGCCATGCCTTGACCCTTGCAAGGGACATGCAGTGTTCGCCGTACACTTGTGACATTCGGCGATGTATGTCCGTTCCCCCTACTCCTTCCGCATTCAGAAACCGAACTACACCTCTTTGCTCTTCGGTTGAAGACTCCATGTCACTACTTGCAATGCGACAGGCAGCGTTGGACGATTGATGCATGCTGCTGCTCACTTTGTATCGTCACGTGACGTGCATTCGTGCCCTCTAGTGACAGGCTGTGACCTTCCACGCTCTGCTCGGAACCACTCCTCGTTACACACGCCACGATTAGCCGATGTAGTTACCGGTTTGCGCATTCCAGCCTCCGGCTAGTACTTTTGAACATCGTCGAACATAAATAAGTTAATTTTGCTAGGATTTGAATAAAAACAAGTAGTTCCGTGAAGAACTATACAGCCTATTTTCATACATCCTACTTATGTTAATTGCCACTGTCAACATACACAATTTCAGTTTGATTGCTGTAATAGAGTCGTAGATATTGAGAACCGACTAAATATTTCGGATGGTCGCCATGTTGGATTTTATATATGTAGGTCCTAGAGTTATGTACTGTTACATGCAGATTATTGTGAACGTGTAGTATTCAAACTTCAATCGCATAATTAGGACACAAGAAAAAACAAGGAGATTTTAAAATTTTTCACAGCTGCCATCTTGAGGTTATGGAAACAATTGAAATAAATTAGATGCTAGTGGATTAACATTCGTATAAGGATTAACTGTACCAAGTTTCACTGCACGCGGATGGTTAAATTGCGAGAAACGCCCATGTGAATATTTATAATTCGCGTCACCGCCATGTTGGATTTGTGATCACCAGGTTATTTAAAGTCCTATAGGTGAACTTAAGTTCATAGCCCCTATGAACATTAAAAATGCAGTTTGATTGCTAAAATAGATTCGTAGATATTCAGTATCGTCTAAATAATTCGGATGGTCGCCATGTTGGATTGTTAAATGTATAGGCCATAGAGTCATGTACCATTAAAGGAAAATTATTGCGTAGGTTCATTATTCAAACTTTCACTTCGATCGCATGACTACATCACAATAAATAAAATCTTAATTTTAAAATTCGCACTGCCGCCATCTTGAGGTTATGTAAACAATTGAACTAAATTAGATACCAGTGGATTACAATGTGTATAAATATTTCCTGAGCCAGGTTTCAGTGCGCTTGGAATATTAAATCGCGTGAAAGGTCTATTTACAATTTTCAAATTCGCTTGGCCGCCATGTTCGTTTTGTACTTAACCGGTTTTTGAAAGTCTTATAGATGGACTTCCAGTAGTGCCCTTTATCTTCGTACAAAATTTCAGGGTTTTACCGCTAATAGTTTCAGAGTTATAGAATGCCGGTGAAATATTTCGCACATCCGCCATCTTGTGATTATATAAACAATTGAACGAAGTTAGATGTCGGTGGATTACAATGTATATAAACATATACTGTACCAAGTTTCATTGCGTTTGGTTGGTCAAATCGCGAGAAACGTCTATTTAAAAGTCGCAAATTCGCTTGGCCGCCATGTTGGTTTTGTAGTCACCAGGTTTTCAAAAGTCACATAAGTGAACTTATAGTAGTTCCCTCTATCACCATAGAAAATGTCAGGGTAATATCGGTAATAGTTTCGGAGATATTGAATGCTGGTGAAATATTTCGCACAGCCGCCATGTTGGATTGGTGAGTCGTAACAAAAATTGAAGGGCACGGTCGAGGTCGCCGGGAATAGTGCTATGAACTTTCCGAGTTTCATTGAAATCGTTCCAGCCGTTTAGATTTTATTAGGGGGGGACACACACACGAATCACACACACACGCACACACACACGGACAAAAGGTGATCTCTTAAGCCTATTTTTTCAAAATTGAAAATTGGCTAATAAAAAAGATAAAAAAGAAAACGAATAAAGAAACCTGTGACATTCGACATTTGTTTTCTTATAAGTTTGGCAGAGCTCTCCAAGACTCACAATTTGACACCTTTCCGGGCCCTTTAGACCTTCAACATTTGTCGTTATTGAGGACATTGCTTGAATTTACGTTTTTGCTGAGATGAGGACCCCCCTACTTTGTCTGCAAAGAAAAGTTTAAAACGTTAAAAACACAGGTTATCAAAGAAATACATGACACGCCCAAGTATACGGTGCTAATGAACAGGTTGTCCCAAGGCAAAATTTGATGCTTTTCTGTCGGTCAACACGATACAGTAACACACACCACATTAGAGAGACTAGACTTGGCAACTTACTACAGGTACATTTGCACGAGGAACACATAGCACTTAGGAATGCGAGAGGGGGAATAGCCCAACGAGATAAGGGAACCTCACACACAGGAATTTCCCGTCAGTCGAGGGCAAACAGTGACCAAGTGAACTGCTCTCAACAGGACCACGCAAGACTCAACCAGATAAGTAGCCTGTACAATACAATTTGAATTGACCACTCACAACAACCACATATTCACTCCAAACAAGCAAATTCCGGAGGTGAAACACCACTTCCAGTATCTCAACAAAACATCACATAGACCACAACTAACTAATACTGACGAGTTGCATTATCTCAACTAATACTGCAACTAAATAAGTGTATATACAGTGAAACCCCTCATATCCGAACCCCGGAAATCCGAAATCCCGGGAAATCCGAACGAGGATCTATCGACAATTTGAAGTTTGAAAAAATACACGCAAAAAAGAGAAGCTTATTTATTTAGTCATAAAACAATCAAATACTCTGCATATTGACCGCATTTTACATAATTAGTTGAAAAATTAACAAGAAGTACAGTTAGCATAGTGTAAAAGTGCCTACATAGACTACTTATCCCATCCAGGATTGAGAAACGGAAAAGTTGGTTATTATTCTGTAGGTAATCACCTTGCTAAAACAATGAAATAGCAATAGGAACACACAAAATATCACTTAATCTTTCACTTGAAATCAGTTATCTTCAATATTGTAAAAGTGACCAAAACATTCCCGCGGAGACAATTGCGCGCCAGCGTCGTACTAAGATGACATCGTTTGGCGTGGCTGCTGCGTGTTCTACGAAGCGCAATGCGATGTCAAGAGCAGATGCAGCTTCAGTATAAGTCACATTGTCTGCCGAAGTTTCTTCTTCCTCACTCTCATTATCTACATTACCGGCATGTTGACTTTGGACCAGACTCACCATTTCATATTCGCTGTTTGCGCCAAACCACCCTGCCTCGCTCAATGTAGGCTAAAGTCCTATACCGTAACGAGGGCTGGTCATTATGATTGTTATGGATATCTTTCGGCTAATCCGAACAAATTGAAATCCGAACAGGCTACAGCCCCAATTAGTTCGGATTTGAGGGGTTATACTGTATTGTAAATATTTTCACCCATACTTTCAGACACAGGTTTCATAGCCCAAGTGTAATGGATCTGATGATGATCACTTGACGATCGAAACTGGTCATCCAAGTGTATTTATTAATGTCATGTAATATTTTCAGGATTAGGGAATAACTCGTCCCTTTTGGGTACAATCATGTTGACCGACTGAAAAGCACCAAACTTGTGTTTACTAACGCAACACTGAAAAATGGCTTCAAACACCATAATTGTTCCTAGTCCCTAAAATGAATTATCAAGATCTGTCAAAAAAACAGCAATAATATTATCAACATCGTTGAGAAATCGCGTACGGCTAGATCATGATACACCTTGTACAGAGAGAGGCTTCTAAAAGCATCAGATGAGTGAGTGAGTGAGAGAGAGAGATAGCGACAGAGAGAGAGAGAGAGAGAGAGGCAGAAAGAGAGCAAGAGAGCCTCAAAACTCTGGCGTGGCCCCCTAAAGTGTGAGGAATACGGGATGAGTTCACTTAGTCCAATCTTTGCTGATTTGCTATTCCCTGAGGCTTGTGTTTGAGGGGAAGCCTCTCTTCTTTGTCACCTCAGGATTAAAACTTACTCGATATACCAACCTGCAGTCTTGAATATTTCCCAACCAACCCACACTCGAATATCAAAACAGATTGACAGAGGAAAGGGGTTCCTTAGCGTCGCTGTTCACTATAGCTTCGCGACCTGACTGCGAGTGAAAGGGTAGAAGAATCACTGGGCGAAATGATTACAAACATAGTGAGGAACTGTCTTACATTTTATTATAACCTCATTGCGGTATATTGTTACGTCACATTCAACTATTGACAAATTTCGCCAAGTTCCTCAACTTGGTCACGACAATACAGGTAGAGAATATAAATTAGCCAGACATTTGTACGAGAATTACAACAATAGATCGAGGAATATCGTAAGCATTCACGTCTTTGCCATCCAGAATGATCATCAAATTCCTTTTCGATTAAACATTTCGCACCTACATGTAGAATCACTCGAGACATGTTAGAACTATCTCCACAACTTATGTAGAGGTGATGGTTATCCTTGGAGAAGATTATGGTTGCCATGGTTACCGTAATATTATTTGATTTGGGAGGTTATATTTATGTTTGGACATGTCCTCCTATCTAATATCATGTCATCTATGAAGGCGATATGGCCTCATATCTAATATATTATCTATGGAGGCAACACACAATATCACCTATTTGAACGTACACAAAGAACAATGCCAATCTCACACTATGCAAAGGACGAATGCCAATGATATCTCTTATGTAATGATTCTGTACACATTGTGTTTAATTCCAATAATCAATATGGAGGCAACATGGCCTCCTATCTAATATCATGTTATCTATGGACACGACATATTATTCTGAACTCTCTGTAACCCTGACGACGAGACGTAGTGTAGTCGGATATTTCGCATTACATCCCGAGAATAAGTAAGGTAGATGACAACATTGATGCGAACACTGGGAGTTTGTGTGTTGTACCTCAACAGTCGATAGTGGCGGCCTCCTCCTCCTCCTGTTGGGGGGGGGATTGGCGACAGAGCCCACGGTTTTATGGCCGTGTTTTGGCGGACGAGGAAGGCGCTTTGAAAAATGTAGCAGGCTGCCTGCCGTTCGCTAGGGAGACAATAAAATCTTGAGTCCCCCCCCTCAGTCATGAATATGATTGTGTTAATAATCACTCGCTGATGGGCGCACAAAAACAAGAGCGATATCGCTGCTAGTTTGGCATCACTGCTAGAATTAGCATCTCAAGATCGTGGGACCACTCCGAGACGTAGTTGTTGGTGCTTCATATCGCGGTCGTTTCAGCCACACAACTTATCTGATAACCTGTGTTATTGTGGGGTCTGTAGGATGTATGTGACCTGGCCCTTATATTAGGAACCATCCATGCTTTTGCCTGGATTAGAGATGATAAAAATAAGTTAAATAATTCCAATAAATGAAATGGTTAAAACCTAAGGCGGCTTCGGTGGCGTAGTCGGTAGCATGCTGAGCTTCTATGCCCAAGATAGCGGGTTCAAACCTGGCCGAAGCCGTCGGATTTTAAGAGTGTTAAAAATCCCTCAGTATGGCTTCTTCCGGAGGGAAGTAAAGCCGGCGGTCCAATGTCATAGATTGATGGCATGTAAAACAACCTTCCACTAACTACACTAGTGTGAAGCTAAATTTGTAGGTTAGATTTGATTAACTGTCCATTAAGTTCCAACGTTCGTCACCAGGTGCTGTTTGCGGTAGCATTTAGTAGCTAAGTTAACAGCTAGGTGCCGTTGACGGTAGCATTTGGTAGCAAAAGTAGGAACTACTTGAAATTGATCGTCTGCAGTCCTTACCTGAATTACAGGTCACACACACACTAATACAGCCATCACAAATAACACCGGTTATCAGACAGATTCTACACACACACAAAGTACACGGGGCTACATGACCGCGTTGTCGCAGCCTCTAAACTGAGGAACCAACAAACCAAGAACATCTTACTTACTATTACTGAAAGTTAGTAAGTGACGTCTATCGGTCGCGAGATGATCTGCTCGAAGTGTTTGACTTCAGGTCCCTTAAATGACTAAATGTCGTTAAAATTTCCCATTATTTTCTTCTGGCGTCATTGAGTGTCTTTTTAAATTTGAAAATCAGTGATACCAACATTAAATTTTGGTGTCAACGAAAAATCCCTAAAAAAGTTACTAAATTCAAATATTTTCGAAAGTGTTATTTTAAAGTTTGCGAGTGAAGGCCTATGTGGTTACCATGGCAACAAGGCTCGAAAAATGTGGCATAACTATGAATGACATCAAATGTTGCCACATAATAATAATTATTATATATTCATGTGAAATAATTAAATGGCCCCCAGTGGTCTGGAAGAGATGTAGGAACATTGTTCACATCGAATACACCACTTCAAATATTAGCAGAGATGTTCTCATTGTAACATTGATGACAACATTTCATTTAAAAGACGTATAGTAATAATAACAACAACAACAATAATAATAATAATAATATCCCAGAAATGTTTCCTCGCGAATCTAGAGTGAAAAGCAAGAAAGAACCTACACATCATACTTGGCCCAGACTACAAAAATGGCATCTACATCAGAAAATCCAGGCAAGAAATATACTCGAAGATAGAGAAGATCACAGACACAATGCGAAATCGCAGAGCTTGCTTCTACGGTCATATACGACGGATGATCGACTCCCGATGGACGAAACGTATCTTCAGTATCTTTGACTCAAAACGAAAAACGACAATGCCATCGTACGATAAAGTCCAGAAAGATCTTAAAGAATTGGGGATACGAGCAGAATATGCACAAGACCGGAATCTTGATAGAGCAGCCATCAAGATGTTTGGGACTTTCTGGGAGGAAAAACGGACAACTGGTGTTGAACACAGTGAGCTCATGAAGACAATGTGTATCAAGTTAAAAATGAACAAATGCCAGAATGTAAAATGAGGGATGTCGTGGTCCCTAGTAGGCCGATTAGCGAAATTGAATGATGGAATAATAAATTGGAACTATCAGCAGGCATAGAATCATGTTGGCAGCACTGACTTATATTCATTACTCTAAATTAATCTAGAAAGTCAGGTGCTATACGTGTGCAACGTATAGAGCTGCTGGCTTGCATATTTTCTGATATATTGATATTTGGATTAAAAAATATATACACACCATTTATTAACAGTTGGCAGCCCTGATTGCTCTTAAGAATACTTATAGTCATATCTGTTATGTTACACATAGCACATACGGAATTTTGTTGAAATCCAACCGACAGTATAGAAGTTACATGTATTTAAAAATTGGGCCTATCAGCAGGCTTAGAATCATGTTGGTAGAACTGACCTATATATAAGTTACTCCAAATTAATCTAAAATGTCAGGCACTTTATGGGTGCATAGTTTAAAGCTGTCGGCTTGCATACTTTCTGATATATTGGTATTTTGATAAAATAATAGAGAGAGCAATTTTTAATAGTTGGCAGCCCTGGTGGCTCTTAAGAATACGCTCAGTCATATCTGTTTATGTACACGTATTTCATACAAAATTTGGTTGAAATCCATTTGATAGTGTAGATGTTATATGCATTTAAAATTGGACTTATCAGAAGGCTTAAAATTATTTTGGCAGCACTTTCATGTATGGCCTCCTTGAAATCGAACAGAAATAGTATTATCTATATGTGTGCCAAATTTGGAATAGCTGCCATGCATACCTTCCAAGATATCCAACATGGAGCTCAAATTTCTAGTGCGTTTTTTCAGCAGTTGGTAGCCCTGACATAATTTTCAAATATGGGCTTGAGATATTCCGGTATACATCTTTACTCATACTAAATTTAGTTTCGATTGCTTCAGCCGTTTAGGAGTAGATAGGGGGGCGGGAGACACACAGACAGATAGACAGACAGACATTTTCCCGGATCGATCTCATAAGTCTACTTTTTCCTAATTTTTGAAAAATATGAAAAGTAGGCTAAAAATACCGCTCATACAACATTATACCACAGTAATAAAAGCTGAAACGCCTCGGAAACCCAGACCTTTGGAGGCAGATCTCTCATTAAAGAAACAAGAAAGGAAAATATTGAAGAGAATCATTGCTCTAGAAGGATTCTGGATGAAACGGAATTTCAGGAGGTTTATCAGCACTCTGAAAAGGTCACTGACACCTTCAGAAAAAAGGCGATTGAAGTTCTATGGTCACATTCTCAGTATGAACAATGACAGGCTCACCAAAGTTGCTCTCTCAATGAAAGTCAACAACAAGTGGCTTAGTGAAATAGAGAAAGACCTTCAAAAAATTGGCATTACAAGATCGATTCCATTTCAGAACATTATTCAACAACCATAATTTCTCTGAGAATTACTACGAGGACCAAGGAATCATGGACGAAAGAACGGAGGAAGACGTGTAGTGCCCAGAAGAAGAGATCTAGGGACAAGAATAAAACATCATTAGCAAAATACTGTCTGCTGAGCTTCTATGCCCAAGATCGTGGGTTCAAACCCGGACGAAGCCACCGGATTTTTAAGAGCGTTAAAAATCCCTCAGTATGCCTTCCTTCGAAGGGGAAGTAAAGCCGGCGGTCCCATGTCATAGATTTATGGCATGTTAAAGAACCTTCCACTAATTACACCTGTGTGAAGCTAAATTGTATAGGTTAGGAATGTTAACAACGCTCTTAGGTTTCTACGTTCGTTGCCAAGAGCCAACTGCGGTGGCGTCTAGTAGATAAGTTCTGAACTTGGCCCAGTAGTCGTTGACGGTGGCGTTTGGCGACAAAAGTAGGAACTATTTGAAAAATTCTAAGTTTCAGTACTTAAATTAAAAAACAGATAACACACACTAATACAGTCATCACAATTAACACCGGTTATCACACTGATTCTACACGCACACAAAGTACACGGGGCTACATGACTGCGTTGTCGCAGCCCCTAAACTTAAGAACCAACCAACCATTCTCAGAATGAACAATGTCAGGCTCACCAAACTTGCATTTCAATGAAAGTCAACAACAACTGGCTTAGTGATATAGAAAAAGACCTTCAAAAAATTGGCATTACAAGATCGATTCCATTTCAGAACATTATTCAACAACCATAATTTCTCTGAGAATTACTACGAGGACCAAGGAATCATGGACGGAAGAACGGAGGAAGACGTGTAGTGCCCAGAAGAAGAGATTTTGGGACAAGAAAACAAGAAGTTCCGTGACGAACTAAAGAGCCTACTTTTCTTAAAATTTAAGATTCATGCCAATGATTAATCGATATGGACCTGTCTAGAATAATGACGAAATTAATTTGTAATATCGAAATTTCTAATTATTTCGAAATATACCTGTCATAATGTAGCTTTATAGAGCACTACATTTGGCAGCCCTGGTGACTGAATATATTCTTAGTTCCATTTGGTTGAAGTCCAATGGATAGCATGGACGTTACATGCAGTTAGACATTGGATCAATCAGTGCGCGTAAAATTATGTTGGCAACAATGTCATGCATGTGTTGGTCAGAAATAATCTGAAATATTATGATCTCTTGTTGTGCCAATTTTGGATGAAATCCATTTGCTAGTATATAACTTACTTGTATTTTAAAATTGGACCTATCAGCAGGCTTAGTATCATGTTGGCAGCACTGACATATATTAGTTACTCCAAATTAATCTAGAATGACAGATACTATAAGTGTGCAAAGTTTAGAGCTGTTGGCTCGCATATTTTCTGATATATTGATATCAGGGTAAAAAATATTAACAGCATTTATTAACAGTTGGCACCCCTGATTGCTCTTAAGAATACGCAAGATCATATCTGTTATGGTACACATAGCACATACGAAATGTGGTTGTAATCCAATCGATAGTATAGAAGTTACATACATTTAAAAATTGGTGCTATCAGCAGGCTTAGAATCATGTTGGTAGCACTGACATACATTAGTTGGTCCAAATTATTCTAGAATGTCAGGCACTATACGTGTGCAAAGTTTAAAGCTGTTGGCTTGCATATTTTCTCATATATTGGTATTTGGATGAAAAATACTGTGAGCATTTATTGAAATTGACAGCCCTGGTGGCTCTTAAGAATACGCTCAGTCATATCTGTTTATGTACACATAGTACATACGAAATTTGGTTGAAACCCAATTGATAGCGTAGGAGTTATATGCATTTAAAAATTGGACCTATCAGTAGGCTTAGAATCATTTTGGCAACACCGTCATGTATAGCCTCCTGAAAATTAAGCTAAAGTATTATTATCTATATGTGTGCCAATTTTGGAATAGTATCCATGCATACATTCCAAGATATCCAACATGGAGCTCAAATTTCAATTGCGATTTTTCAGCAGTTGGTAGCACTGACATCATTTTCAAGTATGACATTGAGGTGTTCCGGTATAGATCTTTACTCATACCAAATTTGGTTTTGATTGCTGCAGCCGTTTAGGAGTTGATAAGGGGGTCACACACACACACACACACACACACACACACACACTGACAGACAGACAGACAGACAGACAGAAGGACAGACAGACATTTTCCCGGATCGATCTCATAAGTCTACTTTTTCCTCATTTTTGCAAAATGTGAAAAGTAGGCTAAAAACATCAATAGCAAAATACTGTCAGTTCTATCGCGCTTCACATATGGGAATAACAATGAAAACAGTAGTTCCGTGAAGAACTAAACATCGTATTTTCATATATCCTAATTATGTTAACTGCCTTTATCAACATACAAAATTTCAGTTTGATTGCTGTCATTGATCAGTTGATATTGAGAACCGTCTTAATATTTTGGAAGGTCGCCATGTTTGGCTTTTATATATGTAGGCTAAAGAGTTATGCACTATTAGATGACGATTATTTCGTAGGTTCATTATTAAAACATGACTTCGATCGCAAGATTAGGACACAAGAAATAAAAAACTTAATTTAAAAATTCTCACAGCCACCATCTTGAGGTTATGTATACAATTGAACTAAATTAGATATCAGTGCATTACAATGTGTATAAACATTTGCTGTACCAAGTTTCACGGCTTTCGGATGCTTAAATCGCTTGGCCACCTAGTTCGTTTTCTACTTAACAGGTTTTTGAATGCCACTAAGGTGAACTTTTAGTACAAAATTTCAGGGTGATATCAGTAATAGTTTTGGAGATATAGAAATAATTCGTACAGCCGCCATGTTGGATTGGTGAGATGTAATAAAATTTGAAGCGTACAGTCAGGGTGTGACAAAATAGTACTATGACGTTTAGATTTTATTAGGGGTTTGGGGGGTACTCACACATACACACACACACACATGGACAAAAGGTGATGTCATAAGCCTATTTTTTTGCAAAAAATGAAAGTAGACTTATGAGATCTACACAGGGCCAAAAATTATGTGTCTGTCTCTGTGTGTGTGTGTGTGTGTGTGTGTACTCAGAATGTCTGTTCTCCCTATCAATTCGAACACAGTGAAACCGAAATGAACGAAAGTTGGTACAGAAGTAGAACTAGCAGAGGGCACCTCAGTGCCATGTCTTATATCGCCACCATCTTGACTGAAACGTAATGGTGGCCACCCAAATGTTAAAAGCTTAAATAAAATTACGACCAACCTAATCATTTGATCTCTACCAAATTTTGCAAGATTATACCTTCATCTATGAAGAATCTTTTGACCAAACTACAAGGTCATCTTCCCAATACTTTGCGGATGGCGGCCATGTATGTGTGCAAATAGATTCCCCCTTTCAATTCAAACACGGTGAAACCGAATTGAACGAAATTTTGTACAGAGGTAGCACTAGCAAAGAGCACCTCAGTGGCATGTTTTATATTGTCGCCATCTTGTCGGAAACGTAATGGTGGCCACCCAAATGTTCAAAGCTTGAATCAAATTACGAATAACCTAATCATCCGATATCTACGAAATTTTGCAACAACATATATTCATATGGCGAGCGTCTTTTTACTTAACTACAATGTGATCAGCCCAAAAGTTTGTAGATGGCGGCCATTATGTGGGAAAATCGATTCGCCCTATCCTTTGAAACACGGTGAAACCAAATTAAACGAAATTTGGTACAGAGGTAGCACTAGCAAAGGGCACATCAGTGCCATGTTTTATATTGCCGCCATCTTGACGGGAACATAATGGTGGCCACCCAAATGTAAAAATATTAAATCAAATTACGACCAACGTAATCATATGATCTCTACCCAATTTTGCAACAACATACCTTTCTATGAGAAGCGTTCCTTGCCCAAGCTACAAGGTTATCAGTCCAATAGTTTGCATATGGCGGCCATGTATGTGTGCAAATCGATTTCCCCTATCAATTCAAACACGGTAAATCCGAATTGAATGATTTTTTTTACAGAGGTAGCACTAGCAAAGACCACCCCATATTCTTTTTTAATATCCGTATCGCAAGTTGTATTTCAACAAGCTACTACAACCAACATTCAATGATACTCCTTGATAAGGACAAAGAGTTATAACAATACCCATACATTTGGGAGAAAGTAGTCTGTATGTTCTTTACTGAACATCTTGTTTAATAAATAAAAATAGGCTAAAAAACAAGTAGTTCCGTGAAGAACTATACAGCCTATTTTCATATATCCTGCGCATGTTAATTGCCTCTATCAACATACAAAGTTTCAGGTGAATTGCTGTAACAGATTCGTAGATATTGAGAACCGTCTAAATATTTCAGTTGGCCGCCAGGTTGGATTTTTATTTTTGCACTATTACATTAAGATTATTGTGTACGTGTGGTATTCAAACTTCAATCGCATGATTAGAACACAAGAAGTAAAAACGAGATTTTAAAATTACGCACAGCAGCCATCTTGTGATCATGCAAACAATTGAAATAAATTAGATGCCAGTGGATCAACATTTGTATAAGCATTTAACGTGCTACGTTTCACGGCACTCGGATAGTTAATTCGCAAAAAACGTCCATTTAAATATTTATACTTCGCGTCGCCGCCATGTTGGATTTGTGCTCACCAGGTTACTGAAAGTCATATAGGTGAACATAAGTTCATAGTCTCTATGAACATAAAACATTCAGTTTGGTTGCTGTAAAAGATTCATAGATATTGAGAACCGTCTAAATATTTCGGAAGCTCGCCATTTAGGATTGTTATATGTATAGGCCATAGAGTTATGTACCATTCAAGGACAATTATTGCCTAGGTTCAGTATTCAAACTTTCACTTCGATCGCATGATTACGACACAAGAAATAAAAACTTAATTTTAAAATTTCGCACAGCCGCCATCTTGAGGTTATGTAAACAATTGAATTAAATTAGATGGCAATGCATTACAATCTGCAAAATCATTTACTGTACCACATTTCACTGCGCTCAGAGAGTAAAATCACGAGAAATGTATATTAAAATATTTCAAATTCGCTTGGTCGCCATGTTCGTTTTGTACTTTACAGGTTTATGAAATGTACATAGGTAACCTTGTATCAGTACCCTTTATCACCGTACAAAATTGCAGGGTGATATCTGTAATAGTTTCGGAGATATAGAATGTCAGTGAAATATTTCGCACAGCCGCCATTTTGAGGTTATGTAAACAATTGAACTAAATTAGACTCCAGTGCATTAAAATGTGTATAAACATTTGCTGTACCAAGTTTCATTACGTTTGGATAGTTAAATCGCGAGAAAAGTCTATTTAAAAGTCTCATTTTCGCTTGGCCGCCATGTTGGTTTTGTAGTCAACAGGTTTTTGAAAGTCTCATAAGTGAACTTCTAGTAGTGCCCTTTATCACCGTACACAATTTCAGGGCGATATCGGTAACAGTTTCGGAGATATTGAATTCTAGTGAAATATTTCTCACAGCCGTCATGTTGGATTGGTGAGACGTAACAAAATTTCAAGGGCACGGTCGAGGTCGCCGGGAATAGTGCTATGAACTTACCGAGTTTCATTGAAATCGCTCCGGGACACACACACACACACACACACGGACAAAAGGTGATCTCATAGGCCTATTTTTTCAAAATTGAAAATAGGCTAAAAATGACTAGTGAATCGGAGGAAGTTCAACCTTTTGTTTTACATTTATTGATTCCATCGTGAAATTCTTTAACAATACTGAATCCGTACCATTTAGAAATAAATCAAATCCTCTACTGTATCTGCCAAGATGACCATTTAGGCCCCTCATGATTGGAATAATACCAAAGTTGTTTGAAGAAAATTCAACCACCAGTATAATTGATGAAGAATAAAATGGTGGTCATGTCAGATTTGAAAAGGTCGTGGTTAATCTGTTCAATTATCAATGCGGGCTTCGTCGTCATGGCCTTGTTTATTCCGTTACTGAGCGAATTTCATATTCCTTGGACTGACGCTAATAATTCAGCCACGTGGCGGAAAAGAGATATATTATTAAGAAAAAAAATGAACTGAGTGAGGACAATGATATTAACACGTACAGATCAGTTCCACCAAGTATTCTATGCGTTAAGAGTTATGAATAAAGTTTAGGAGTTATGGGTGAGAGTTTAAATCGAGAAAGTGAAGCTGGATCGCGGTAAATAGACACATCTTCATTACTGAATGAGAAAACGGGTCAATTGGAACAGTTTACAGGTGGGAGGGAGCATCTTGTCAACAACAACAGTCTCTAGACCAAGCTGAATGAAATATAACGCAGCGTCTTTGTTTTGTTTTATGAGAAACATGTCGCAAAGTCCCTCCTTTAAGATTCAGTTTCGTCATTGCAAGCACAATTATGTGGCTGTGAAAATTGGCAACAAAGAACGCTGCTAGCATTGAAAAACAAGAAAGGAAAATTCTTAGAAAAATTTACTGCGCTGTTTTTAGAGATAATTTCTGCCAAAATGACCCACAGAAAAATTATACAGAAATACTGAATCTATCACGACACTCATCAGAAAACGCAGAGTGAAGTTCTTTACACATATCACCAGGATAAACGACACCAGACGGACTAAAAGAATATTCAAAAACATTATACGTCGAAATTGGGTACTTCTTGGTACAAAGAAACTATGGAAGACTTACAACAATCACATATCACCATAGAATACATTCACGACCGCAGCATTTCTAGTGAAAAAAAAAATCAGAAACCTAAAATTTGAATTTAGATCACAACCAAAAAGAAATAAACGTAAATGGACAGATGAAGTGAAGAAGGCGCACAGTGAACGGATGGAAGGTTTTTGAGAAGAGAGAGAGAAAAAAAGAGCCACCACCAAAAGTTAGATTTTGTGTTTTAAGTGCTCTCCTTAAAGGGCAATGTACGCAAATAATATCAATAATAATAATAATAATAAATAAATACATACATGGCTAAATAAATAAATAAATAAATAAATAAATAAGTAAATAAATAAAAGGGTGAATAAATGCGTAGGTAGGTAGATAGATACATGTAGACTATATGTAAATAACAAATTTAAAAATATACTTGGCTAAATAAGTAAATAAATATATTTAAATAAATAAAAACAATATATTTAAATAAATACATGGCTATTTAGGGAGAGAACTGGGTCCCCAAAACTGCAAGACAAGGTAGAAACCAGTAAGCTGAAGTGGTACGGACATATGATGAGAATGGAAGAATTAGAGTACCAAAAAGAATATTTATGGAGGAAATACCAGGAAGAAGACCACGAGAAAGGCCCAGAAAGAGGTGGATAGATATGGTGAAGGAAGGCATAGAGAAAAGAGCAGTAAAAGAAAAAGAAGTATTGAAAGAAGGAAATGAATGGTGGAAGGATAGACAACTGTGAAGGTCCTTGATTCGCAACCCGACCCAGGGAACTGGAAACGGGAAATGAAGTAGAGGAAGTAGAAGAAGAAGAGAAGAGAAGACATGGCAATTTAAATACAAACAGACGGATACATAAATGAATAAATGCATATATTTTTACGTCACCCTCAGTCTGGATGTACAGTTTTACCTGGATTTTCATTTCAAAAATCTCACATGAATTATCCGGGAATTGAATCTTGGCCGCCTTGGTTAAGAGCTAGCGGCGATGCCAGTGGTCTTGTAGGATGCAAAGAAAGAAAGAAAGAAAGAAAGAAAGAAAGAAAGACAGAAAGCAAGGAGGACGGATGCAGCACGTTAAAGGGCAATCAGAGGAGTGTCGTGTGTAAGACATCGATCGTGTGTCTGGACAAGTGAAGGGGAGAACGCGTGTACGACAGTGCGTGAAATTTATAGCGCAGCTCGTAAACACTATTTCCGATCAGGAGTGTGTTTGTTCAATAAATATACTGGGGATGGAGTAATCTGATCTACTGTAAGTGATCTGCGCACTCGTGTCTGTTACTCGTCTGGCTGGAGGGAACTGGCAACTTACCTTGCTAGCGCCTTCCCTGAGGTGACGGGTTCCATTCTCTACTGTGTCATTCTAGGAGTGATTTCTCCTTCTCTTTTAGGCAAATTCAGGAATGGTGCCAGTAGCAAGACCTCGGCCGCCTCATTCTGTGTAATGTCGTTGAATAGAAGCAAGCAAGCTTGCCGAGGATGTTAAGATGGCTAATGCGGTGCTGCAGGTTCGATTCCCAGCGCTTATCCTGGTGTCGAATCCTTCCCTCACTCAATTCATATTGCAACTTTACTCTAGGTCATGCGATTAAAAAATTTATACACATATATATTTGTTATGGATCACAGAAGATCTAATAGGGGTAACATGTTCCGTTCGTCAAGCGAGCAACATCAGGTCCAAATATGTACGAGACAAGGAAGGATAGGGCAAGCTTGAAGACAGTCCATAGCAACACGTGCCGCGTGCGGCCGGGCATTATCCTGTTGGAAAGTAAGGCCTGGATATCGCTGAAGGAACGGTAACAAAACCGGACGTAGAATGTCATCAACATACCGCTGTGCTGTCAGTGTGCCAGGAGGCTATCAAAAGGAGATGGCACTCCAGACCATCACCCTCTGTTGTGGGGCTGTGTAGCGTGCGATAGTCAAGGCTACCAAATCCAAAAATGGTCGCTGTCCTCCAAAAACAAAAGCACGGCAACAATCTCGACATGGTATAAAACTAAGTCCCCGATTCTTGGATGTCACGGGTAATCTCGTGAACTATTGGATGGATTTTGATGCGGTTTTCACCATTCTGTAAAGGATATCTCGAGGAAGGATTCTGTAGAAAATAATTTATTTATGATCAAAGGAAGCCAAGCAATAACGATTTCAGTGAAAACGTCGAAAATAATCCTGGCGTCCGTGCAATTTTTAAGCTTACAATGGACAAACCGTTAAAAATAACTATATATTATGAATGTAAGAATTGTTCAGCATGAAATGTTCTACAAAAAAGTCCGCGACAGCATATCTCTATCTTCAATACATCGCCCACTATAAGTGTTTTTACGTTTTTTTTTCTTCCAACTATCCCCATTCAATTACTGAGGCAACAGTTTACGAGCTAGCTAGTGGAGAGCCTTTCACCCCAGTTACAGCCTAGCTAGCGGGCGAGCCTATTGCCCAAGTTACAGTCTAGCTAGTGGGCGAGCCTATCACCCCAGTTCATTCATTCATTCATTCATTCATTCATTCATTCATTCATTCGTTTATTTACAATTGGGGGTGTGTCCCCTGGTGGCAAATTAGATATACATAACTAATAAATAATTGTACATAACAATTCACTAACAATTAAAGTGGAGTATTTACACAAATAGTCAGTCTTTTCTTAAACACACCTATATGATTGGGAAAAGGCTCTAAAACTGCTGCAGGTTCAGAGTTCCAATTATCAATGGCACGGTTTACGAAAGAATATTTACCATAATTTGTTCGCTGTGGTCGGCCCTTAACTTTGAAAGGATGATCGCTCCTACCCATGTAAGTAGGCTTTTCCATACGTTTGCTAAGCTCACCCCATGCTGGTTGATTTGTATACGTGTTGTACATAGCGCAGAGTCTAGATTTCATCCTCCTAGCCTCAAGTGATTCCCACCCAAGTTTCTTTAACACACGGCTCACACTGCTCCTGGGATTAAAGTCATTGAGCAAAAATCTAGCGGCTCTTCATTGTACCATTTCCAACTCATTTACGAGCCCTACTTGAAATGGATCCCAAACCGCCGAGGCGTATTCCAGAATAGGTCTTACAATTGACAAATATCCTAATTCTTTAGCAGAGGTACTACTTCCTTTTAATACCCTCATTACAAAGTGCAGGGATTTGTAAGCTTTAGAAACTACACATCCTATATGACTACTCCATTTCATATCATTTCTTACGTGAACGCCCAAATATTTGCAAGAATCTTCTTCTACAAGTAATTCCGAGCCAATGTTATATTGAAAATTTTGCCTTCGCACTTTCCCTATTTTTATTAGACTACATTTTCTTGCGTTTATTTTCATTTTATTTTCAATCGCCCACTTATAGACCAGGTTCAGGTCATCTTGAAATACTGCATTGTCTTGTGAGTCATGTATCTTTCGATATATTACACAATCATCCGCAAACAATCGACAGTCTCTGCGAATCCCATTTGGTAAGTCATTTATAAACGCCAAAAATAACAAAGTTCCGATTACGCTGCCCTGAGGGATACCTGACGTTACGGTAATTTCATCCGAGAAACGGCCTTCAACTTTCACTTTCTGGGAACGACCCGTCAAAAATTCTTGGATCCATAAAATTACTCTTCTATCAATCTTCGTCGAAGCTAATTTATGGAGAAGCATGTCATGCGGCACGACATCAAATGCCTTCGCAAAATCTATAACTACGGCGTCGACTGAAACTCCATCGTTCAACGATTCGCTAATATCTTGAAAAAGTTATAGCATCTGACTCTCGCATGAGTAACCTTTCCGAAATCCATGTTACAGTCTATTATCCCAGGTACAGCCTAGCTAGCGGGCGAGCCTATTACTCCTGATACAGCCAGCAGGAATCTGTCGAGTCGTGTTGAGTTAAGACTTCTGAGAAGGGTGGTTGTGTTTGGAATTTCCCTGGAAGTGCAAATCGGCTTTTCTTCATTTCGCCTGTGAACGTTTCGTTCCGCCAAATACACAGTCAAGTTAAGATTGGACGGAAGGGGGATTTGTGTTTCATGCACCTCGCCATTCTTAAATTACGTCTGACAAGAATTCGTTGCACATGCATCTCCATGATAATATAATTAATAGTCCAGTCAGTGATTTTAACACATAATGAAAAATGAAAATCCACAGCCTGCTTCCAGTCTCCGACCGGGTCAGGAATGGAATGAATGAAGCCCCCATCTAGCGGCGAGGAGATTAACTGTGCCGGCTGCCGAGGCCTGACGCACTCCTCTGGGGCAATGATTAAATGAATGGCAGATGAAATGAAATGATAGTGGAGAGTGTTGCTGGAATGAAATTTTGACAGGGAAAACCGGAGTACCCGGAGAAAACCCTGTCTGCCTCCGGTCTGTCCAGCACAGATCTCACCTGGAGTGACCGGGATTTGAACCACGGACCCAGCGGTGAGAGGCCGGCGTTTAACACATAATGCCGAGACGTAAAATAGATATACAGGTAGGTTGTAGTTCATTGACATCGAAATTTAAAACGCTTATCGCGTAATGGATTCATTACTGTTCCCGGGCGAAGCTATTGCTAGTTACTGATAAATACTAAAGCATTTATCAGTCTTGCAACATTGTAGATAGTAAAATATGTAGTTCTTTAGACAAATGCTCGAACACCACACCACGCTACATACACATTGAAATATTTGACGATTGTGGTAATACATTAGAATTGTGTTTGTTTTGACATATCCACTATCTATTGGTGATGACTGGCTGCGTGGCTCGCCTGCTGCTCCCAAGGTTGTAGGATTGAATCCTGGCGCAATTAGTTAGGGTGCGCAAATGCGAGGGAGTGGTGTCAGTAGACTTACTGGCATGTTAATGATCCCATTCGGGGCGAAAGTACAGCACCCCTGCGTCTCTAAAAGCCACAGTAGTTAAAAGGGACGTAAAATCACTAACATTATTATTATTATTATTATTATTGTTATCACATTCATTTCACCATATAAGTGGGACATATCAACATATCGTCGGCTTGTTTGCAAGACGGTATGGCTAATTCTCTTAAGGTGGCACGTTGAGAAACGAGCGAACAATGGAACAGGTCTCCAAGATGACGGCCTTCTGCATGGTGATATGTAGACCAGGATGTATTCCCAATATTTGTAGATTGCGAGCCAACGATTTAGGGACGATGCCGGTAGAAGAAATTACTATGGGCAGAACCACTACACTTTCCTGTCTCCACATTTGCCGTATTTCCTCAGCCAAGGGCAGATATTTGGTGATCTTATCACAGCAGGTTTGTTGCAGATTATGGGAATTGGGCACTGCAATATCAATGAGGAAGGTTCTCTTCTGCACCTTGTCCACAAGAACGATATCTGGCCGGTTTGCTGGTATGGTTTTATCAGTAATAACTGATCGGTCCCATAACAACTTGTGACTAGTTTATTATTATTATTATTACGGCCAACTAAGGACCACGTCATGTCAACTGTTTCTTCTGCATTTTAATGTTGGCCCAGTACTCCTTCATTCTCTCTGTCGTCTACGACCTCCGTGTTTTTAGTTTCGGCTTAAGTTGAAAACTCCGATGTTTCTGAAGTTTTTCCCTAAGTGGGCCACGCACATGGATATCTTCACATGTTATCCCAAACTCCAACAGATCTTTCTCTACGTCACTGAACCAGGCCCCCTTTGTCTTTTTCTCATGGAGAAAAGCAAACGTTCGGTTGGATAGCCGTGTTGAATTCATTCGGGTTGTATGTCCATAGAAAGAAATCCTCCTTTTCATCACGTCAGTTATTTTCACTACGTGTGTGTACAACTCTTGGTTGTGGCGTCTTCGGAACTCGCCATGTTCTTTGACTGGACCCAGGATTTTCCTCAATATCTTCCTTTCCTTGGTCTCCAGATTTACCATTATGCCTTTTCTATTCATGGAGAGACATTCCGCTGCATACAAAGCTTCTGGCCAGATGACCGCGCAGTAGTGCTTGTGTTTTTCATTCAGGGATATAGATCTTTTGTTGTACACATTTTTACTTAGATGGCAAGCCATTTCAATTTTATTCAAGCGTGACGCAAAAGCCTCGTTTTCCGAAATTGTAGGGTCTATCCATTCACCAAGATACTACTACTAATAATACTAATGCCGTATGGCCTCGGGTGCCGTGTGCAAGCTTTGTAATTTGACACCCAGAGGGTAGCTTGCATGTCGAATTTCGTTGTTCCTTGAAGCACTATGAAAGTCAACGAGGTTAGATATCTACGCTCCTTGAACACTATAGCGCTTTCTACTAGTGAAATGAGGAACTTTGTGTTGGCGGAAACTCCCGAGATTAATTTTGCCATTATGAACACGGCCTACAGAATTCAAATGGGTTCTTGACATGCCAGCATCGTATGACATGCGTGTCGTATTTTTGCCGCCTTTCAAAAGTCACTTACCACGGCCAGGAGCGAACCTGCAATCTTGGGGTTAGTAGACCGACACGCTATCCACTCACCCACCGTGGCAAGCTACCAATATACTAAAATTTTACAACCCGCTTAATTTTCACATGATTCACTTCTATATGTTTTGGAGCCGTTTTGATGTTATTAATAAATTGCCATTGTTATTAACATTATTATTATTATTATTATTATTATTATCATTATTATTATTATTATTATTATTATTATTATTATTATATTATAAAGATTTATCAGGCTCCTTGGATTCGCCCCTGCGAATTCTTTACACAAATTGCTATAATTTTCAGGTGTTTATCACCTTAGATTGAGCTTCCGTGGCTTAACCGGCAGCAAGCCAGCCTCTCACCACCGGGTCCGTGGTAAAAATCCCGGTCACTCCATTTGAGATTTGTGCTGAACAAAGCGGAGGGAGATAGGATTTTCTCCAGGTACTCCGGTTTTCCCTGTCACCAATTTAATTCCAGCAACACTCTCCACTATCATTTAATTTCATCTGTCATTCATTTAATCATTACCCAAGGGGAGTGCGACAGGCTTCGGCACCCGGTACAGTTCATATCCTCACCGCTAACTGGGGGCTTCATTCAACTTTAAGCAGGCTGTGGATTTTCATTTCATCACCTTAGATTAATTCAAATATTTAAAATGTTCGAACAACCGAAGTAGTCAGACATCCGCATTGTTCGAACATTTGAATATTTGAATTGGCGAAGTAGTCGAATTAATGGAATATTCCAATAATATGTGCAGCCCTAGGTATGTATTAAATAATATATATTTTTAGGGGAGAGCAAATATACACCTCGTTGGTATGAAGTCAGCTGGTGCGGTAGATACGTGTTTAATGTGGCGCAGCTGGCGGCAGTCCCCTGAACTAGGCGTCTTAAAAGACAGTCACAGCAAATGGTTTGTCGTTTATGGAGAGTGGCTGTATACATTACACTAAGTATACTCATATTTCACGACTCTCTTGTTGCCCGTGTTAAATATTCATTTATATGTAAGTACCGTCCGTCACTACTATATTTATATTTCCATGAAAATAGAGTTTGTTTTTTAAGAGCAGACGTAGGCAGAAAAACTGTGAAAATACTTTTTCTTATTTTCTCATGTAAAAGTACATATTTAAAAATAATATTATCCCAAAATTTTACATCGAAATTCAAAATGCAAATGGTTTAAAAAAATTAAAAACTCATGCACTGTAGTTTGACTCCATCACTATGTTTTCTTCTCTTTGGCAAATGAAGAGGTATTCTTTAGATATATTTGTCAGTCAAATTGTAGTACGCAAAGAGACTGGGGAGAATCTGTATGAAGACTTAAGGGGATACGGTACGGTTAAAAATGTCAAAATGAACATTTTTATTATTATTATTATTATTATTATTTTCGTTTCGGTCGTCTAGGGACCACGAGCCAATGTCAATTCTTTGTTATTTGCTGTTCCTTCTTCTTCCTCCAATATTCCTTCATAATCTCACTATGTTTCCTCTTCCTTTCCTCTGACCATTTCGAGCCGGTTTTCTTTCCCTTCTTCCCTTGGAGGATATTGTTCTGATATTGTTTCTTTCCGAATCCTTTTTGACTCTTGTACCCAGCTTGTTGTTGACGTCTTGTGCCACAGGAATGTGAAGATCTGCTTGGTTAACCTACTGTCATCCATCCTGTAGCAATCTCATCTTCCGTATTGTTTCTGATATGTTTTCTATGTCAAAGGAATACAGCTAGGAAGCACACGGGAAACTAAAACAACCATAAAATGTCTGGAAGTTGCGGATGACGTAGCCATAGTCAACAATAACACTCAGGAGGCAATGGAAGCACTGGAATGCTTGCATGAAATAACTGCCTAAACAGGTCTACAAATACCGTATCTTACGAGAAGACCCAATACATGGAACGACAGACTAACTATGTGCAAACCATGCATACGATATATGGATCCATAAAAAGAGTCAAAAATTTCTAATATTTAGGGGAATATATACAAAAAGGAGGATCAAACAAGGCGTCTAACATTGAACGAACGGTAAAACGTCAGAAAGCATACAAACTCACATGATCACATTACAATATGAAAAGCGATTCAACACAGGCCAAACTTAGACACTACAAAACAGTCGTATTACCAGAAGCATTATATGCGTCAGAATCGGCAACAATTGGAGCATCAGGCATTATAGAAACTGAAAAAATAGAACGCAGAATTCTCAGAAAAAATATTTGGAGCAACACACAGAGAATGAACAACAACAGACTTCCTAAGAAAAATAGTGACAGTCAGTCTGAAAGACTAGACTTTGTATCATTTTAAATGCTACAAATGCTGAAAAATGCTAGAAAGACTGGACTCTCGACATGTAAGAAAATTAACTCCATAATACTTATCTTGCCTTGTTTCAAATTACTCGCGAACGGCAAGTGCAAACCAAGGGCAAAGCAAGGTCAAGCGCGCGGGATGCCGTCACGCTCACCAGAGCGCGCGGGGACGTGCCCCTTCCATCCAGTCTAAAAACACTTATAGTGGGCGATGTATTGTAGATAGAGATATTCTCTCGCGGACTTTTTTGTAGAACTTTTCATGATGACCAATTCTTACGCTCATAGTATATTTATATTTTTAACGGTTTGCCCAGCGTAAGCTTAAGAAGCGCACGGACGCCAAGTTTGTTTTCGACTTTTTCACTGAAATCGTTACTGCTTGGCTTTCTTTGATCATACATAAATTATTTCCTACAGAATCCTTCCTCGAGATAACCTTTACAGAATGGTGAAAACCGCATCAAAATCCATCCAGTAGTTCTCGAGATTACCCGTGACATCCAAGAATCGGGGATTTTTGTCTTATACTAACGAAGTAGAGATTGTCGGGGAACACATGCACCAAGCAGTACTATGACGTCACACACCTCAGTGCATCTGGGTACATTTCGTCCCGTCACCGTAACGTAACGCCAGACCCCAGCGTAAAAATGATAAAATCTTTGATGTAGTAAACAGCTCAAGCAGGAACACTAATTGGTATCATGAAATAGAGGAAGACTTAAGGCAGGTGGGGATTGACAGGCAAATGATTGGAGACAGAAACAAAATTAAGAATATAACATTTAGAGTAAATGAAAAGAAGAAGACAAGAACGTTGTGAACAGAACAACGGAAACAGGAACACAGTCAAAGGATGAAGAGATTTTGGGAAGAGAAAAGGAAGAAGGGAGAGAAGTGAAAATTGTGACTTCATGAGATTCCAAACACTGTGCATAAGGGCAAAAATGATATAATAATAATAATAATAATAATAATAATAATAATAAATAAAGTTAGAATTGACGAAATAAAGAAGAAAATAAATGAAGAAAGACAGAATGAAATAAATAAATAAAGAAAGAAAGAAAGAAAGAAAGAAAGAAAGATGATGATGATGATAATTGTTGTTTTAAGGGGCGTAACATCTAGGTTATCAGCCCCTAATGGTTTGGGTGATCGTGAAGATGATAATGAAATGTAAACTATAACTAAAACTAACTACTAACTTATATACTAGAAGAAGAAATGGAAACCAAGAGGAGAATAAGGCAAATAAAGGACAGGAGGAAAAGAAATGCCCTCAACCCTCGACGAATGCGGATTAAGGGTCTTTGAAGGAAGAAGAGCCATAAAAGGCAGATAAGAAAGTGAAAGAGGAGATGGTCCGCCCCACATGTAATGGATAAAAGGGGGAAAACCAGACCCAGCTCAGGAATCCCTCGGGGTCGCCAACTATAGAACTCACCAGCCGTGAGCCCCTGAGGGGGTAGCAATATCCAGGGTGCACCAGTAGTGGTGGGGCTACATACACCCAGTCTCCTTGAGGGCCTTGAGCAAAAGGCAGGAGATAACAGGAAATGAAAAAGAAGGCTGACCCCTCGCAGAAAGAGGGTATCAGAAAAGATGAGACATGGGCCAATTAAGGCGGGAAAGGAGGAGACTACCTAGGCCTCGGATACCCTAATACCGTCGGGGTCGGAAGCGAACAAGAGTTGACCAAGTGAGGTCGACAGGAAAGAAGACGGAGAGGAGCCCGGCACAAGTTAGTGGATGCAATGCCGGACTCAGCTGGGGCCCCGTGGTCGCCAACCCACGTCCCACTAGATGTTAGCCCCTGGGGGGAAAGAAAGAGAGAGAAAGAAAAAGAAAGAGCCTTGCTTTTTGTATGTTTCAAGACGGTGTTAGTCTTCACGAAACACACACTTTTCTCGGGTTGAATAGTGTCCCTGGTAAAGAAAATACCACGAATTTATAAATCAGTGGTTACAAGGTCCTGTTGGTGATATAATCAGACGGTAAGTGCCTGTGTATGTTGACCGTGGTGTTCCTAGGCTCCGTAAGGCAGTTCGCATGTCTGGTATGACAGAATGTGTCCCTCCCCCAGCTACTTTATAGCTTATAGAAGGCAAGCAATTTGCTCTGCTAAATGCACTCGAGTCATGTCATTACAGAGACCCTCGTGCCAGGTTCAGACTTTAAAACTTCCAGGACCGACCGCTATTATGTGTGCATCAGACTCGAACCTTACCGCGGTGTTATAGGATAGCTTCTTATTATCATTCATTGTTGTTATTTTTATTAACATGGTTATGTTTTAGGTTGGTTGGTTCCTCGGTTTAGGGGCTGCGACAACGCGGTCATGTAACCTCGTGCACTTTGGGTGTGTGTAGAATCTGTCTGATAACCGGTGTTAATTGTGATGGCTGTATTATTGTGTTATCTGTAATTCAGGTAAGGAATGCGGACAATCAATTTCAAGTAGTTCCTTTTGCTACCAAATGCTAAAGACACGTTGGAACATAATAGGGCGTTAATATAATCTCACCTACAAATTTAGCTATTTTCAAACAATTTGGTCTGAATATAAGCAAGTCCAAAACGGCAGTGATGCCCGTTAGTCGATAAAACATCTGTACTAACATCACTCTGAATGTACATCAGTTCTGTTACCTTGGCAGTGTAGTGTCGACAGATAACCAACCATCTGCAGAAATCACTAGTAGAGTTCTACATGGAGCACAATTGTAGCTTCTTTGGGATAAACAAGTTCCTTTAAGATCAAAACTAACACTCCACAAGAGCTTCTTTGTACCTGTTACTACATATAGCTTAGAAACCTGTACCCAATCCAAGAGAAATACCAGCAAACTACACACAGTAGAGATGAAGTTTTTAACAACTATGATTCAGAAGACAAGGGGGGACAAAATAAAAAATTATAAGATACACCATCTTGTTCAAGTAGAGATCTGTGTTGAAGCCAGGCTGAAATGGATCAAACCCGGCCGGAGTCGTCGGATTTTTTAAGAGCGTTAAAAATCCCTCAGTATGACTTCCATCGGAGGGGAAGTAAAGCCGGTGGGCCCATGTCATAGATTTATGGCATGTAAAAGACCCTTCCACTAATTTCAATTGTGGAAGCAAAATGTATATGTTAGGTTTGATTAATGCTATTAAGTTCAACGTTCGGCACCAGGCGCTGGTTGCGATGCCATCTAGTAGTAGCCAAGTTCACAGCTAGGTATCGTGGACGGTAGCATTTGGTTGTGAAAGTAGGAAATACTTGAAGTTATTGTCTGCAGTCCTTACTTGAATTAAAAACAGATAACACACACTAATACAGCCATCACAATTAACACCGGTTATCAGAAATATTCTACACACACCCAAAGTACACGGGGCTACATGACCGCGTTGTCGCAGCCCCAGGACTGAGGAACCAACCAACCAAACATTGTTTACGTCACATTAGGATTCGCCTTACTCGTCATGACCTGTATTCCTCGTTGGCCTTGGATACGATCCGTAGAGAATTTAACACTCCATTATTTCTTTACTCGCACACGCCGACAATTAAAATACTTCGTGTCATTAACCTCCAACACGCTCTGATGAAACTAAACTTAAAAAATAATCAAGTTCCCTCTTCTTCACAAGTGCTTTGCACTCTCAGAAGATAATTTACATTACTTGCGCGAATAATTGGGACTTGATATTTATTAAACAAATAATAATAAACGAAAAGTGATGTTCGAAAATATTTTTATTAACATTCTTTGTAAAATAAACGGAACGGAACATTTTGCTGGGAGAAAAGAGTCTTAATTATTCATTATCTTTAAGTTATCACAGGGTGTATCGTATAAGAGAAGCCTCATTCACCCCTTCTCAAGATCAAGGCTAATGAAATTTAGCCCTTAACCATAAAGTCTGCCACCGTCTCTCTCAGTTCTCAAGAATCACGGATAAGTTTCTGCTCTCGGCTTCTTAATAATTTTATGAAATTTCACCAGCAGAGCTCGCGCTGTGTATATAAAGAATCAGTAGCGCACACATCTCTCCTCTACCCCCCACTCCAGCTCTCCTCCTTGCTAATATACCCCCCAATTAATTAATTAAAACAACTCAAAAATGGATGTGAAACTTGCTTGGCTCTTTCCTTCCTTGCTTGCTTCAAGGCGGGAGCTATTCTTAAACACGGTGCACCGCTGCGGTTCATCAACCCCTTGTAGTGCCCTGGTCACAGATTGAACCACGGTTGTCTACTCTATTTTGTTATTTATAATACTTCTTCTTCTTTCTCCGTTAGGGTCTTCAATGTTTAGTTCTTTGTTGTTCTTTCTCCTTCCTCCAGTGTTCCTTCATCATTTCGCTGTGTGTCTTCTTTCTCTCTTCCGACCATTTCGAGCCTGTTTTCTTATATTGCCTTCCTTGGAGTCCTTCCATTCCCAATACTTTTTTTTTTGAAAATATCCCTCTCTAGTGCATCTTATCTTACATTGTTTTTTTCTAAATCTTTCTTTACTTCTTGAAACCAGGCTGTTGTCGATTTCTTTTTCCAAAGATATTTAAAAATCTGTTTTGTTAACCTGCTATCATTCATTCTATATAAATGACCAAAAAATAACAATCGCCTCTTCTTTATTGTATCCGTTATGTTTTCAATGTTCTGATATATTTCTTCGTTACTTCTTAATTTCCAAAACTCTGTAGTTCTTAATGAACCAAGAATTTTGCGTATAATTTTTCTTTCTGATACTTCTAATTTATCGAATTTATAATTTAGAACACTAGAAAATGTTCAAGAATTTAAATATCTCGGAAGAAAAATTACCAAAGATGGAAGAAGCAAGAAAGAAATCAAAATAATATAGAATGTTACAAGCCAAATTAGCATTTCACAAAAAGAAACGTTTATTCACTACAAATTCTATTAATCTTAAAACCAGAAAACGATTATTGAAAGCGTATGTTTTGAGTATTGCCCTTTATGGTTGCGAAACGTGGACAGTTGGAAATGAAGAAAAAAGGAGGATAAATTATTTTGAACAATGGTGTTATAGAAGAATGCTAAAAATTAGCTGGACAGAAAAAATAACGAATGCTGAAGTATTTAAAAAGGTGGAGGAAAATTATACCTTATGGAAAAGCATAAAGAGGAGGAGGACTAGACTGATAGGACATATTTGGAGACACGATAGCCTGCTGAATACGGTATTGGAGGAAATGGTTGAAGGCAAAAGATGTCGAGGAAGACCACGCCTACAATATGTACAGCAAATCATGTCTGATGTAGGATGCAGAAACTATGAACAGATGAAGAGGAAAGGTATAAATAGAGCCGACTGGAGAAGTGCCGCAGACCAATCCATGGATTGAATACTTAAGAAGAAGAATTTAGTATTAGACATTCACTGGCATATGAGCATTCTGGCTTAATTACTGTTCTATAGTGCTGTATTTTCAATTTCTTAGATACACATTTTTTGTTATAGATATTCCTGGTTATACCATATGCTCTTTGAATCTTCTGCACTTCATTGATTTAGAGAATGCTTTTGGTAATGTAAATTGGAAGGTGCTGTTTGAAACTCTAAGAAAAGTGAAGATAGACTACAGGGACATAAGAATACTCTATCAACTTTACAAGAACCAGAGAGAATTAATTGGCAAGGAGAGGGTGGAAGCAAGAATTGGGAAGGGAGTAAGACAAGGATGTGGACTATCACCACTGTTATTTAATATCTACATTGAAGAAGCCATTCAAGAATTCTTAGCTACCAACAATCATGGCATAAAAGTTAATGGCAAGCTGTACAGCGCCATACGATTTGCAGATGATATAGCCCTGATAACTGAAAGTGAGAGAGATATGGAAAATGCTCTGAATCACATAAACGAATTATTACAAGAGAAGTGTGGTATGAGGATAAACAAGTAGTTCCGTGAAGAACTGTACAGCCTATTTTCATATATCCTACTCATGTTAATTTCCTCTATCAACATACAAAATTTCAGTTTGAAGGTTGTGATAGATTCGTACATATTGAGAACCGTCTAAATATTTCAGATGGTCGCCAGGATGGATTTTTATTTTTGTACTATTACATTAAGATTATTGTGTACGTGTGGTATTCAGACTTCAATCGCATGATTAGGACACAAGAAGTAAAAACGAGATTTTAAAATTTCGCACAGCTGCCATCTTGTGATTATGCAAACAATTGAAAAAATAGATGCCAGTGGATTAACATTTGTAAAAGCATTTAACGTGCAACGTTTCACTGCACTCGGATAGTTAATTCGCGAGGAACGCCCATTTAAATATTTATACTTCACGTCGCCGCCATGTTGGATTTGTGCTCACCAGGTTACTGAAAGTCCTATAGGTGAACATATGTTCATAGCCTCTATGAACATTAAAAATTCAGTTTGATTGCTGTAAAAGATTCGTAGATATTGAGAATGGTCTAAATATTTCGGATGCTCGCTATTTTGGATTGTTATACGTATAGGCCATAGAGTTATGTACCATTCAAGGACAATTATTGCCTAGGTTCACTATTCAAACTTTCACTTCGATCGCATGATTACAAGACAAGAAATAAAAACTTCATTTTAAAATTTCGCACAGCCGCCAATTTGAGGTTATATAAACAATTGAACTAAATTAGATGCCAGTGCATTACAATGTGTAAAAACATTTGCTTTCCACATTTCACTGCGCTCAGAGAGTTAAATCACGAGAAAAGTCTATTAAAATGTTTCAAGTTTGCTTGGCGCCATGTTCGTTTTGTACTTTACAGGTTTATGAAAGTTACATAGATAAACTTGTACAGTTCCCTTTATCACCGTACAAAATTTCAGGGTGATATCTGTAACAGTTTCGGAGATATAGAATGTCAGTGAAATATTTCGCACAGCCGCCATTTTGAGGTTATGTAAACAATTGAACTAAATTAAACGCCTGCGCATTACAATGTGTATAAACATTCTCTGTACCAAGTGTCATTAGGTTTGGATAGTTAAATCGCGAGAAAAGTCTATTTAAAAGTCTCAATTTCGCTTGGCCGCCATGTTGGTTTTGTAGTTACCAGGTTTTTTGAAAGACTCATAGATAAACTTCTAGTAGTGCCTTTTGTCACCGTACCCAATTTCAGGGCGATATCCGTAATAGTTTCGGAGATACTGAATGCTGGTGAAATATTTCGCACAGCCGCCATGTTGGATTGGTGAGATACCATAAAATTTGAAGGGCACGGTCGAGGTCGGCCATAATAGTGCTATGATCTTACCGAGTTTCATTGTAATCGCTACAGCCGTTTAGAAGTTATTAGGGACACACACACACACACACACACCTCACACACCTCACACACACACACCTCACACACACGGACAAAAGGTGATCTCATAAGCCTATTTTTTTTCATATAATGAAAATAGGCTAATAAAAATAAATCCAAAGTAATGGCATGCACTGGGGATGGCAACCAAATAGTCGATGTGCTAATGGATGGTGAAAAACTAGCCCAAGTAAAGGATTTCAAATATCTGGGGAGCTTGATCACATCAAATGGAAAGCGTACGAGAGAAGTAAATGCTCGAATTGCACAGGCAAAAGAAGCCTTCTCAAAAGGGAAGTCTTTATTAACATCCAAGACTGTTAACTTAGAGGTGCGAAAACACTTCGTGATAAGTTTTGTATGGTGTATTGCAAGTTATGGCTCTGAAACATGGACTCTGCGACAAGCATATGTATCAAAACTTAGGGCATTCGAGATGTGGTGCTGGCGACGACTACTAAAGATACCTTGGACTGTTAAAGTCACGAATGAGAATGTTCTCAAAATAGCAAAGGAGACACGTACCTTGATTGAATCCTTAAACAGAAGAAGGAATAGTTTTGTTGACCGTTTGATTCGTCATTCTGACTGGTGCACCACACTCTTCGAAGGGAAGCTAGAAGGAAAGAGGAATTGAGGAAGACCAAGGACTCAATTTATAGACAGCATTAAAGGCAAGCACACTTATTGCCATTTGAAACTCCAGGCCAGAGAAAGAAGACGTTTTGGAAGACATGCATGTTACCCACCAACCTAGCGGTTGAGGAGAAGAAGGAGAGAAGAATACTTACCCCAGAGGCTCACATCTAGTGGGACGTGGGTTGGCGACCACGGGACCCCAGCTGAGTTCGGCATTACTTCCACTTATTTGTGCCGGGCTCCTATCTATTATCTTCCCCATCGACCTCCGTTGGTCAATTCTTGTTATTTTTTCGACTCCGACGGTATTAGGGTATCCGAGGCTTAGGGAGTCTTTAACTTTCCTACCTTAATTGGCCCTTGTCTCAACTTTCCTGATCCTCACTCTTCGAGGGGTCAGTCATCTTATGTTCTCTTCATATCTCCTGCCTTCTGCCCAAGGCCCTTAAGGAGGCAGGGTGTATGTAGCCCCACCACTTAAGGTGCACCCTGGATAGTGCTACACTCTCAAGGGCTCACGGCTAGTGAGTTTAGGAGTTGGCGACCCCGAGGTCTTCCTGAGCTGGGTCCAGTTTTTCTCTTCCTTCCATTGCCTTTGGGGTGGACCCTCTCCTCTTTCCTCTCTGCCTTTCTTCGCTCTCCTTCCTTCCAAGTTTCCTCTTGTCTTTTATTTACATTCTTCTCCTTTCTGTTTGCCAATTCCTCTTCTAGTTTGTAACAGATAATGATGATGATGATAATTGTTGTTTTAAGGGGCCTAACATCTAAGTTATCGGCCCCTAATGGTTTGCGTGATCGTGAAGATGATAATGAAATGTATACTATAACTAAGACTAACTACTAACTTATATAATTAAATGAGAAATGGTAAACAAAAGGAGAATAAGGCAAATAAAAGACAGGAGGAAAAGAAATGCCCTCGACCCTCGAAGAATGCGGATTGAGGGACTTGGAAGGAAGGAGAGCCATAAAAGGCAGATAGGAAAGTGAAAGAGGAGAGGGTTTACCCCAGAGGTAAGGGACAAAAGGGGGGAAACCGGACCCAGCTCAGGAATCCCTCGGGGTCGCCAACTCCCGAACTCACCAGCCGTGAGCTCCTGAGGGTTTAGCAATATCCAGGGTGCACCAGAAGTGGTGGGGCTACATACACCCTGCTCCTTGAGGGCCTTGAGCAGAAGGCAGGAGATAACATGAAAAGAAAAAGAAGGCTGACCCCTATCAGAAGGAGGGTATCAGGAAAGATAAGACAAGGGCCAATTAAGGCGGGATAGGAGGAGACTCCCTAGGCCTCGGATACCCTAATATCGTCGGGGTCGGAAGAGAACAAGAGTTGACCAAGTGAGGTCGACAGGAAAGAAGACGGAGAGGAGCCCGGCACAAGTAAGTGGAAGCAATGCCGGAATCATCTGGGCCCCGTGGTCGCCAACCCACGTCCCACTAGATGTGAGCCCCTGAGGGGAGTTTGTAAGAGAGTAGTTAGTTGTAGTTGTAGGTTTCATTTGATCATCTTTCATTTTCACTATCACCCAAACATTTAGGAGCCGATAACCTAGATGTTAGGCCCTTTAAAACAATTGACATCATCACCATTATTATTTATGACACTATTTCAAACGTTCCGAAGCTTGTGGTTTTACGTGACCGTTAAACTCGCGATCATGCGCCAAAGGACCTCCTATTTAGGCTACGTGGAAAACGGACCACAGGAGAAGACATTTCACTTTGAATATCTTACATGCGTTGACCGGGAATCGTACCCGGTCCACGGTGGTGAGAGGCAAGCAGCTTCTACTCCAGGAAAATGCCGGGATGATTACTAACTTAATTACCATGGTTGCGTCCTTCCAAATCCTAGCTTCAGTTATAGATCACACACTATTACTACAGGCACCAGTATAATAACACAGGTTATCAAGCCCAGATACACGGGGCTAATGACCATAGTATCCTATCCCATCAAATGAAACATTTAAATATGTAATCTAATCTTTGAGTATCGTAACAGGTGATTGAGAGAGCCTTGACCATTAACTTTCTCCAATAAATAAATAATGAATGAATGAATGAATGAATGCATGGCCAAGAAAGAAAGAAAGAAAGAAAGAAAGAAAGAGAAAGAAAGAAATTGGCAAAGAAAGAAAGAAAGAAAGAACGAGTAATTGGCAAAGCAAGAAAGAAAGAAATTGGCAAAGAAAGAAATTGTCACAGGTGGAAAAGGTGGAAAGAAAGAAAGAAAGAAAGAAAGAAAGAAATTGGCAAAGAAAGAAAGAAATTGACACAGGAGGAAAGAAAGAAAGAAAGAAAGAAAGAAAGAAAGAATGAAAGACAGAAATTGACACAGGAGGAAAGAAAGAAAGAAAGAAAGAAAGAAAGAAATTGGCAAAGAAAGAAAGAAATTGACACAGGAGGAAAGAAAGAAAGAAAGAAAGAAAGAAAGACAGAAATTGGCAAAGAAAGAAAGAAATTGACACAGGAGGAAAGAAGGAAAGAAATTAGTATAGAAAGAAAGAAAGAAATTGGCAAAACTAGAAAGAAAGAAAGAAAGAAAGAAAGAAATTTGCAAAAAAAGAGAGAGAGAAAGAAAGAAATTGGCAAAGAAACAGAGAATGAAAGAAAGAGAGAGAGAAAGAAAGAAGAAAGAAATTCCAAAGAAAGAAAGAAAGAAAGAATGAAAGAAAGAAAGAAAAAAGAAAGAAAGAAATTGGCAAAGAAAAAAATAAATTGACACAGGAGGAAAGAATGAATGAAAGAAAGAAAGAAAGAAAGAAAGAAAGAAAGAAAGAAATTGGCAAGGAAATAAAGAATTTGGTAAAGAGAGAAAGAAAGAAAAAAGAAAGGAAGAAGAAAGAAAGTAGTAAATAAATAAATAAAGAAAGAAAGAAAGAAAGAAATTGGCAAAGAAAGAAAGAAAGAAAGAAAGAAATTTGCAAATAAAGAGAGAGAGAAAGAAAGAAAAAAATGGCAAAGAAAGAGAGAATGAAAGAAAAAATGATAAAGAAAGAAAGAAAGAAAGAAAAAGGAAGAAATTAGTAAAGAAAGAAAGAAAGAAAGAAAGAATGAGAGAGAGTTGATGGCTTTATTTCCACGACTACACATAGAGCTTAGGATCTTCTTTACAGGAGCGCCCTACATGCAATAAGATTAGGGCTTGAGAGAGAGAGAGAGAGAGAGAGAGAGAGAGAGAGAGAGAGAGGAAGGATTAATTTATTAATTCAATAGATGGATAGATGGGGAAATAATGAATAAAGGAAGGAATTGGAGTTGAAACCAGGATCTTGGGGCCAAAGCCTAAGCCAGTATTGTGCTCGCCGCTGAAAGAAGACTTGACAAGTGTGTGAAAGAAGTTGAAGATGAGGCGACACATTTGTGGCTGACGTAAGATGGAAGTTAGCGTGTTGGAGCTGTCAGCTCAGGCGCGCGACGAAGAGCGATTCGCCCCACAGATTATCACATGTCATTACCTCCAATCCTTCATCCTCCACTTGCACACCATTCTTCTAGAAAATTAGTGCAATTTATATACTTCTACTTTCAAACACGGCAGAAAAGAAATTCATACTAGTCATCTACAGTCTTCAGCCACATCGTAGGCGTGCGTCTCAAAGTCGCACATCGAAGGTTTGAGTCTCGTTGCTAACAGCAGCTATTCTTAGTGAGGTATTCTTTCATAGGTTTTCCACAGACCCTCCAGAAAAATGGTAGCTTATTTCGAGTCCCGTGGCACCTAAACCCTTATAGTTATAGTTACATTTACCACGGTTGATGACCTGAACTTTTAAAATGAATTAACAAGAAACAAAAACAAAAAGAGAAAACAAATTGCTCGTATGAGTTCTACAAGGTTGAGCAATAAGATCTTCAGTCTTCTTCTCAACAAGAAAACCAAGGTGGCGTGGTTCACTGAAGTAGAAAATGACCTGCGTGAAGTAAGAATAACCCAGGAGGATATCCATAAACGTGTTCCACTAAAGTCGAAACTCCAAGAACGTCATGGATTCCAAGAAAAGCCAAAACTAAAAACTGTCAAGACATGGACTGAAGCGAGGAAGGGACAGCATAGGAAACGAATGCGGGAATATTGGGCGAACGTTAAGGTCCAGGCGCAAAGACATGGAAAAGGGCAGTTGAAATAGCATGGTCCGTACATGGTCGAAATGACACCAAGTAGAATAATAACAATAGAACGAATGGCAAGGAAAACTCGCTAACTAGCAATTTTTCAAGAGCTGCTGAACGGTGAAGAGTCAGGGGAAAGATTGCCGACTAACAATCCATTCCAAGTGAACCCAGATTCCGAACCTCCTAATTTAGATGAGGTCAAACACATAATCGGCAAACTTAAAAACGACAAAGCGCCAGGTGAAAACGGCATCGTCACGAAAATGTGGAAACTTGGAGGAGAGAGAACCCCCCCGGTCTCACATCTAGTGGGACGTGGGTTGGCGACCACGGGACCCCGCTGAGTTCGGCATTGCTTCCACTTAATTGTGCCAGGCTCCTCTCCGTCTTCTTTCCTATCGACCTCTCATGGTCAACTCTTGTTCTCTTCCGACCTCGAAGGTATTAGGGTATCCGATTCCTAGGGAGTCTTTCACTTTCCCGCCTTCAGTGGCCCTTCTCTCATCTTTCCTGATCCCTCTTTCTTTTCATTACAGTTCCTTTTCTCTTTAAGATTCCCGCCATGTTTTTATGAATTGGCTCCCCGTGTCTTTAAATTACATTTTGTGAGTATTTTGAATCCCAAACACATTTTATAAGTACTGTATTTTCAATCCACATTGCATTTTGTAAGTATTTTCGATCTAAACTCCATTTTGTAAGTTTCTTCAATATCAAAGCATTTTGTCAGCAAAATATTTTGAATCGCGGGCTTCCTCATATTGTGAGTATTTTGAATCCACCCTACATTTTGTAAGCATTTTCAATTTCAATTGCATTTTGTAAGTATTTTGAATTCCAATTGCATTTTGTAAGTATTTTGAATTCCAATTGCACTTGGTGAGTATTTTGAATTCCAATTGCACTTTGTGAGTATTTTGAATCTGAACCGGCCTCATTCAATCTAACTTGCATCGTGTATTTTCAATTTCAATTACATTTTGTATGTATTTTGATTTTTCAATTGCATTTTGTGAGTAATTTCAATCTGAATTCCATTTTGTAAGTATTTTCAGTCCAGATTAATTTTTGTTATGGTTTCCATTTCATTGTCATTTTTGCTATCGCCCGGACCATTAGGGGCCGATAACTACTGTCGACCAAAATATTATGTGTACTCGAGTTTGAAGGTTGTTTGTGAAGTAACCAATAGACCTACATAAAATCCAATAATTTCATCATTTTCGTCGTTCTATTTTACGTTTGTTCGTGCAGTTTTGGAATTTTTAATTTATATTTTAATAATTTTTATCGCAGTTGGAACACAAAAAGTGCCCGTTTTTAAGCGTGTTTCAACCATGTGTCACATTTAAGAATTATTATCTCACAAACCCGTCAACAGATCGAATCCAAAATTTAATACAATATACATTGGAATGTTGTATAACTGGTTTATTAATTTAAAAAATTTGTGTGCCCAAGAAACAAAGTTGTTATCATTTTTGTAAGGTAACTTTTTCGGTTCGGGATCGTAGGAAAATGTAGTTCTTGGTCGCGTTCTAATCCTTATACATCATAAAGGTATGCTGTATGATTGTGAAATACGTAAATTAATTCACTTATTTTATATCAGTTTGTATTTGTACGGGGAATTAAGACATGGTTCACTAGTTAGCCGCTCCGGTGAAAGCTGTACAACGTTGCCAACGTGGGCTCCATCACGCATCATGGCGCGCCTCGCTCCGAAGTGATGGGCTCCATATCAGCAACCTTGTACAGCTTTCACCGGAGCGGCTAACTGGTGAACCATGTCTTAATTCCCCGTACAAATACAAACCTATATAAAATAAGTGAATTAATTTACGTATTTAACAGTCATACAGCATAACCTTTTGATGTATAAGGATTACAACGGATCCAAGAACAACATTTTCCAACGACCCCGAGCCGAGAAAAAGTTACCTTACAAAAATAATAACAACTTTCGTTCACTATATAACAAAGGAGAAACTGTTCCGCCTAGTCAATACATTTATTTTTTTCAACAAGTTATAAACTAGCTATTATATGGTACATGTTTCGGGGCCTCTAGTACTGGTCCCTTCTTCAGCCATAAATTAAGTTGAAAAATCCAGCATAATTAAAGATATCATAATAAAAAATACATAAAATGATGAGTGAATGGATGAAATGAGGCGAAAAAGAACATATTACTCATGAGAAGTAATGTGAGTGCACATCAGTAAAAATTAACACCATTGGTAGTGCTAGGTTCTTGAGAATACACTTATATAGCACTGTTCTAATGTTTGTGCATGTGGAAATCACTTCACTTGGGATTTATAGCCTGTTGTTTACAATGCTGTTGACTGAAACTTGCTGTTCAAGCTGGGGCTTCTGAGCTTATAGTCTTGCATTAGAGGGAAAACATCGAATGTCATGTAATGAAATACATCATCATGATGAGGAGACGTCCAGCTTGAACAGCAAGTTTCAGTCAACAGCATTGTAAACAACAGGCTATAAATCCCAAGTGAAGTGATTTCCACATGCACAAACATTAGAACAGTGCTATATAAGTGTATTCTCAAGAACCTAGCACTACCAATGGTGTTAATTTTTACTGATGTTGCACCGCCCTTTAAAAATAAACATATTCTTGGCGTGCCTCCTAGCTGCATCACTGGAACCAACTAGAAAAGAAAGGAGTACGCAGTGGAAATGGATGTTAATTTCTGACCTGTGCTGGGCCCGTACTTGCAGGCCAGATGTGCCGAGCGACTCCAGACTCCGTGAAGGTGGTCCCACGACGAGTGGTAGGAATACCCTCCTGGTGCTAGACAGCTAGAATAAGTTAGGCCAAGGTTTGAAGAGAGAGAGAGAGAGAGAGAGAGAGCGAGCAGCCCGATCGCCAAACACTACTAAATGAGACACATGGGTAAAGAAATGGAAATTTAATGAATTGAAACCGAACACACAAAGAAACCCGGCCAGAATAACACACACAAAAAAGAATACCCTTCACCTAGGGGTCAAATAAAGTCACTTTCAAACGGGGAAGATAAATATAAATAACAATAAATAACTTACGATAGTAAATAACGTTAACAAATTAAATTCATACCTGTGCTCACTTCGGTGAAAACGATGTAAAAAGGGAGGAAGTAAAAGATCAAGAGGCAATCGAGCCGGTCGCTAGTCAACAACAATCACTTCTCTGCCTAGAGATGGATGGTTGTCATGACGACCTCAAATAACAAGCATAGCAAAGATAAAACAAGAGGCTGTGTGCGTGTCGCAAAGGCTGTGGCGAGCAATGGGGATGCGATCGAGCTGGCAGTCTCCAGAGAAAAGAAATGCAAAAACCAAAGATACTATAAGAAGAAACAAATGACGTCAGGTGTCCGTGAAATTTATCAAGATACATACACGCAGTCAAACACACAAAATGCCAGCCGACGATGCAGAAATAAAACTCAAAGCAACTCGTGCTTGTAGGTAGTCTAACAAAACATGCTAAACCTATATGGTCCCCAACTTACATTCCGAGTTCGAGCTGAATACGGTAAGGCCTACTTAAAGTTACCGCCGTGATCCAGTTGCCCGAAGCATGGAATGAAGGGAAAACATAAGGGCTAAAATATATGGTGTCATGCCTCGTGTTGGGAGAATGGTCGAGACGCCAACGTCCACAAACCACGGGAGACCCATTCGAAGATATGCCCAATCAAAACAGCATCAATGCACCTGGCAGCAGGAAAAACATACACTCACAAAATCACTCGCAGATATATTTCACGGCACAAATAAAAGGTTAAACGAAGACTCAAACAAAATAAAACAGGAGACCGCCATTACGATTGGTTCCACAGCAAATCCAAGCACACGACGAAGATCAAAAAGAAAGTTTAAATTTAGGAAATGAGCATAGTGGACACAAGGTTAGATGTATTACTTACATGAGTAAATGGAAGGCTTCGGCATAATAACAATGTTAAATAAAAAGGAAAAACATTACATTTTAAATAATAAAGCGGAGAGCCTCAAGGCACGTCCGGACAGAAAGTATCTCACATGGCGTCTGAGTCTACCGGGACGGCCGCCAAAGAAAATAAAGAAATGAGAGATGTTAAACATGGCTCAGGATCCACACCACCCCCCAAAAGAAAAATTGGTTCAATAATAGGCAGGTCAAGGAGACGCCATATGAATACTAGCTTCCTTGGATAACATAAGCAAATTATGATTGGCTAACCTACGCAGAAAAAGGACAACATTAATCACAGCAAATAAGAAGGTTACACAATAAATGGTTTCAATTGAGATATGTGAGCTCTGGATACGTCGGTGGGATTCTCCTTGGAGATCAATTCAACAGTGACAGGTGTTAAAAATCTAGTGATAGTTTTGGGCGTGCTCCAGCGAAGCATTAGCTTAGCTGACTCCTTATTCTTGGCCGAACTCTGTGGGTGCAGGCGCACTAGCACGTCGTCATTCACCTGAAAACAAACAGGTTGCCTACCCTTGTTATAGCGAGACGCCACGCGATCTCGTGCCCTTTTCAGATGCCGTACAGCAACTTCCCATTTTTCTTTGACTGAGGTACGGCGGGATGGCGCAGCCAGATAATCTATTTTCCACTGAAGCTGAAGTGGATCAACAATACGCCTCCCTAAAAGCAATTCCGAAGGGGTAGAATTCGTCGATTCATGAAGAGCAGTGTTAAATCCTAAGGAGAAAAACTGAAGATTTGCGTCCCAACGTGACTGATCTGCGTTGTGGAACGCACTCAAGCAAGCCTTCAAGTTACGATGAAACCTTTCAACGTGATTTGGCTGAGGGTGGTAGGGTGCCAAAAAGACATGATCAATTCCCCAAGAAAAACACATTGATCTAAAAGACTTGGACCGGAAAACGCTCGCGTTATCGGACACTAAAAACATTGGAGGACCAAAAACACCAAAAATATGATTGGTCAAAAGCCTAACAGTGGTACGTGTCGTGATTTCCCTGACAGGAAATAACCATACAAATTTTGAAAATCCATCAACGACAGTAAGTATAGCTTGATGACCAGAAGATGACCTAACTAGGGGACCAAAATAATCTATAAACAGGCGCTCATTAGGATATGACATCGTGTCAGCGTGGTGAAGTCCAATGCGAGAATTCTTTGCTGGCTTAGAACGTGCTAGTTGGTTCCAGTGATGCAGCTAGGAACCACGCTCTGCTACCATCTGCACCGCCCTTTAAAAATAAACATATTCTTGGCGTGCCTCCTAGCTGCATCACTGGAACCAACTAGAAAAGAAAGGAGTACGCAGTGGAAATGGATGTTAATTTCTGACCTGTGCTGGGCCCGTACTTGCAGGCCAGATGTGCCGAGCGACTCCAGACTCCGTGAAGGTGGTCCCACGACGAGTGGTAGGAATACCCTCCTGGTGCTAGACAGCTAGAATAAGTTAGGCCAAGGTTTGAAGAGAGAGAGAGAGAGAGAGAGAGAGAGCGAGCAGCCCGATCGCCAAACACTACTAAATGAGACACATGGGTAAAGAAATGGAAATTTAATGAATTGAAACCGAACACACAAAGAAACCCGGCCAGAATAACACACACAAAAAAGAATACCCTTCACCTAGGGGTCAAATAAAGTCACTTTCAAACGGGGAAGATAAATATAAATAACAATAAATAACTTACGATAGTAAATAACGTTAACAAATTAAATTCATACCTGTGGTCACTTCGGTGAAAACGATGTAAAAAGGGAGGAAGTAAAAGATCAAGAGGCAATCGAGCCGGTCGCTAGTCAACAACAATCACTTCTCTGCCTAGAGATGGATGGTTGTCATGACGACCTCAAATAACAAGCATAGCAAAGATAAAACAAGAGGCTGTGTGCGTGTCGCAAAGGCTGTGGCGAGCAATGGGGATGCGATCGAGCTGGCAGTCTCCAGAGAAAAGAAATGCAAAAACCAAAGATACTATAAGAAGAAACAAATGACGTCAGGTGTCCGTGAAATTTATCAAGATACATACACGCAGTCAAACACACAAAATGCCAGCCGACGATGCAGAAATAAAACTCAAAGCAACTCGTGCTTGTAGGTAGTCTAGCAAAACATGCTAAACCTATATGGTCCCCAACTTACATTCCGAGTTCGAGCTGAATACGGTAAGGCCTACTTAAAGTTACCGCCGTGATCCAGTTGCCCGAAGCATGGAATGAAGGGAAAACATAAGGGCTAAAATATATGGTGTCATGCCTCGTGTTGGGAGAATGGTCGAGACGCCAACGTCCACAAACCACGGGAGACCCATTCGAAGATATGCCCAATCAAAACAGCATCAATGCACCTGGCAGCAAGAAAAACATACACTCACAAAATCACTCGCAGATATATTTCACGGCACAAATAAAAGGTTAAACGAAGACTCAAACAAAATAAAACAGGAGACCGCCATTACGATTGGTTCCACAGCAAATCCAAGCACACGACGAAGATCAAAAAGAAAGTTTAAATTTAGGAAATGAGCATAGTGGACACAAGGTTAGATGTATTACTTACATGAGTAAATGGAAGGCTTCGGCATAATAACAATGTTAAATAAAAAGGAAAAACATTACATTTTAAATAATAAAGCGGAGAGCCTCAAGGCACGTCCGGACAGAAAGTATCTCACATGGCGTCTGAGTCTACCGGGACGGCCGCCAAAGAAAATAAAGAAATGAGAGATGTTAAACATGGCTCAATGTGCACTCACATTACTTCTCATGAGTAATATGTTCTTTTTCGCCTCATTTCATCCATTCACTCATCATTTTATGTATTTTTTATTATGATATCTTTAATTATGCTGGATTTTGCAACTTAATTTATGGCTGAAAAAGGGACCAGTACTAGAGGCCCGGAAACATGTACCATATAATAGCAAGTTTATAACTTGTTGTAAATAAATGTATTGACTAGGCGGAAGAGTTTCTCCTTTGTTATATAGTGAATCTGTCAATACGGAACATGAACTTCTTTCAGAGCACAACTTTCGTTCATGAACACACAAAATTTTGAAATTAATAAACCAGTTATACAACATTCCAATGCATATTTTGTTAAAATTTGGATTCGATCTAATGACGGTTTTGTGAGATAATAATTCTTAAATATGACGCATGATTGAAACACGAGTAAAAACGGGCACTTTTTCTGTTCCAACTGCGATAAAAAATATTAAAATATAAATAAAACATTCCAAAACCTACATGAACTAACGTAAAATAGAACGATGAAAATGATGATGTTATTGGATTTTATGTAGGTCTATTGGTTACTTCACAAACAACCTTCAAACTCGAGTACACATAATATTTTGGTCGACAGTAGAAGTTAGGCTCCTTAAAACAACAATTATGATCATCATCACCATTTTGAGAACACTAGCCTTGAGAAGCCAGAACACTGTGGTGATATTATTTGTTGATTTTCAAAAGACCTATGACTCAATCGACTGGCAGACTTTGTTTAATGTTCTAGAAGAGTTCGGGATAGACAGTAAAACAAGATAATTAATTAAACAAATCCTGACTGATACTACGTCTAAAGTTAAGTTTTTCAGAGAACTGTCTGATACTTTTGAATTCAAAACAGGAGTCACACAAGAGGACGGTTTGTCACCGATTCTTTTCAAAATAGTTCTTAGTTCTGGATAAAATCATAAGAACCTGGGAAATAGCTTTGGAAGCGGAAGGAACGGTTGGTTCCTCAGTTTAGGAGCTGCGAAAGCGCAGTCATGTAGCCCCGTGTAGTTTTGGTATGTGTAGATTCTGTCTGATAACCGGTGTCAATTGTGATGACTGTATTAGTGTGTGTTATCTGTTTTTTAATTCAAGTAAGGACTGCAGACTTTGGATTTTTCAAATAGGTCCTACTTTTGCCGCCAAACGCCACCGTCAACGACTACTAGTTCAGAACTTAGCTACTAGACTCCACCGCAGTCGGCTCTTGGCAACGAAGAGCGTTTTTTACATTCTTAACCTATACAATTTAGCTTCACACAGGTGTAATTAGTGGAAGGTTCTTTAACATGCCATAAATCTATGACATGGGACCGCCGGCTTTACTTCCCCTCCGAAGGAAGGCATACTGAGGGAATGGAGGGAACCAGAGGCCTATATCTTGGAAGGAAAGGTGAGAACTTGGAAATTAAATGCTGACGACCTTGCCATTTTAGTCCAGAATCGAGAAGATGCCCAAAATATGCTGGATATTCTGCATGACACTGCTGACCAAACAGGTCTTAAAGTCTCCTATGAAAAGACACCATGGGGAAAGACACATAAAGGTAAAACATGGGACAGTCAAAGGGGTTGAAAAGTTCAAATATTTGGGAGCCAACAAAGCAAGGGCTAGGAAATTGGAACTGACCGACAGGTTAACTCAGAACAGATACAATAAATGTGGAGTATCCTACAACGCAAAAATCACACATTACACGACGGTAGTGAAGCCCGAGGGTCTATATGCATCGGAGTGTCTGGCAATGAATAAAAAAGGGGAGATGAAAGAACTTGAACTCAAGGAAAGGATCATTTTTAGACAAATTCTAAGACCACGTAAAAGTGTTGACGGAACATGGAAGAAAAGGAAGAACGAGGACCTTGACCGGCACACTGAAATCATCACTGTCTCAATGCGCAGACGACGGCTCTAGTTCTATGGACATCTGATGAGAATGGACGCGAACCGTTTGACGAAGAAAGTCTTCGAGTACATTGCAAGACTGAAGGCTACAAGGGAATGGCTAGAAGAAGTCAAGAAAGACTCGGTTGAAATTGGAATTTCTGCCACCGCGATGCTTCGAAGTCACATTGACAGCATTAAGGAGAATCCACCAAAATGTAGGCCTAGATTGGTAATTTCTTCAGAGCAGCTGAGGATTCGAAGTGAAAGAATGAACAAGGTCAGGGAAGAAATGAAGAGATTTATCAGAAAAACTTAGGCTCTATGCGGTCCATAGTCGGACAAATTTGGAAACAAATAAGAAACAAGAAGTTCCGTGACGAACTAAAGAGTCTACTTTTCTTAAAATTTAAGATCTATGCCAATGATTAATCTACATGGATCTATCTAGAATAATGCCGAAATTAAGTTGATAATATCGAAATTTCTAATTAGTTCGAAATACTGTATACCTGGCATAATGTAGCCTAATAGAGAACTACAGTTGGCAGCCCTGGTGACTGAATATATTCTTAGTTCCATCTCTTAAGGTACTGTCCCCGATAAACCGGATAGTAGGCTGTCAGAAATCCGCCCCCTCAATCGGATTGCCAATAATCAATCGCACCGGCACAGCTACATCAATGAAAATGGCACTGACAGATACTACCGAGATTAGAGCACAGCAGTTAACATGAAATTATTGTGGAACTCACCAAAATATACGGGGGTTCATACTTACCTTTTACTTACCTTTTCAATTTAATCTCGGGTCTGGGTTTTCAACTGGATCACTTAATAGTATGCCCTCACAATAACCTCCACCACGATATTTAAAATGAACCAAGTCGAAAACAAGAAAATCTAAACTGCACAATAATTTATTTCACATAAAGAGAAAAATAATTTAACAAAATTTAACAACAAAATATACGTGGCAATCAGAAGCCATTGTCAATGCAATCATGTTCTCCTGTAGGACTTGTAGACTTCACATACAAAAATTCAGCTTTTTCTAGCTCAAAAGAACGTAATAATAACAACAATGCACATTGGAATGGATAAGGGAGCTGGGACGAGACATATAGCATTTGTTTCCTTGTTCATGAACTTCACATTTTATTTATAACCGCAAGGCTGCTATGTAGATGACCTTGGCCTCTAACATTCAGTTATCTGGCCACCTGCGATACACCCTGCACCGTGTCGCATGCTTGCTTCGTCAAATGGATGCACCTGTCCACCCAATGTTAGCATATGCTAGTTACCTCAGAGCCTAGCTCCTTTTCAAAACACATTTAAATGTTCACATCTCAACTCAAATATTATCACGCAAATCTTTTAAATGCTCCGTTCAAATATCAATGGATTACTCTAATAATCCCAAATCTTGTTTAATTGTATATTCCAATTGTTGAACTAGCGTTATTTAGAGTATAATAACGAAAACGCTTAATGTTTATAACAAAATGTTCATTAATTATTTATAACATTTTAAATTGTTTATAACATTGTCAAACGACAATTGAAAAATTTATACACGCCTCTATTAATCCCGTTCGTTTCAAATTATTATTAAAGATATTTACATAGTTATTTACATTATTTATATTATTTATATTAGAAATTACATTAAACCACACGTTTATCCGGTTGATAATTACTTAAATCGTGGTGATATAATCGACCAATGAAGGTTAGTTATATTTAAATTTTAGATTCAGGTTTAATAAGATTTAATAATTATTATTTGTGACGGTAACCTCCATTCAAAATCTTTATCTCAAATTATTTAAACACTCTTATTAATTTTAACAGTAACTTCACATGAATAATTTTCAATGGACCTGAACAATACACTCAGCGGAAAAATACCTCGCTCTAAACGCACAAAATTGCACCAAAATTGGCCCATAATTCATCATATATCTCATTATATATGGCATCAAAATCTTCCACAATACACACGAAAAACCTCCACTTATAAATTCATCATCTTCATCAATATTACTGTGGGAACCTCCTTCACTTATTACAGGGCATTATTCATCAGCAACTTTTACACGTCCACTGAACTAACGATTATACATCCATAGTTCCTCTTTAAAAATTCTTATATTCATCAATTGTATCGAAAACTGTTATTATATTTAACCTTCGTGGGTTTCATTCATGAAGCGATATGAAGTAAAAATTTTCCAGTCACAAATAAATTTAATAGCAAATACAATTAGACACGCCTCCCTGGTCTATCAAAATTGAGATTAATATCATCAAAGTATCGCAGTATAAAGATACTATCTTCAATCAAAGTTCATCTAAACTGCATAAATAGTCGAATAGAATACAATTAGACTGTGGACTACAAACATTATTGTTCCAATCTCGAATTGAGAAAAACTCCTATCAAATGTTCATTACTATAGTGTACTCAATAAATCGTAATCAAAGTTCATATTTCGTAAAATTGTCTATAATGCAATGGTATTTCAGAATTGACGATAAATGTCTATGTTGCAATCATGTTCATAAAACGACTAGTATTTCCAAGATCGTCGATAAATTCGTGAAGATTTTAACGCTCTAAAATCTTTTAATCATTCTTCTTTCTTGAGGATGACAGAAAATTGGTCAAAGTAATTTACTGAATAGAATTACTTTAATAAAATGACACGCTGTCTGAATTCAACTTTGCCATAGAAAATCATTAACTTTACAGTCAAATCGTGACTACAAAAATATGCAAATTACTGAAAGAATATATATAATATCAGTCTCAACTGATCCAAAATTATATAAATATGCCAATGACATAATAATGTCTCAATAAATCGAAGAAAAAGGCATAAATCAGCAAAGAGTACAGAGTACAGAAATATCAAGCAAGAATATGGGGCAAAATATATGGGACAGAAAATATGGGGGAAAAAATGGTTGCTCAGATATCGCTAAATGGCTCAAATAAATCAAGAAACATTCACGACTACCTTATCTGTTGATTGAAGTTCTAGAGGAAAATTTCCAAAGAAGACTGCTGTTGGTTCCATTTCACCACCGTAAAGATGTGCTCCGACCTCGAACCTGGAACCTGCGCCCTCGGAGAATAGAACAGCTTCCTCCTCCGGAAATTGCACTGCTCCGTGTAAACGATAGACATCCTTCTGGCAAAACTCTTCTGTGTGAACCGGGTCCACCCTGGCCTCTCTTGAAAATTCCCTGAAGTTCTGGTAGAAATTCGCCATGAAGTTTATTGCAATTATTTCCGCAGAAATGTTCATAATTGTGGAGTATGAAGATATTTCCACTGCCATTTGATGTAATTCAGCGATGGATTACGATGCATGAGTGTAGTTGGAAGTTCACTACATGCTCGCTTTTGTAGAATGACGATTAACGAAGCTCCATGCTGCTATTTCACTCCATTGATATATGTCCCAATTGCATTAAAGTTTTAGTCTTCCATCTCCACTTCCGTTATAATAATAGTCGAAAGTACTGCCAGATTATATAGTTCCATTGTAGAATGTAGCAGTGTATCACCAAATGTAATCTTCAGTATCACGGTTGCAATACATGTGTCAGCCGTAGCGTAGCATGTGGTATTATAAAAGTGCTTCTCAGGTGTCGAGAAAATCACTTTTGTCTGCAGTCTTAAAATGCGAATATCTTCCAAAGTATAATAGTGAAAATGTTCAACTTTCGTACACGCCTCAATATTGTAATGCACAATTGAATTAGCATAAATGCAGTAGCTAACTTTTGATAGATACTCTTGTAGACTCGTTTATGTGTGCGCTCCAACTTCGCCTAGTTTTAGTAACCGTAAAATTGTACTGCTGCACGCTCAGTGCTTGTTCGATGCTGTGGGCTCTACCACACTTGCTAATGACGACTTGCTTCACTGAATAACTCGAAGTCTGACAATGTGAGAATCAGAAAACTGAGCCATGAGAGCCATGAGAGCCATGAGAGCCTCCTCTCTGCTGTGCAAGGCCTTTTATCAACTTCTCAAGGGGCGTATCCATCCCTTCCATAGCTTGTTCCTCCGACATTGCTAGAAGTTCTAACTTTGGCTATACTTGACGGATTTTCAAATTTCAAAAACTCATACTTAATTTCTTCAAAATTCCAAATCAATGCCATAACTGAAAATAGTTTTCCACAATTCTGCATGCCAAAAGTAATTAAATATGGTAGTTTCAGTAATCTCCATCTCCCTCCAAGCTATCATTCATTGGTTCGAGCCTCTCCTCCAATAGCGTAACTTCTTCCTCAGCACAATTCCTTGCTTCCCTGCGACTGCGTCGTAAATCTCAGATTCTTCTCGAACAAAATCATGACGTCACCAAGAATCTCAGCTCATCCAGCCTACTTGCATGAAGTCTGGGTCATCCGTGCCTACGTCATGAATATACACGTCACAACTATGACGGCCATAACTTTATTCATATATGCCACTACAGCCACCGTGGTCTCAGTATAATTCAATTTACGGGGGCATTCTCCCTTCACCACGTTTTAAAAACAGTTGCAAATTGTTTTTAAACTCTGTGTTATAAATATCTGAATTCACTTGAACACGAAATTGAATTATAATTCTACTCTTGTATGATATTTCCTCTATATTCCTTAATCATAAGTCTCGTCTTCTCTGGGTTGTGTGTGGCTAATGCATTCTCTCCTCTCTACTTTCTCTTCTGTCCTGTATTCCTGTTTTCCAAATTCTGCTGGCTTGTAGAAGGACCAGGATCGATCACTACATCCTGTCTTTTCTTCTGGTTTTCAGCTTCCTTCTCTCGTAATTCCTTCAAATACTGCTGACTTTCTTTCTCTCTCTCTTGATACTTGTCCGGTGTCATAACCTGACCTTGAGAATTCTGATTCCGATTCTGGTACTGGTTATTTCTGTTGTAGTTCCTATTGTACCCATTGTTATTATAGTATCTACCTCTTCCGTTATTATAGTTCCCTCTATTGTTATTCCAGCCTCGTCTTTGCTGATATGGACGGTAACCTTGTGATCTGTTGTTGCGAAAAGAATTGTTCCTGTGAGGACCTACATTTTCAGTTTTCTCTTCATCAGGCTTATCAGTTTGCTGAACTTGATCCATGTAGACTGTATTAATGTCTTTGAATTCGTGCCTCTGACCTTTTTGAACCAAATTTGGCATCGGACTCGTGTAGTCAAGCCTTCTCAATAGTTCGTCCATACTGGTCAAATCCCTGATATTTGACGATATAATAAGCCGTCTTACCTCCACAGGCAGCATACGTGAAATAGCATCTATCAACTGCTCTGTTGACAATGGGGGTTGTAAGAATCTCAAGCGCGATAACTGGCTCGTGAAGAAATCAGCGTACCGTGTTGGAAGAGTACCCGAATACTTCCTCGAGTATACCTCAGCTCTTAATGAATTTTGTGTTTCTATTGACCAGAATCGTTTTATCAGTGCCTCTGCAAATTCATCGAAATTACTAAAAGTGTACCGAAATACTCTGAACCATTCAAGGGGTCCTTCAGGTAGAAATCTTTCTACGATTCTCATTTCTCTTTCTCTCGGAATATGGGCTTCAATAAAATAGTCTTTCAGGTTTCTGATATACTCTATCGGTGTTAGACTATCTGTATTACTAAATTTCTGAGGCTTGTCCTCAAAGTTTCGGATGACTGTCACATTTCTTGGATATGAATCCATGTAATTCTTCCCACTATCACGATATTTCCATTCAGGTTCAATATTCCTATCCTCTTCTTCTTCCCGGAATCTGAATATACGTTCCTCAGGACTAATATCTCTCTCTTCAGTAGCGAGGTTACATCTTCTGACGTAATTTCTATTATCTTCACAAGTCAATCCTTCTGGATCCTTATCTGTGATTTCCGTGATGACTTTCCTAATCAACTCTTCTTTATACGTTTCCAACATGCTAGCTTCTCCTAGTTTCAAATTCTGAAGTTTGCTCGTAGTTTCATTGACATCAGAGACAACCTTATGAATTTGTTCCTCTAACGCGGTTTTTAATGCTTGCACGTCCTGACCTATTTGAGTTCTATCCTCTACCTGCTTTTCGGATAGCGAATCCATCCTTATACTCAAATCCTTTCTAATTTGAACTACTTCATTATTTATATCTACCTGTGTACTGGCAAGTTTTCGTTCAATTCGCTCCTGAATCTGATTGACATGTTCCCCACTTGACCTGTTCCATTCATCTTTCCAAACCGTTACATTTGCAGTTAACATTTCAGCAATATCTACTTCAATGTCTTCCTTAAGTAAACGATTATGATCTAAGACTTGGGTCCTCATGACCTCTACATCATATTTTAATCCAGCTAGAGAAGCTGTTGTCCTAACAGACTCGTCAACCAATCTAGTTGTTAAAGCACTAATGTTACGAGTACAAAGCGTTTTTGAAGTTTCAATTTCTTCTCTAACCTTATTAACATCAGTTTGAACTTTGGCAATGTCTACAAAAACTGTATTAACTTCTATTTGCATCTTATTGATATCGCTTTGCATATCATTAACATCAGAATGAATATTATTTATGTCTACTTGAACGTTTGACACATCGGTTCGAACATTTCTAACCTCTCTTTGAACTTCTTCTACCTTGTCTTGTACAGTAGCAACATCATTCCTAACAACGATTACTTCTGCTCTAGCACATGAAATATCACCCCGGACATTAGCAACATCAAGATTCAACATAGTAAGGTCTTTCTGGACTGAATCAACTTTTCCCTGTACATTGGAAACATCAATCTTAACATCTGAGACATCTTTATGCACATTGGATAAATCTACTTTAACATCTGAGACATCCTTGTGGACATTGGATAAATCTACTTTAACATCTGAGACATCCTTGTGAATGTCGGTCACGGCATTCTGGATTCCCTGGGTACTGGTCTGTAAACGCGACACATTATTTTCCAAGTTTGCAGAACTGGTCTGAAGAACTTTCATATTCTCCTCCATTCGACTAGTATTCCTAGCTTCCATCTCCTCCAACATCTTTCTTATACTCTCATCTGCCATCTCAATAATATTTCAATAATAGACTGCGTTAGGGACATACATCAAACAGAGCAAGATAACAACATCTGAGCAACATCTTTCACCATATATAAGTTTGAGCAATTTTCTGTCTTAAATCTAACTTATAATTACCTTATAATTAACTTTCGTAGACACTTCATGTTGAAACAAACTCAAGCACATGTTCAAATTTCCCTGGTTCATTCTAAATATCCTAACACAAATAATTTACATTTACAATCCAAATAGTTTAATTTTATCTTTAATATGACTAAACATGTCATAAGCCGGTCAAATAAAATAAGACTCCAGATCATAGGCGATTTTTCTAAGTTTCCAGCCTATTTAACCTCTCTCAGGTTGTAAAAGATCTGATCTTTTCTGAGTGTAATTTCCTAATACATCACAACATTTAATCCCTATATAATCACACTCTCAAATTCTACAATTGGCCAAGACATCTAACAAAGAATCAACCTCTTTATTTGAGTCTTCACAATCCCATAGACATCGATAACTTGGTAATCCAATGTTATTCGAACACTCCACACGTTGATTGCACCAATCCAACTGGCGTTCAACCTGGTAATCCAGTTTTGTCGAGCCCCACGAAATTGCGGTGCCAATCCTACTGTCCCCGATAATCCGGATAGTAGGCTGTCAGAAATCCGCCCCCTCAATCGGATTGCCAATAATCAATCACACCGGCACAGCTACATCAATGAAAATGGCACTGACAGATACTACCGAGATTAGAGCACTGGTGGAACACACCAAAATATACGGGGGTTCATACTTACCTTTTACTTACCTATTCAATTTAATCTCGGGTCTGGGTTTTCAACTGGATCACTTAATAGTATGCCCTCACAATAACCTCCACCACGATATTTAAAATGAACCAAGTCGAAAACAAGAAAATCTAAACTGCACAATAATTTATTTCACATAAAGAGAAAAATAATTTAACAAAATTTAACAACAAAATATACGTGGCAATCAGAAGCCATTGTCAATGCAATCATATCCTCCTGTAGGACTTGTAGACTTCACATACAAAAATTCAGCTTTTTCTAGCTCAAAAGAACGTAATAATAATAACAATGCACATTGGAATGGATGAGGGAGCTGGGACGAGACATATAGCATTTGTTTCCTTGTTCATGAACTTCACATTTTATTTATAACCGCAAGGCTGCTATGTAGATGACCTTGGCCTCTAACATTCAGTTATCTGGCCACCTGCGATACACCCTGCACCGTGTCGCATGCTTGCTTCGTCAAATGGATGCACCTGTCCACCCAATGTTAGCATATGCTAGTTACCTCAGAGCCTAGCTCCTTTTCAAAACACATTTAAATGTTCACATCTCAACTCAAATATTATCACGCAAATCTTTTAAATGCTCCGTTCAAATATCAATGGATTACTCTAATAATCCCAAATCTTGTTTAATTGTATATTCCAATTGTTGAACTAGCGTTATTTAGAGTATAATAACGAAAACGCTTAATGTTTATAACAAAATGTTCATTAATTATTTATAACATTTTAAATTGTTTATAACATTGTCAAACGACAATTGAAAAATTTATACATGCCTCTATTAATCCCGTTCGTTTCAAATTATTATTAAAGATATTTACATAGTTATTTACATTATTTATATTATTTATATTAGAAATTACATTAAACCACACGTTTATCCGGTTGATAATTACTTAAATCGTGGTGATATAATCGACCAATGAAGGTTAGTTATATTTAAATTTTAGATTCAGGTTTAATAAGATTTAATAATTATTATTTGTGACGGTAACCTCAATTCAAAATCTTTATCTCAAATTATTTAATCACTCTTGTTAATTTTAACAGTAACTTCACATGAATAATTTTCAATGGACCTGAACAATACACTCAGCGGAAAAATACCTCGCTCAAAACGCACAAAATTGCACCAAAATTGGCCCATAATTCATCATATATCTCATTATATATGGCATCAAAATCTTCCACAATACACACGAAAAACCTCCACTTATAAATTCATCATCTTCATCAATATTACTGTGGGAACCTCCTTCACTTATTACAGGGCATTATTCATCAGCGACTTTTACACGTCCACTGAACTAACGATTATACATCCATAGTTCCTCTTTAAAAATTCTTATATTCATCAATTGTATCGAAAACTCTTATTATATTTAACCTTCGTGGGTTTCATTCATGAAGCGATATGAAGTAAAAATTTTCCAGTCACAAATAAATTTTATAGCAAATACAATTAGACACGCCTCCCTGGTCTATCAAAATTGAGATTAATATCATCAAAGTATCGCAGTATAAAGATACTATCTTCAATCAAAGTTCATCTAAACTGCATAAATAGTCGAATAGAATACAATTAGACTGTGGACTACAAACATTATTGTTCCAATCTCGAATTGAGAAAAACTCCTATCAAATGTTCATTACTATAGTGTACTCAATAAATCGTAATCAAAGTTCATATTTCGTAAAATTGTCTATAATGCAATGGTATTTCAGAATTGACGATAAATGTCTATGTTGCAATCATGTTCATAAAACGACTAGTATTTCCAAGATCGTCGATAAATTCGTGAAGATTTTAACGCTCTAAAATCTTTTAATCATTCTTCTTTCTTGAGGATGACAGAAAATTGGTCAAAGTAATTTACTGAATAGAATTACTTTAATAAAATGACACGCTGTCTGAATTCAACTTTGCCATAGAAAATCATTAACTTTACAGTCAAATCGTGACTACAAATATATGCAAATTACTGAAAGAATATATATAATATCAGTCTCAACTGATCCAAAATTATATAAATATGCCAATGACATAATAATGTCTCAATAAATCGAAGAAAAAGGCATAAATCAGCAAAGTGTACAGAGTACAGAAATATCAAGCAAGAATATGGGGCAAAATATATGGGACAGAAAATATGGGGGAAAAAATGGTTGCTCAGATATCGCTAAATGGCTCAAATAAATCAAGAAACATTCACGACTACCTTATCTGTTGTTTGAAGTTCTAGAGGAAAATTTCCAAAGAAGACTGCTGTTGGTTCCATTTCACCACCGTAAAGATGTGCTCCGACCTCGAACCTGGAACCTGCGCCCTCGGAGAATAGAACAGCTTCCTCCTCCGGAAATTGCACTGCTCCGTGTAGACGATAGACATCCTTCTGGCAAAACTCTTCTGTGTGAGCCGGGTCCACCCTGGCCTCTCTTGAAAATTCCCTGAAGTTCTGGTAGAAATTCGCCATGAAGTTTATTGCAATTATTTCCGCAGAAATGTTCATAATTGTGGAGTATGAAGATATTTCCACTGCCATTTGATGTAATTCAGCGATGGATTACGATGCATGAGTGTAGTTGGAAGTTCACTACATGCTCGCTTTTGTAGAATGACGATTAACGAAGCTCCATGCTGCTATTTCACTCCATTGATATATGTCCCAATTGCATTAAAGTTTTAGTCTTCCATCTCCACTTCCGTTATAATAATAGTCGAAAGTACTGCCAGATTATATAGTTCCATTGTAGAGTGTAGCAGTGTATCACCAAATGTAATCTTCAGTATCACGGTTGCAATACATGTGTCAGCCGTAGCGTAGCATGTGGTATTATAAAAGTGCTTCTCAGGTGTCGAGAAAATCACTTTTGTCTGCAGTCTTAAAATGCGAATATCTTCCAAAGTATAATAGTGAAAATGTTCAACTTTCGTACACGCCTCAATATTGTAATGCACAATTGAATTAGCATAAATGCAGTAGCTAACTTTTGATAGATAATCATGTAGACTCGTTTATGTGTGCGCTCCAACTTCGCCTAGTTTTAGTAACCGTAAAATTGTACTGCTGCACGCTCAGTGCTTGTTCGATGCTGTGGGCTCTACCACACTTGCTAATGACGACTTGCTTCACTGAATAACTCGAAGTCTGACAATGTGAGAATCAGAAAACTGAGCCATGAGAGCCATGAGAGCCATGAGAGCCTCCTCTCTGCTGTGCAAGGCATTTTATCAACTTCTTAAGGGGCGTATCCATCCCTTCCATAGCTTGTTCCTCCGTCATTGCTAGAAGTTCTAACTTTGGCTATACTTGACGGATTTTCAAATTTCAAAAACTCATAATTAATTTCTTCAAAATTCCAAATCAATGCCATAACTGAAAATAGTTTTCCACAATTCTGCATGCCAAAAGTAATTAAATATGGTAGTTTCAGTAATCTCCATCTCCCTCCAAGCTATCATTCATTGGTTCGAGCCTCTCCTCCAATAGCGTAACTTCTTCCTCAGCACAATTCCTTGCTTCCCTGCGACTGCGTCGTAAATCTCAGATCCTTCTCGAACAAAATCATGACGTCACCAAGAATCTCAGCTCATCCAGCCTACTTGCATGAAGTCTGGGTCATCCGTGCCTACGTCATGAATATACACGTCACAACTATGACGGCCATAACTTTATTCATATATGCCACTACAGCCACCGTGGTCTCAGTATAATTCAATTTACGGGGGCAGTACAGAATACAAAATTTGGTTGAAGTCCAATGGATAGCATGGACGTTACATGGTGTTAAACATTGTATCTAACAGCGCGCGTAAAATCATGTTGGCAACAATGACATACATGTATTGGTCTGAAATAATCTGAAATAATAAGATCTATTGTTGTGTCAATATTGAATGAAATCCATTAGTTAATATAGAAGTTACATGCATTTTAAAATTGGATTTATCAGCAGGCTTAGAATCATGTTGGCAGCACTGACGTATATTAGTTACTCCAAATTAATCTAGAATGCCAGGTACTATACGTGTGCGAAGTTTAGAGCTATTGGCTTGCATAATTTCTGATATATTGATATTAGGGTAACAAAAATAGAGACAGTATTTATTAATAGTTGGCAGCCCTGGTTACTCTTAAGAATCGGCATATACATATCTTCTAAGGTACACATACCACACACGAAATTTGGTTGAAATCCAAATGATAGTAAAGAAGTTACATGTATTTAAAGTTGGACCTCTCAGCAGGCTTCAAATCATGTTGGTAGCACTGACGTATATAAGTTACTCCAAATTAATATAGAATGTCAGGTACTATACGTGTGCATAGTTTAAAGCTGTCGGCTTGCATACTTTCTGATATATTGGTATTTGGATGAAATAAATTGAGAGCATTTATTAACAGTTGGCAGCCCTGGTGGATCTTAAGAGTACGTTCAGTCATGTCCGTTTATGTACACATAGCACATACGAAATTTGGTTGAAATCCAATTGATAGTGTAGAAGTTATATGCGTTTAAAATGTGGACCTATCAGCAGGCGTAAATTCATTTTGGCAACACTGCGATGTATGGCCTCCTGGAAATTAAACTGCAATATTAGTATCTATACGTGTGCCAATTTTAAAATAGCTCCTACTCATACCTTCTATGATATCCAACATGGAGCTCAAATTTCAATTGCGATCTTTCAGCAGTTGGTAGCACTGACATCATTTTCAAATATGGGCGTGAGATATTCAGGTATAGATCTTTATTCCTACCAAATTTTGTTTCGATTGCTGCAGCCGTTTAGGAGTTGATAGGGGGGGGGGACACACACACAGCCAGCCAGACAGACAGACAGAAGGACAGACAGACAGACAGACAGACAGAAGGACAGACAGACAGACAGACACACATTTGCCCGATCTCATAAGTCTACTTTTTCCTCATTTTTGCAAAATGTGAAAAGTAGGCTAAAAAATAATGTAATAATAATACAGATAACGCACAATGTGCACATTTAGTATTAATGTGATAATAATAATAATATATGTAACGGAAGTGCGCAATGTACAAATTGACATATAAATTACTCTTCTCCTAGTCTAATGAGATTGTCCTTTCTTTTGCAATTTTGACAATGATATCTCTCACAGTGTTCATCGCACAGTTTTCACACGCAGGATTCTCCCGGTTGATGGAATCTTTGGTTACAGCATAATTTATGGTGAAAAACATGTGTTACATATCTTGTCATTATATGTCGGAGTTCGTAATTTGCTGCCTCCATTCTGATGTTGTAATAGCGTCTTTTGCAGGGGTGGCTCCGCCTTATGTGCTGAAGTGCTGCAGCACATTGTTTTATTTGAAAATTAATTTCTTTAATAATATTATCTTCGGCAGCCGGCACAGTTCATATCCTCGCCGCTAGATGGGGGCTTCATTCATTCCATTCCTGACCCGGTCGGAGACTGGAAGCAGGCTGTGGATTTTCAATAATATTATCTACATTCAAATACAGTGCATTAAAAAGATGTGAGTAAAATGATTGGAAATATATCAACTCCCCTCACAACGAGGTATCTAGTCTAGTCGTACGCTCCATTCCCCGTCGGGCACTGGCTGTACAGCTGGCAGCTCAGCGAGAATTTCTACGTTTATTGCCTGCAAACATGAACTCTGCCTTTTGCGCATGCGTGCCCTCATTTTCCGTTGTGCTGTTGCGACAACAGCCAAGACCACAGGCCAAGACAAAACAGCAATTCTTCGTTCAAGCAGACAGCGCCAGCACTGGTCACACGAAATGAGAACCTAGCAGGTGGCTCCTTCTAGAACTAGACTCTGCGCCAGCATTTTAGAGCAAACGGTGGAAGCCATCAGCTGTTCCCGTCAAAAGGTCTTTTAATACTCCCAACTTACCTATCCTATAGCTACATTTTGTAAATCAATGAACTATAGTTTGTTCAGTAAGAAAAATTCAGTGAAGAGCCTCTTTAAGACTCTATACAGTAAATTGTGTTTCTTAACACAGTAAATTTATTTTTTGGAGGGGGGGTATCTACAGCACACAACTGATTTTCTGCTCCAACCACCACTGGTCTGTTGTTTAGAATTCGGGCTATATGGCATTTTTTCTTCTCATTTAGTAGGTGGAGAGTCTTCTCATAAGTCTTTGTACTTCGTAGTCAGAATTGTGCTTTACTGTCCTCAATGAAGAATGTTTCTTTTGTTAGTACACATGTTAAACTTGATAGTGCTGTCTTCCCAACTCCAAGAATCCACTTTAGGTAGCGGGTTTTTAGCCTACTTTTCACATTTTGCAAAAATTAGTAAAAAGTAGACTTATGAGATTGATCCGGGAAAATGTCCTTCTGTCTGTCCTTCTGTGTGTCCCCCTATCAACTCCTAAACGGCTGCAGCTATCGAAACCAAATTTGGTATGAGTAAAGATCTATACCGGGACATCTCAATGTCATACTTGAAAATGATGTCAGTGCTACCAACTGATAAAAAATAGCAATTGAAATTTGAGCTCCATGTTGGATATCTTGAAATGTATACATGGGAACTATTCCAAAATTGGTTCACATATAGATAATAATACTTCAGCTTAATTTTCAGGAGGCCATACATGTCCGTGTTGCCAACATGATTCTAAGCCTACTGATAAGTCCAAATTTCAAATGCATATAACTCCTACACTATCAATGGGATTTCAACCAAATTTCGTATGTACTATGTGTACATAAGCAGATATGAATGAGCGTATTCTAAAGAGCCAGCAGGGCTGCCAACTGTTAATAAATGCTCTCTCTATTTTTTTTTATCGAAATACCAATATATCAGAAAGTATGCGAGCCCACAGCTTTAAACTTTGCACACGTATAGTGCCCGACATTATAGATTAATTTGGAGCAACTAATGTATGTCAGTGCTACCAACATGATTCTAAGCCTGCTGAAAGGACCAATTTTTAATTACATGTATCTTCTATACTATCAATTGGATTTCAACCAAATTTCGTATGTGCTATGTGTACCATAACAGATATGACTATGCATATTCTTTAGAGCAATCAGGGCTGCCAACTGTTAATAAATGGTGTTTATATATTTTACCCTAGTATCAATGTATCAGAAAGTATGCAAGCCAACAGCTCTAAACTTTGCGCACGTATAGTTCCTGACATTCTGGATTAATTTGGAGCAACTAATGTATGTCAGTGATACCAACATGATTCTAAGCCTGCTGATAGGTCCAATTTTAAAATTCCAGTAACTTATATACTAACAAATGGATTTCATCCAAAATTGGCACAACAATACATCATAATATTTCAAATTATTCCTGACCAACACATGCATGACATTGTTGCCAGCATGATTTTACATGCGCTGATAGATCCAATGTCTAACTGCATGTAACGTCCAAGCTATCCATTGGACTCCAACCAAATTTTGTATTCTGTACCTTAAGAGATGGAACTAAGAAAATATTCAGTCACCAGGGTTGCCTACTGTAGTGCTCTATCAGGCTACATCATGCCAGGTATATTTGGAACTAATTAGAAATTTCTATATTACCAAATTCATTTCGTCATTATTCTAGATAGGTTCATAAAGATTAATCATTGGCATGAATCTTAAATTTTAAGAAAAGTAGGCACTTTAGTTCGTCACGGAACTTCTTGTTACTTTTTCAATTGTTTACAGGTGTGTGAGCGTATGTTTGTCCCAGAGGATATTGATCCCGTAGGTAGCAATTGGTGCTACGGCCGTTTTAAACAGTGTATTGCGGTGATTAGTGAAATTTGTTGCGGCTATTGAATGTTATATATGGCTTTTATTGCTGCAGTTTCTCTCTCTGTAACATGAATTTTGAAGGAAGATAGTGTTGGTTGTAAAGTAATTCCAAGGTATGTGAACTAAGGGACTACTTCTAATGGCTCGTTGCGAAGTGTTATTGTGTTTCTTGAGGCATGTTTCCCTCCTCTCCGAAAGGTCCATAATATGGTAATATGTAGTAAGCATCCGGTGATGTCTGTCTGACGATTTTCCTGAAATGAAGTGAAAAACATATAAGGCTCAGCACATTGACGAGCAAATGGGAATGAATGCATCTCTGTTAGCAACAATTTTAGCAGTGGAACAAAAATGAGTAAATATATATAGGTTATGAATATTCCCGAATGGGAATATGATGGTATTTCCGTTTGAGCAGATAAATTATCAATTAATATGATAAAATTGGTCCGGTCAACTCAAACATAAGTAAATATATATTGAAAAAAGAAATACATTAAATGAATTCTCTTGGAGGAGCTGATTAGTGCCGGTCATACGGGGCCGTCCTCCTTGGTTGCGGTCACCATGGTAACGGGGACACTTGATTATCGCGCTGGCTACTGTGCAACGTCTCGCGTAGCGTCTGATTAGAGAGGGCTGTGCCTGCCTGCCTGCCTTTACAGTGGAGGAGGGAGGGGGGATGATTGTAGTTTTAGGATGCGGAATATCGAGCAGGTCAGTCAATTCCCCCTTATACAGGGCCAGTGCCATATATAGTGCCCCCAGGGGCTCACATCTAGTGGGACGTGGGTTGGCGACCACGGGACCCCAGCTGAGTCCGGCATTGCTTCCACTCCGTCTTATTTCCTGTCGACCTCTCTTGGTAAACTCTTGTTCTCTTCCGACCCCGACGGTATTAGGGCATCCGAGGCCTAGGGAGTCTTTCACTTTCCCGCCTTAATTGGCCCTTGTCTCATCTTTCCTGATATCCTCCTTCTGCGAGGGGTCAGCCTTCTTTTTCTTTTCATGTTATCTCCTGCCTCAGGCCCTCAAGGAGGCAGGGTGTATGTAGCCCCACCCCTTCTGGTGCACCCTGGATAGTGCTACACCCTCAGGGGTTCACGGTTGGTGATTTTGGGAGTTGGCGACCCCGAGGGATTCCTGAGCTGAGTCCGTTGTTTTCCCCTTTTTCCTCTGACTTTGGGGCGGGCCCTCTCCTCTTTCCCCTTTCCTATCTGCCTGTTCTGGTTGTCCTTCCTTCCAAGTCCTCATTCCTCATTCGTCGAGGGATGAGGGCAATTCTTTTCTTCCTGTTCTTTATTTGCTTTATTCATTATTTGTTTAACATTTCTTCTTCTAGTATGTAAGTGTGTAGTTACAGTTTTCATTCTCACCTCATCTTTCACTATCACCCAAACCATTAGGGGCCGATAACCTAGATGTTAGCCTCCTTAACACAACAATTATCGTCACCATATATCATATATAGTGTAACCCCGCGAGATATTTGTGTAACTGGGATTTGCTGATAGAGTTGTACCGACAGTAGTGGTTCAGCTGGCTAAAGCGCAGCGTTAGGTCATGGGACCAAGCTCTCTGCTGACTGGGTAGACGCGTGGGTTCGAGCCCCGCCGTCGGCTGTCCTTGAAATGGTTTTCCGTGGCTTCCCATTTTCAACACCAGGCGATTGCTGGGACGGTACCTTCTGATAGGCCACGGCCGATTCCTTCCACATCCTTGCCCAGTTTCATTCATTTTCATCCATTCCATCTCTCATCCCGACGCGCAGGTCGCCCATGGGCGTCGAATAGAAAGACCTGCACTCGGCCTCTCATGAGGCCACACGACAAAAAAATAGAGTTGTCATCTTAGCCGACGCACCTGAGGATTTGAATGAGTTCTAAATGGTATGGACTTAGTTTTGACGAAAGAATTAATATTGAAAATCAAGAAACGTAAAACAAGATATTGGAATGCTGCCGAAAGAAATCGGAAACTCCTATTGACGTCAAATTGCCAAGCGGCTTAGGTGGCGTAGTTGGTAGCATTCTGAGCTTCTATGCCCAAGGTCGCGGGTTCAAACCCGGTGGATTTCGTCGGATTTTTAAGAGCGTTAAAATCTCTCAGTATGCCTTTCTTCACAGGGGAAGTAAAGCCGGCGGTCCCATGTAATAGATTTATGGCATGTGAAAGATCTTTCCACTAACTAAACTTGCGTGAAGCCAAAATTTGTAGGTTAGGTTTGATTAATGCTCTTAAGTTCCAACGTTCGTCACCAGGTGTTGACTGCGAAGCCACCTAGGTGTCGTGGATGGTAGCAAAAGCAGGAACTACTTGAAATTGATCGTATGCAGTCCTTACCTGAATCACAGATAACACACACTAATACAGCCATCACAATTAACACCGGTTATCAGGCAGATTCTACACACATCCAAGGTACACGGGGCTACATGACCGCGTTGTCGCAGCCCCTAAACTGATGAACCAACCAACCAGACTGCTGTTATTAGGAAGCAAAATAACCAATGATGGACGAAGCGATGAGGACATAAAAAGTAGGTTGGCTCAGGCAAGAAAAGCTTTTCAACAGAAAAGGAATCTGTTGACATCGGATATAGATTTAGGTGTTAGGAAGTCATTTTAAAGCCTTTTCAGGAGCGTGGTGCTCTATGGAAGTGAAACTATTGTTGGTCCAGCAGAAAATAGGAAGCATTTGAAATATGGTGCTGCCAGAGAATTAGTAGATGCAGTAACAAATGAAGAGGTATTAAGACGAGTGGGAGAGGAGAGATGTTTCTGATGACTGATAATGAAGAGAAGACATAGGTTGGTAGGACACATACTAAGATTTCCAGGAATAGCAAGCTTAGTTATGGAAGGAACGGTCGAGGACAAGGCGATCTGTTAAACATATTCTAACCTTGGTCTACCCCTACAGTTCTTATCCTCGACCCTTCCTTCTATAACTAAGTTTACTATTTCTGGGTTGAGGTAGCCGTGGTCGTTACGGCATGACTGCTGGCAGTCGCTACATCCGGGAGGCGAGGAGGTTCGAATCCCCCCGCCGGCAACCTTGAAGATGGTCTTCTGTGGTTTCCCATCTTCCTTCCAGGCAAATGCCGGGATTGGTCCCTAACTATAGGCTACAGCCGCTACCTTCCAACTCCTCGTCCTTACGTTCAAACTTTCCTCCCCGGACAACACTCCACACGTGACGGTACTTGTAGCTCACCCATTGGGTGTCCACCTCGAAGAAGCTACAAAACTGGCGAGCCCAACATGTCCTCGGACACTCCCGGCACTAAAAGCCATACGAAAAAAAAAACCGATTCCTGGGTGTCTTAATATGTGTCCTACCATCCTAGCTCTTCTCTTCATGAGCAGTTGCCAGAAACATCTCTCCTCTCCCACTCGTCTTAACACCTCTTCATTTGTTACCCTAACATTCTCTTGTAACACCACATTTTTATTCTTATAGTCCAAGTTTCACTTCCATGGAGAACCACGCTCCAGACAAAGGCTTTCAAAATGACTTTCTAATTCGGGTTGAAGAAAAATTCCACACACTCGGGTCTACATGACGACGATATCGCAAAGCCCTAAATCAAGCAACCACAAACTTTTCCATTTGTTCTTCGAGTGCGTAAGATTGTAGTTAAGGGACGATAACCTTGATGTTAGTCCCTTTAACCCTTTATAGGGCAAAACTTAATTTTTAGCCTATTTTCAATTTTGAAAAATAAGCTTATGAGATCACCTTTTTTCCGTGTGTCTGTGTGTGCGCGTATGTGTGTGTGAGGTGTGTGTGTGTGTGTGTGTGTGTGTCCCTAATAACTTCTAAACGGCTGGAGCGATTTCAATGAAACTCGGTAAGTTCATAGCACTATTCCGGGCGACCCAGATCGTGCCCTTCAAATTTTGTTACGTATCACCAATCCAACATGGCGGCTGTGCGAAATATTTCACCAGCATTCAATATCTCCGAAACTATTCTCAATATCACCCTGGATTTTTTTTTACAGTGATAAAGGGAACTACTAGAAGTTCACCTATGTGACTTTTGAAAAACTGGTAACTACAAAACCAACATGGTGGCCACGCGAATTCGCGACATTTAAATAGACGTTTCTCGCGATTTAACCTACCAAACGCAATAAAACATGGTACAGTATATGTTTATACACATTGTAATGCACCGACATCAAACTTCGTTCAATTGTTTACATAACCACAAGATGGCGGATGTGCGAAATATTTCACTGGCATTTTATATCTCGGAAACTATTAGCGGTATCACCCTGAAATTTTGTACGGAAATAAAGGGTACTATTGGAAGTTCATCTGTAAGACTTACAAAAACCGGTTAACTACAAAACCAACATGAGGGCCAAGCGAATTTGAAAATTTTAAATAGACCTTTCTCGCGATTTAATGTTCCAATCGCAATGAAATCTGGTACAGGAAATGTTAATACACATTTTATTGCACTGTTATCTAATTACGTTCAATTCTTTACATAACCTCAAGATGGCGGCTGTGCGAATTTTAAAATTAAGTTTTTATTGCTTGTGTTGTAATCATGCGATCAAAGTGAAAGTTTGAATAATGAACCTACGCAATAATTTTCCTTTATTGGTACATGACTCTATGGTCTATACATTTAACAATCCAACATGGCGACCATCCGAAATATTTAGACGGCTCTGAATATCTACGAATCTATTATAGCAATCAAACTGATATTTTTTATGTTCATAGGGGCTATGAATTTAAGTTCACCTATAGGACTTTATATAACCTGGTGATCACAAATCCAACATGGCGGCGACGCGAAGTATAAATATTCACATGGACGTTTCTCGCAATTTAACCATCCGAGTGCAGTGAAACTTGGTACAGTAAATCCTTATACTAATGTTAATCCACTGGCATATAATTTATTTCAATTGTTTCCATAACCACAAGATGGCAGCTGTGCAAAATTTTAAAATCTCGTTTTTACTTCTTGTGTCCTAATCATGCGATTGTAGTTTGAATGCTACACGTACACAATAATCTTCATATAACAGTACATAACTCTAGGACCTACATATATAAAATCCAACATGGCGACCATCCGAAATATTTAGTCGGTTCTCAATATCTACGAATGCATTACAGCATTCAAACTGATATTTTGTATGTTGATAGAGGCAGTTAACATAAGTAGGATATATGAAAATAGGCTGTATAATTCTTCACGGAACTACTTGTTACTTTTATGTGCTTTAACATTTTAATTTATTTTAATTGCCGGCATTAATTAATATTAATGCTCTTTTGTTTCTCTAAATTTAATGTTTATATAGGCCTTTTTTACTTATGAGATCGATCCGGGAAAATGTGTGTCTGTCTGTCTGGCTGTGTGTGTGTGTCCCCCTATCAACTCTTAAACGCCTGCAGCAATCGAAACCAAATTTAGTATGAGTAAAGATGTATACTGGAATATCTCAAGCCCATATTTGAAAATGATGTCAGTGCTACCAACTGCTGAAAAAATGCACTAGAAATTTGAGCTCCATGTTGTATATCATGGAAGGTATGCATGGGAGCTATTCCAAAATTGGCACACGTGTAGATAATACTAGTTCAGTTTAATTTCCAGGAGGCCATACATGACAGTGTTGCCAAAATAATTTTAAGCCTTCTGATAGGTCCAATTTTGAAATGCATATAACTTCTACACTATTTATTGGATTTCAACCAAATTTTGTATGTAATATGTGTACATAAACAGATATGACTGAGTGTATTCTTAAGAGCCACCAGGGTTGCCAACTGTTAATAATTGCTCTCTCTATTTTCTTCATCCTAATACCAATATATCTGAAAGTATGCAAGCCGACAGCTTTAAACTATGCACACGTATAGTACCTGACATTTTAGATTAATTTGGAGTAACTTATATACTTCAGTTCTACCAACATGATTCTAAGCCTGCTGATAGGACCAATTTTTAAATACATATAACTTCTACACTATCAGTTGGATTTCAACCAAATTTCGTATGTGCTATGTGTAACATAACAGATATGACTGTAAGTATTCTTAAGAGCAATCAGGGCTGACAACTGTTAATAAATGCTCTCTATATTTTTTTACTCTAATATCAATATATCAGAAAGTATGCAAGCCAATAGCTCTAAACTATGCACACGTATAGTACCTGGCATTCTAGATTAATTTGGAGTAACTAATATACGTCAGTGCTGCCAACTTGATTCTAAGCCTGCTGATAGATCCAATTTTAAAATGCATGTAACTTCTATACTAACTAATGGATTTTATTCAAAATTGACACAACAATAGATCATATTATTTCAGATTATTTCTGACCAATACATGTATGTCATTGTTGCCAACATTATTTTACGCGCTCTGTTAGATCCAATGTTTAACTCCATGTAACGTCCATGCTATATATTGGACTTGAACCAAATTTTGTATTCTGTACCATAAGAGATGGAACTAAGAATATATTCAGTCACCAGGGCTGCCAACTGTAGTTCTCTATTAGGCTACAGTATGCCAGGTATACAGTATCTCGAACTAATTAGAAATTTCGATATTACCAACTTAATTTCTTCATTATTCTAGATAGATCCATATAGATTAATCATTGGCATAGATCTTAAATTTTAACAAAAGTAGTCTCTTTAGTTCTTTACGGAACTTCTTGTTTTTTTTTTCAGGATTAGGGTATAACCCAACTCTTTTGGGTACATTCGTGTTGACCGACTGAAAAGCACCAAACTTTTGTTTTTATCTCATAATGGGTTAAAACAAAAGTCATCAACACTCACTCTTTCTCTATCTAACATTCAAGTACACTGGATAAATGACCGCGATGTCTAAGCACCTATTGTAGAGATATTGGATTCCCTAGCCTCTGACACAAATCCCTTCATTACGTTCACGACACACGTTGTTCTATTTTTCTTGTGCAATTGAACCTTGTTTCTGTTAATCCTCATCTCTGGAGTCTAACGCAATCAGTGTTGTGATATAACTTTGATGCCGGAACCAATCATATTTATATTACCCTGGAGGAAGGGAAGAGAAGAGGAGGATCTGGATTAGTCTGCAAATGAGACGCGCGCAGTGGACAACTGACATCTCCATATATCGCGTGAGCTTAATACATGCAGGGATATGGTGTCAGGGAAATCTGTTCCAATACTGAAAAGAGTTCCTCTGAACATCGATCGTAAATTTAATATCTTTTGAGTTTTGGTCTTCGGTGCCGTAGTTGGTAGCATGCTGAACTGCTGAGATCACGGGTTCAAACCCGGCCAAAGTCGTCGGATTTTTAAGACCTTTAAATTCCTTCAGTTTGCCTTCCTTCGGAGGGGAAGTAAAGCCGGCGGTCTCATATCATAGATTTATGGCATGTTAAAGAACCTTCCGCAAATTACACCTGTGTGAAGCTAAATTAGCTTAAATTAAACATTTGACAAACACTCTTAGGTTCCGACGTTCGTCGCCGGGAACCGACTGCGATGTCATCTGGTAACCAGTTCTGAACTAGTAGTCGCTGATGGTGGCATTTGGCGGCAAAAGTAGGAACTAGGCTACTTGAAAAAAATTAAATTTCTGAGTCCTTACTTGAATTGAAAACAGATACTGAACCCATGTGCCATCGGGTCCAAGGAGGTCGAGTCCATGTATTTGGGGAAGAAATGAAAGAAACGTACAGTTTCTAATGTAACATAGAGAAAAATCAAGCCAGATTTCTAGCCTAATATTGTGCAAGCGTTAGGGCCAGGTGTTCCTTAGATGAGCTCATGCCTCTTGACATTTATAAGGAGCCAGTCATGGATATATTTAGAACGAGTGGAAAATTTCTACTGTTAGACAAGGAAGCCTGACTCGGAAATCGAGCTGAGCTGGCTGGATTATGGCAACCTCGCTGCTGAGTCAGAACAGGAATAATTAAATTTAACCCGTTTACGAGTATAAAAATAAGTAAACAATTACAGTACGGTGAATCATTTCGAATTAGAGATTTTTGTGTAAAGAAAAACCCTTTAATAATTGCACAGGAGAAAACTGCAAACGCAAGTAGACGTCATAGGGGATTTACCAAGGTCTGTGGAGAGGGGAGAAAGCAAATGAACAGCAACACCCACGCAGCTGAAGACTACAAATTAATTAATATCTCCGAATTGCACGATCGATTCTTATGCGCAATGAGATTATTTAACATTGAAAAGATGAGCTTTCGGAAGGTATATTTTTTATAATTGTGCAACCATTATTTTAGAAGTTGGTCACGGAAAGGGCTAGAGTTTTATCTTTTTGTATCGAAAGAGTATAAAGCTCCTGGCATCACCAAGCCAAACATGCAGTTTCAAACAGTCCAGGGGACGTGACGCTGGAGCATCAGTACAAGCAGTTCCAAACAGCCCGAGGGGGCGTTGCTACGCATCAGTATTCAGACAGCCGTGTGGGGTGTTACTCTGCTTCACATCGAAGACAGTTTACCAGTACTCCTTGAGGGGAGAAACGCTGTATTACACCGCAGAATTAATATCCGATAGCCACAGGCGTCGCAATATTAACAATTTGCGTGCCTCCATAAGGAGTTGTAAAGAAGAAATATTAAAGTATCGCCGTGTTGAAAAATTAGGAAAATCCTAGTTACAGGATTTAGGTCCGACAGTACACAAGTTTACAGTGAAAAGTTCGTAAAATATAGTCAGAGCAGGCTGCGAACGTTGGACTTAAGGCGATAGGTCTTTAAATAAACGACCGAAAGAAAATCATAACGTACGGAAGTAAACCGAATAAATAAAGAAGAACGGAGACTATAGACATTATCTCCAGAAAGCAGACGAACCATTCTAAAGCACTAGACTCGAGAAGTACTAGTTGCTATAAAATAAATCCATCGATCATCGATAAGTTATCGAGGGGACCTCGATCCGAACAGACTTTCGCTAGGATCGATAAACCAGATCTAAAAAAAGGAAGCCGTTCAAGCTAGAGAAATAGCCGGTCATCCAGAATAGGATTCGAAGAATTAGGATTCCAGGGAAAAGTAGATGTTTCGAGACTTTCGTATTCTGCAGGATAGGAAGCCGACATTGAATAAATTTCACCCTTGGAAACAGGAGATTAAGAGGTCACGTGTGAGAGGCTAGGAAAATACGGCCTAGTGATCAAGAGTTGTGAAGTGAAAACCTATCAAGATTGTGTGTAAAAATAATATTTTTTAGTGTTTATTGTGTGTTCTAAATGGATACACCAGTGTATTAAAAATGTTGTCAATGTTAAGTGTATTGAATATGTGTCAAGAAGTGTTTGTACATGAGATGAATTTCTACAATATGGAATAAGTTCAAAAGTGGGCCAAAATGAAACACCGCACAAGGAAAAAGGTCATGAGACGACCTTAAAAACATGTGAGTAATGAATTTCATTATATTTTGGTGTCAGGGGATGATCGTGTACGAATCCACCGGAGTTTTTGAGTAAAAGGGATGTGTTTAAATAAATAAATAATGAATAAAAACGCGGTCTGAACAATAATAGAAATTTGAGAAACTATAAATAATTATGTAAAAGAATAAATCTAGTAGAGGAAATATATGAATAAAATGTCAGTGTATTTGACGAATGTCATAAGAGCAAGCGAAATATCAATAATTATCATGAAAGAAATTTAAATAAAAGTAAATTGGAGTATATGAAAGAAATAGCTTTTGAGCTTGTGTAAAGAATGAAGATTGAAATAATAATAATAATAACCAAGTAAGGAAATATTAAATAAAGATCAAATTAATTGATGTGAACATAAGAGCGTTAGAGCCTTAATAAAAAGTATAGACATGCTGAGGAAGTTATTGTCAAAGGAAAAGAATAATATAAAAATTGAGATGTGTATCAATTGTTAATATGGTATTATCAGTTCTTTGGATGACGCTAGGCTTAAAAATAATGTATAGCGCAAAAGGAGCGCGATTAAAATAAAATGTCACGCTAGGAACGCGTAAAAGTTAATGCACTTGGTAAATTACTAATGAGAGGTAGTTGATTGTAGTGAATTGAGAATTGGTATAAGTCCTCTATTTGTGACGTAGTATCACGAGGCCATTGTGTATGTTGTATTTGAAAGGGAGCAAATGTATGGTATTGAGCGTAGGTCTTATAGCTATTGGCTGACCCTAAATCGCATTTTGTATAGTCCTCGAAATGGGAATGGTTCCCGAGGCATGTGAAGAGATTCGAACTCAGAATCTTCTTATGTTGAAAGCCCCTTTATTATTCGTCGTAGTATGTGTATATCTCTTCCCCAATCAATGAGGACCTTTCATAATTAATAAATGCCAAGATTACGAATGTGGTTTTTGAGCCCAATAATATCGTTGATTTTAAACAAGAAGTAGAATGCCAGGTCTCCCCAAAGAATTGAGAATGAACGAAAAGCTGTTGGTAAAAGCATTAAAGAGAGCTCTAGCTTAGGCTAGACGGGAGGGTTCCCGCATAGTCATAAATAACTCTCAAGTAGCACGGTCTGACCCTTGGAACAGGAGGGGTGTCTGAAGGCCGTCTCGTAAGGAGTAATGAATACACCGTGAGTGTTTAAAGTTGTTAACGACCCGGGCGTTGAACCGAGGTCCTTGTAGATTTATATTTCCGCTTGCCTGTTCAGATCGTAGTTTTTTTTAATGTGATAATGGTCGTATAAGACAAATGAAATAAATAACAATCCCTATTGTAATGTTGTATGGAAGTAGGATTCCATGAGTTAATTGAAGGCAACTAGGTTCCGGGAGTGACCATAGTTTTTGACTGTGTCAAGTATCTTCATACTCTGGAGTACACAAGTAATTTCCTGATTACCTTAATGTATTTGTAAAACTAGAGAGAGATGATAACAGCTGAAACATGTGAAAATGCCCAAATATTGAGTTAGATAATTAACATGTAATTTTAAATGTAATTATACATTTGTTTTAATGATTAAGAAAATATAAAAAAATAGTATTTGAGGTGTATAAAGAATGACACCATTATTACAGAAAGCATTGATCCGAAAGAGCTCGGAGTTATATGAAACTTACAGTTGATGCTTTATGGAAGTAAAAATAATTAGGAACTGTTGGTTTATATGGAAACCATTTGTTTAAATACCATATTTGTTTTATTATTATGTTATTCCTTGTTCATTTGGAACAAGTAGATGATTATGGGTCAGTAATTTAATTGTTTAATTGTTTGTAGCGCCATAATTTTGATTAATTAAATGTGTTAAAAATAGGAGTTGATTTTGTTGTTATTTTTGCAAGTGTATCCTCTAATTAATCCAAAATATGTGAGTCACAGAGTGGGGGAACTTACCGCTGCCCCGAAAATCCCGAATTGAGCTACGCTGGTATACTGTGATTGACATATTTCTTGCTAAAAGGGCACATGGGGGGCATAGAAGTAATGTGCTGGATTAATAACTAGAGGAACACTTAAGACAGTCATATCATGTAAAGTGAAGTAATGATAGGAATAGCTACAACATAAAATATTAACTGACCGCATGGGTCCCTGGATACTCATACCGAGCAGCCCTGAATTATATCATTCACCCCCCCCCCCTAGCAGAATTCACATCATCGCGCCCAGTACGCAGGGCTGAGTTTTCCTAGGGAAAACCCGAGTTTTCTCGAAAAATCAAAATTTTCATTTTTTTTTTGAAAAAAAAAAATGGTTTTTTGAAATTTTGAATTTTAAATACTTCCATAAAGGTCTTTGAGTGTGAATAAAAGTATCAAAAGGGTACGTTGTAGTAAATACCCGTACCAAAGTAATTTTTTTTTTGAAGAAATTGGGACACAATGGTTCAGATTATCATCTCTCAAGCATGTACTAGTGTGGTGGCATGAGTGGCCCACTGTATTCTTATATAAGAAAAGATGGTGACGATGATGGAGTTAAAGGAGTGTTTGGATGAACATTTCCAAAAGAATAGGCACGAGATAGTAAGAATAAGTACGAAAAGTACGGAAGATGCAAAAAAAGAGAATAGGGAAGAGAGGCAGGAACTTTTGAACGCTATAAAAGCCGATAGCAAAGAAAAGTGGGAGACCATGAACAATAAATTGGAAACGATAGACAATACGTTGAGCCTCCACAAGGATGAAAATAATCAATAATTAGGATCCATGAATCAAAGTTTAGAGTCACTAAAAACTGATAGTGCTAACATGGGAACTAAATTAGAAGCTATCCAAGCCGATTGTATTAACATGAATAGTACATTGAAGGCTGAGATAGAAAGCAAATTGAATAGTATAAAAACAGAAAATTCCGATCATTTTTCAGCGCAATCCAAGGATTGGGAGGATAAACTAGGAATAATAGAAGGGAAACTTGAAAATAAATTACATTCATTTCAGGAGAAGATGATAGATGATAATGGTAGGAAAAGTCAAGCCATGAACACTAAACTAGATGTCATGGAGACTAAAATACAAAGTAATATAAATAAGAAATTAGAAGAAACAATGAATAACAAATTTCAAGCTTTTGACACTGATTTTGGGAATAAGTTAAATGAATTAAAAGGGGGAATAAAACAGGGGTCAGATGAACTCCGAGAAAGTATAGAAGGAAACATAGAGTCCAAATTTCAAATATTGGATAAAACATTTGGGGACAAGTTAAAGGCATTGCAAACTGAGAGTAACACGTTTAATGCAGGATTGAGAACCCAGATAAGTACTATAGAAAAAAATAGTATAGAATCCAAAAAGGAGTGCCAAGATAATTTTAAAATTATAGAGGATAAAATTGGTTCTATGGAAACAGCATGTAAAGAGAATGTAGACACATGTAAAAATGAACTTGTAACCCAGATCCAAGAGGTGCAGAAAAATTTAGAAGCTCAGATAGAATCGAACAAGCGTATTTGTGAAAAATCTCGGGATGAGATAAAAACAAGTGTCAGTGAGCTAGGAAACCGATTTGAAAGAGTTGAGGAGAAAGTAGGAAATCTTGAGGGAAAGGTTGATAAAATTCAGGATAAAGTGGATAGTTTGGAAACTCAGAATCACAAAGATGTCCAGGGTATGAAAGATCAGATTAATCAATTTACCGGGCAGGTAGATGAAAAATTGAGGAAGCACGAGGAAACAATAAGTAAGAGACTAGGGACTTCCGAAGAGCATCTCCAGGGAGAAAGGAAGAAACGAGATGAAGAAAATAAGGGATATACCCATAAGATAGATGAAATAAGTCAGGGTATTAATGAGGTTCAAGAAACCATCGGAACATTAAAGGTTCACGTAGGAAAAACCAGTACTGAAGTAAACCAGGTCCACGACCACTTGAGGAGATTGTATAAGAGTCAAGGGAAAACTGAGGAAAAGCTTGAAGGAATTAAGGGAGAGATGGAGAAAAAGATAAAGGAAATGCGAGAAGACCTAGATACTAAAGGTGACGTGAAGCCAGAAATTATAACAGAACAGGTCATGGTCATCAAGAAAGAGGTAGAAGACCAACTAAATGAATTCAGGGATAGCTTCAGGAACGACAAAAACCAAATCAAACAAGAACTGGAAACCAGTAAGAAAAATCAGGAAAGAATTCAAAATGAATTAGGATCCCGGTTGGAGAGGACTGAACATAAGAACAGTCAAATGGAAATCCAACTCATGGCTAATGAAGAAAGTGCCCGAAGGGAAAGGAAGTTAGAATTTGAGAATCAGGAGGAGTTTCCAAAGACAGGATGGGTAGATTCCCGTGAACAAGGCACAGATACGGAGAGGGACTTAGGAGGGGAGAGCCCTTATAAGAACCCAGGATATCCGATGGCGATGTCAACCCCGTACATGAATCAGGCAAATGGCCAGATAATAAACATTATTAAATCGAATGAGGACAGACCAGTAAAGTTTACGGGTAATAACATGTCAATTACTCCAAAATACTGGCTAAAGGAAGTTGCAGAGTATTTAAACGAAATGAAAGTTCCTCAGGATCGGAGACTGAGAGCTATTGAAAAGCTGTTGGCAGGTGATTGTCTCACCTGGTTCAGAAGCTTCAGGTACACCTTTGATACGGTGGAAGGCTTTAGGGAAGCATTTTTAAAACGATATTGGGCAGCAGACGTCCAAGAGAATTTAAGGCTAGATCTGTACTCTAGGAAGTACAGCACAAATGCACCAACTAAGTACTCGGAATTTTTCACCGCTCAATTGTGTAAATTCCGCGAACTCGACATTGCTCCGGCAGAAAACGACCTGTGTGCCGCCATTGCAAGACAACTTCCGTATGAGATTCAGAGGCTGTTAATCTCATCCAAAGCCAGAAGTGCTGTGGAAGTGGAGAGTGTATTACGTCAATTAGATATGACGACTTCGCACGTAACTCCTAGGCATCAAAGACAGACTGAGCAAGTACATATGGCCAGCAGTCAGGAAACTAGAGAAAAACCAGCGACCAGGAATCAGTCCACCAGCACGGATACTCAGGGACTGGGTCGAGAGTATGGGCACCAGGAGCCTAGAGGGATACAGCCATATTACAGAGGAGGATATCGAGGAAGAAATCCTAGGAATACGGGTTATAGGCAACAAGAGAGCCGACCCTATAACAATAACCATCAAAGGCAAGAAAACAGAAATAAATGGGAGAATTATCCCAGAAGGAATGTAAGGCCAGAGGATAGGGATGATGAATATCGGGCCGAAATAGAAGAAAGATATCAGGAAAGTCTTCGTTATATGAACGAACGACCAGATGAACCTGATAGGCAAAAAGTCCGTTGGAGTGAGGCAATCAAGAACCGGAAATCACCCGACCGACTAGACGGAGCTCAAAGCTTGGAACTACAAGCTCAATTAAAAAATGAGGGGAAAGGAAGCCCTCAGGATAAAAAAAAACTCCAAATTTAAATTGTCAAAAGTGGAAACATGCCAGGAGCTGGGAGGAGGTAGAAATTGTGAATTGGATAGCAAAACCAGATGAGCTAATTAACGAGGATGTGGAAGGAATCCCACCTGTTAAAAGAGAACTACCTATAATTATGCTAAGGATAGAAGGATTACTGGTCAGAGCATTAATTGATACCGGATCCACGATAAGTCTAATTACCCAAACCCTTATAAATGAACTAGAAACAAGGGGCCGCGTATTAAAGATTCCCACATCAAGTGTAAAGATTAAGGGAATTATCCCTGAAAAATCTTTAACATGTAAATTTCAGGTATATATCGATCTGATCATGGGTAACGCTGAAATTTCGCAGTGCTTTTTGCTGGTAAATCAATTACCGTATAATGTCATATTAGGTATTGATTTTATCCGTGAGAACAAGGTCATTATAGACCTAGCGCAAAACTGCATTAGAATTCAAAGAGAGGATGTGGATGAACAAAACATTAACCTACAGGAACAGGATGCGAAAATAGGAGAACAGGTATGGTATATGGAAGAAGTGATTGAGGAAGGTTATAAGGACATAGAAAAGATATTTGAAGTCCTTAACATAGAACTCGAAGATAATTTGGAAACTGAGTTCGAAACCAACCTGTCAGGAAAAGTAGAGGAAGCTAAAGTCAACCTCGAAAATAAGGAACAGTTAAAGAAATTATTATTGAATTTTAGGGACGTATTTGATTCCAAGCCAGGGAAGATTGAAAATTTTAAATACGCGTTCCAAGTCAATGATTGGGCACCGTTCAGACAAAAACCATACCCGGTTGCGTAAAAACATTACCCACAAACTAAGAAAACACTGCAGGAGATGATGAATGCAGGTGTTATAGAAAAGATGGCGACACCATATGTTAGTCCATTAGTGATTGTGAGTAAACCGGATGGCTCAGTAAGGGTGTGTCTAGATGCCAGAAATTTAAATGCAAAAATCATACCAGAGAATGATTCGGCACCACCCATAAAAGAAATACTGAGGAAGTTCAAAGGCAAGAAGATTTTTACAAATATTGACATGACTTCTTCGTATCATCATCTCGAACTGGAAGAGAAAACCAGCTTGTTGACTGGATTTCAGTTCGACCAACAAACCTATTGTTTTAAAAGATGTCCGTTTGGATTGAAGACCGCAGGATCTGCATTAATAAGAGCGCTTGATCGAAACCTGTCAGAGGAAGTGAAAGAGTGCACTATCCGTTACGTGGAAGATATTTTGCTTGCCTCGGAGAATATTAAGGAACATTTAGAAAAGCTGAAGAAACTCTTGGAAGACTTAAGAAGGGCAAATTTTAAAATAAATTTAAAGAAGTCAAATTTTTGTCAAAGGCAAGTAACATTTTTAGGGCATGTGATTGATAAGGATGGTGTTAAACCAAATCCATGCAAATTGGAATCAATAAGGGATTTTCCAAGGCCTTTGAAGGTAAAGAACGTTCGCCAGTTTTTGGGATTGATCGGATTCTTCTCAGGACATTGTCCATCATACACCAAAACTGTTGCACCACTACAGGACCTTCTGAAGAAGGGGGGCAAGTGGAAATGGACGGAGGAAACAGAAAAAGCATTCGTGGAGGCCAAGGAAATGCTCTTAAATTACGTGAAGCTAGGATATCCTGATTTTAATCAGAAATTTATAATTCAAACAGATGCATCCCAGATTGGAATAGGGGCAATGCTATATCAGGAAAACCCGGAAAACCCTGATAAGAAAAACTATCTAGCTTTCACAAGTAGGAGACTGAAACCACACGAGAAAAATTCTACGATCAGCGAAATCGAGCTGTTAGCGATACTGCACGCGTTGCAATATTGGCGAAAGATCGTATATGGGTTTCAGGTCATTCTAAGGACGGATCATAAAGCCTTAACCTTTTTGATGAAGACTGACTTATCCAGTCAAAGGTTGATGCGTTGGGCTTTATACATTCAACAGTTTGATGTCAAGATAGAATACTGCCCAGGAAAAGAAAATATAGTTCCAGACTATTTAAGTAGACAGCCAGAGTCCATAGAAGAGGAAGTAATGGCTATTGATTTGGAAGACAGGGATCAGCGTACTCTAAATGAGTTAAGAAGCATTAGTCAAAGGCAACGTGAGGATCCATGGATGAACATGCTCATATCTTTCCTTGAGGGAAGCTTGATAAGGGGAACACCAGCGTACACGGAAGCTAATAAGATAGCTCAAGACTACACGTTTTATAATGGATTATTATATAAGTTTGTGGACTCTGACCATACCAAATTAAGGATTGTTGTACCTGCAATTTTGCAGAGGAAAATAGTATGGTTAGCCCATAGATCGTTCGGACATATGGGAGTCGACAAAACAGTCTCGATGTTGAAAGAAGCATTTGTATGGCCGAGACTGAGAGAAACTGTAAGGGACACGTTAAAGACATGTGATTTATGTCAAAGGATTAAACCTAATGCATTTCTGATGAGTCAAAAGCCTATACCATTGTTGCCCGAAAGGCCAGGTCAAATCATATCTATTGATAATTTTGGACCTTTGCCCAAGGCAAGAAGAGGAAATCGACGCATAATGGTGGCTATGGATGTCTTCACTAAAATGGTTGTCCTTGCTCCCATACAGAAGACTAGTACCAAACAGGTGTTAAAACGACTAAAAGAAAAAGTGATACCGATTCTGGGAAAACCTGAGAATTTGTTGTCGGATCACGGTAGTTGTTTCACCAGTGTAGAGTTCAGACGAGAATTAGAAAGACTTGGAATACGTCAGATTTTGTCAAGTATTCGCCATCCTGAGGCAAATCCTGTAGAAAGAGTGATGAGGGAGACGGCCAAGTACTGTAGAATATACTGTGCCGAAGAAAATTGGAAGTGGATAGATATCTTGGATATTATCGAATTTTGTATAAATAATACAATCCATGAATCCACGGGAGAGATACCCATAACGTTACATCGGAATGAGCAACCAGAGAGACCTTGGAGTCTGGTAATTCCTAGGCCAGCAGACGCTCAGCCTGGAAGAGATGTACGTATTAGAAGAGCCTTTGAGCATCTAAAAGCTCAAGCCGACAGGAGGCAAAGAAGAAATAGGCATAAGAGGTATCATCGACCATTATTAGCAGGAGAAATGGTGTTAGTAAAAAGACCAGCCATTTCGGATCCAGGGAACCGTGTGTACAAGAAGTTCCAGAAAATGTACCACGGACCGTATAAAATAATCAGAGATTTGAGGAATAACGCATATAGAATTCGGCATTGTGAAACGGATCACGAAGTGACCATGAATTCAGCAAATTTGAAATTATATTACCCTCCCGAAGATTTTGATGAAGCAAATGAACAAGCCCTGGTTATGGAAACATTTAGAGATGAATCCGCTTTTGACATAAACAAGAATAAGGAAGAAATAGAAAATAGAGCTCAAGCATTCGAGTGCGAATGCGAATTGGAGAAAGTGTATTCTGAAATCAAAGAAATAATTGAGTTTATTGAAGAAGAAAATTTCAATTTAAGAAAGGAGAATGATGAAATAAGGAAACGGGTAGGGATAGACCAAACCCGTAAGGAAGAATGAGGTTCTGGAGATTTAAAGCCCAGACGAATAAAGGAAAAAGAAAGAAAGGGTAGGGACAGAGCATACCCGACCTACACAATTACCGGATACGACTTTAAAGGAATAAAAAGAGACGGAAGGTACGAACAACGTTATGATGGCTTCGACGAATAAAGAAAGATAAGATTAATTGAAATAAATTTCCTCAAAAATGTTTTCGAAAATTTATTTACCTAAGGAGGGGAGAGATGAATCCATGTGCCATCGGGTCCAAGGAGGTCGAATCCATGTATTTGGGGAAGAAATGAAAGAAACGTACAGTTTCTAATGTAACATAGAGAAAAATCAAGCCAGATTTCTAGCCTAATATTGTGCAAGCGTTAGGGCCAGGTGTTCCTTAGATGAGCTCATGCCTCTTGACATTTATAAGGAGCCAGTCATGGATATATTTAGAACGAGTGGAAAATTTCTACTCTTAGACAAGGAACCCTGACTCGGAAATCGAGCTGAGCTGGCTGGATTATGGCAACCTCGCTGCTGAGTCAGAACAGGAATAATTAAATTTAACCCGTTTACGAGTATAAAAATAAGTAAACAATTACAGTACGGTGAATCATTTCGAATTAGAGATTTTTGTGTAAAGAAAAACCCTTTAATAATTGCACAGGAGAAAACTGCAAACGCAAGTAGACGTCATAGGGGATTTACCAAGGCCTGTGGAGAGGGGAGAAAGCAAATGAACAGCAACACCCACGCAGCTGAGGACTACAAATTAATTAATATCTCCGAATTGCACGATCGATTCTTATGCGCAATGAGATTATTTAACATTGAAAAGATGAGCTTTCGGAAGGTATAATTTTTATAATTGTGCAACCATTATTTTAGAAGTTGGTCAGGGAAAGGGCTAGAGTTTTATCTTTTTGTAGCGAAAGAGTATAAAGCTCCTGGCATCACCAAGCCAAACATGCAGTTTCAAACAGTCCAGGGGACGTGACGCTGGAGCATCAGTACAAGCAGTTCCAAACAGCCCGAGGGGGCGTTGCTACGCATCAGTATTCAGACAGCCGTGTGGGGTGTTACTCTGCTTCACATCGAAGACAGTTTACCAGTACTCCTTGAGGGGAGAAACGCTGTATTACACCGCAGAATTAATATCCGATAGCCACAGGCGTCGCAATATTAACAATTTGCGTGCCTCCATAAGGAGTTGTAAAGAAGAAATATTAAAGTATCGCCGTGTTGAAAAATTAGGAAAATCCTAGTTACAGGATTTAGGTCCGACAGTACACAAGTTTACAGTGAAAAGTTCGTAAAATATAGTCAGAGCAGGCTGCGAACGTTGGACTTAAGGCGATAGGTCTTTAAATAAACGACCGAAAGAAAATCATAACGTACGGAAGTAAACCGAATAAATAAAGAAGAACGGAGACTATAGACATTATCTCCAGAAAGCAGACGAACCATTCTAAAGCACTAGACTCGAGAAGTACTAGTTGCTATAAAATAAATCCATCGATCATCGATAAGTTATCGAGGGGACCTCGATCCGAACAGACTTTCGCTAGGATCGATAAACCAGATCTAAAAAAAAGGAAGCCGTTCAAGCTAGAGAAATAGCCGGTCATCCAGAATAGGATTCGAAGAATTAGGATTCCAGGGAAAAGTAGATGTTTCGAGACTTTCGTATTCTGCAGGATAGGAAGCCGACATTGAATAAATTTCACCCTTGGAAACAGGAGATTAAGAGGTCACGTGTGAGAGGCTAGGAAAATACGGCCTAGTGATCAAGAGTTGTGAAGTGAAAACCTATCAAGATTGTGTGTAAAAATAATATTTTTTAGTGTTTATTGTGTGTTCTAAATGGATACACCAGTGTATTAAAAATGTTGTCAATGTTAAGTGTATTGAATATGTGTCAAGAAGTGTTTGTACATGAGATGAATTTCTACAATATGGAATAAGTTCAAAAGTGGGCCAAAATGAAACACCGCACAAGGAAAAAGGTCATGAGACGACCTTAAAAACATGTGAGTAATGAATTTCATTATATTTTTGTGTCAGGGGATGATTGTGTACGAATCCACCGGAGTTTTTGAGTAAAAGGGATGTGTTTAAATAAATAAATAATGAATAAAAACGCGGTCTGAACAATAATAGAAATTTGAGAAACTATAAATAATTATGTAAAAGAATAAATCTAGTAGAGGAAATATATGAATAAAATGTCAGTGTATTTGACGAATGTCATAAGAGCAAGCGAAATATCAATAATTATCATGAAAGAAATTTAAATAAAAGTAAATTGGAGTATATGAAAGAAATAGCTTTTGAGCTTGTGTAAAGAATGAAGATTGAAATAATAATAATAATAACCAAGTAAGGAAATATTAAATAAAGATCAAATTAATTGATGTGAACATAAGAGCGTTAGAGCCTTAATAAAAAGTATAGACATGCTGAGGAAGTTATTGTCAAAGGAAAAGAATAATATAAAAATTGAGATGTGTATCAATTGTTAATATGGTATTATCAGTTCTTTGGATGACGCTAGGCTTAAAAATAATGTATAGCGCAAAAGGAGCGCGATTAAAATAAAATGTCACGCTAGGAACGCGTAAAAGTTAATGCACTTGGTAAATTACTTATGAGAGGTAGTTGATTGTAGTGAATTGAGAATTGGTATAAGTCCTCTATTTGTGACGTAGTATCACGAGGCCATTGTGTATGTTGTATTTGAAAGGGAGCAAATGTATGGTATTGAGCGTAGGTCTTATAGCTATTGGCTGACCCTAAATCGCATTTTGTATAGTCCTCGAAATGGGAATGGTTCCCGAGGCATGTGGAGAGATTCGAACTCAGAATCTTCTTATGTTGAAAGCCCCTTTATTATTCGTCGTAGTATGTGTATATCTCTTCCCCAATCAATGAGGACCTTTCATAATTAATAAATGCCAAGATTACGAATGTGGTTTTTGAGCCCAATAATATCGTTGATTTTAAACAAGAAGTAGAATGCCAGGTCTCCCCAAAGAATTGAGAATGAACGAAAAGCTGTTGGTAAAAGCATTAAAGAGAGCTCTAGCTTAGGCTAGACGGGAGGGTTCCCGCATAGTCATAAATAACTCTCAAGTAGCACGGTCTGACCCTTGGAACAGGAGGGGTGTCTGAAGGCCGTCTCGTAAGGAGTAATGAATACACCGTGAGTGTTTAAAGTTGTTAACGACCCGGGCGTTGAACCGAGGTCCTTGTAGATTTATATTTCCGCTTGCCTGTTCAGATCGTAGTTTTTTTATGTGATAATGGTCGTATAAGACAAATGAAATAAATAACAATCCCTATTGTAATGTTGTATGGAAGTAGGATTCCATGAGTTAATTGAAGGCAACTAGGTTCCGGGAGTGACCATAGTTTTTGACTGTGTCAAGTATCTTCATACTCTGGAGTACACAAGTAATTTCCTGATTACCTTAATGTATTTGTAAAACTAGAGAGAGATGATAACAGCTGAAACATGTGAAAATGCCCAAATATTGAGTTAGATAATTAACATGTAATTTTAAATGTAATTATACATTTGTTTTAATGATTAAGAAAATATAAAAAAATAGTATTTGAGGTGTATAAAGAATGACACCATTATTACAGAAAGCATTGAGCCGAAAGAGCTCGGAGTTATATGAAACTTACAGTTGATGCTTTATGGAAGTAAAAATAATTAGGAACTGTTGGTTTATATGGAAACCATTTGTTTAAATACCATATTTGTTTTATTATTATGTTATTCCTTGTTCATTTGGAACAAGTAGATGATTATGGGTCAGTAATTTAATTGTTTAATTGTTTGTAGCGCCATAATTTTGATTAATTAAATGTGTTAAAAATAGGAGTTGATTTTGTTGTTATTTTTGCAAGTGTATCCTCTAATTAATCCAAAATATGTGAGTCACAGAGTGGGAGAACTTACCGCTGCCCCGAAAATCCCGAATTGAGCTACGCTGGTATACTGTGATTGGCATATTTCTTGCTAAAAGGGCACAATACACACACTAATACAGCCTTCACAATTAACACCGGTTATCAGACAGATTCTATACACACCCAAAGTACACGGGGCTACATGGACGCGTTGTCGCAGCCTCTAAACTGAGGAACCAACCAACCAACCAACCAACCGAACTTGTTGCCATGGTAACAAGGTGTCAAAATTATCTCGCTGAACGCTCTAAATGATTGGAAACTGAATTGGTCTTGGTCTTGTTATATGGTAACTATTTGTCGCTGAAAGCGCTTCAACAAGTAGGACTTAACAGCCTTTGTACTTTTTGCCATGGTAACTAGTTGTCGGAGATACCCCCGGCCCCGGCCGGGAATTTTAAGAGCGTTAAAAATCCCTCAGTATGCCTTCCTTCGGAGGGGAAGTAAAGCCGGCGGTCCCATGTCATAGATTTATGGCATGTTGAAGAACCTTTCACTAATTACACCTGTGTGAAGCTTAATTGTATAGGTTAGGAATGTAAACAACGCTCTTAGGTTTCTACGTTCGTTACCAAGAGCCGACTGCGGTGGCGTCTAGTAGCTAAGTTCTGAACTAGGCCTAGTAGTCGTTGACGGTGGCGTTTGGCGGCAAAAGTAGGAAGTTTTCGAAAAATTCAAAATTGCAGTCCTTATTTGAATTTAAAAACAGATACACACATTAATACAGCCATCACAATTAACACCGGTTATCAGACAGATTCTACACACACCCAAAGTACACGGGGCTACATGACCGCGTTGTCGCAGCCCGTAAACTGAGGAACCAACCAACCAACCAACCAACCAACCGAACTTGTTGCCATGGTAACAATGTGTCAGAATTATTTCGCTGAACGCTCTAAATGATTGGAAACTGAATTGGTCTTCGTCTTGTTGCCATAGTAATTAGTTGTCGCTGAAAGCGCTTCAACAAGTAGGAACTTAACAGCCTTTGCACTTATTGACATGGTAACTAGTTGTCGGAGATACACCCGGTCCATTAACGTATCCAAGTTAAAGAACTTCCCCTCATGAAAACTGATCAAGTTATGGTCACTTGTAACCAGGACGACGCCAGCTCAAGATGTTCTACTCTGCTTTTCTTCAGTGAAATTGACTGCCTACTAACCGAAGTGGTAACGCTCGAGAGGAGATAGGTTGACTTTTAGGAACACTCCATGGTAATAATATAAAATCATTCTTGCTTGACCCATGCCTCAAATATCACCCCCACCTTCTCTCAATATTAATTAAGAGGCTAGCTATCTGTGGCTTTGAACTCTGCTCTCATATTAAAAGCTCCCTTTTAACAATGGTGCTTTAAAAGTTTCACTTGTTAAGGGCGTAATTGAAACCGTTCGTTGAGGAGACAGAGTTACTCTAGTTGTTGATTGTTTGCTAAGTGGTTTTTGATCATTAAAACTGCTATGTTCACTTTTCCTTTGAGTACAAGCGGGACGGGTCTGCCTCGCTCTGTTGGTCAGAGTCTGGGGCTTGGCGCAAGATAAGACGAGTCTCTGTACGCTAATCCACACCACTGCTACCATCTTCCTCTTCGTCTTTCACATCAACTTTGGCTACCTTTCTTTGTAATTGAATTTCTTTGTTTAGACAGAACTTTGAAGACAATTTTCTTTTGACTGCCTGCGTGGTTTAGCGGTAACCTTCTAGCTGGCTGGGCCCAAGGTTGCAGGTTCGTATCCCGGCGCAGTCAGCTAGCATTTGAGGATGCGCAAAAGTGAGGGAGCCGTGTCAGTACATTTATTGACACGTTAAAAAAGTGACAGTCAGTCTGAAAGACTAGACTTTGTATCATTTTAAATGCTACAAATGCTGAAAAATGCTAGAAAGGCTGGACTCTTGACATGTTAGAAAATTAACTCCATAATACTTATCTTGCCTTGTTTCAAATTACTCGCGAACGGCAAGTGCAAACCGAGGGCAAAGCAAGGTCAAGCGCGCGGGATGCCATCACGCTCACCAGAGCGCGCGGGGACGTGCCCCTTCCATCCAGTCTAAAACCACTTATAGTGGGCGATGTATTGAAGATAGAGATATGCTCTCGCGGACTTTTTTTTGTAGAACTTTTCATGCTGACCAATTCTTACGCTCATAGTATATTGATATTTTTAACGGTTTGCCCAGCGTAAGCTTAAGAAGCGCACGGACGCCAAGTTTGTTTTCGACTTTTTCACTGAAATCGTTACTGCTTGGCTTCCTTTCATCATACATAAATTATTTTCTACAGAATCTTTCCTCGAGATATCCTTTACAGAACGGTGAAAACCGCATCAAAATCCATCCAGTGGTTCTCGAGATTACCCGTGACATCCAAGAATCGGGGATTTTTGTCTTATACTATCGAAGTAGAGATTGTCGGGGTACACATGCACCAAGCGGTACTATGACGTCACACACCTCAGTGCATCGGGGTACATTTCGTCCCGTCACCGTAACGTAACGCCAGACCCCAGCGTAACGACGAAGTCGACAAGATCATTTAAAATTATAAAATCCCTTTCGGGGCAAAATTCCCGAGGACATGTTCGGCTGTAGCTGCATCAAGCGGACACCTATCGGGTGAGCTACACGTTCCGTTCAAATTCAAGTAGTTCCAACTTTCGCTATCATATGTCAATGATACCTAGTGGTGAACGTTGGAACTTAAGCTTCACACAAGTTTAGTCTGTGGAATGATCTTTTACATGCCATACATCTATGACATGGGACGGCCGACTTTACTTCCTCTCCGAAGAAGGCATACTGAAGGATTTTTAACGCTCTTAAAAAAGCCGATGATTTCAGCCGGGTTTCGACCCGCGACCTTATACATAGAAGCTCAGCAAGCTACCAATTACGAAGCCACTTTCTAATAACCCATTTGGACGATACGGTACATCAATTTTGGCTACCTTTCTTTGAAATTGAATTTATTTGTTTAGAGAGAACTTTAAAGCCATTGTTTTTGACTGGCTGCGTGGCTCAGCGGTAACGGTCTCGCTTGCTGGGCCCAAGGTTGCAGGTTCGTATCCTGCCGCAGTCAGCTGGCATTTGAGGGTGCGCAAATGTGAGGGAGCCGAGTCAGTAGATTTAGTGATACGTTAAAGATCCCGTTCGGGGCAAAATTCCGACACCCCGGGGTCTCTAAAAGGCAGAGTAGTTAAAAGGTACGTAAAACCAAAAACATTATTTATGTTCGACCCTGACTATTATATGTCTGAAAACTGTATCATAATGATGGTCATTATAACACTATTTTTCATTATGAAACAGTTTCTCCCACCAACCACAGCTAAAGAAACAGTTGTTTGACCAATTAGATAAGGATACCTTTGAGCATGCGCTAAAAATCCAACATGTCTATATACATTACCGAAAGTGCACCGTCCCTATGTTCGCGAAAATAAACTGGGGAATATGAGACAAGAAATAGCACTGTACCTTAATATCCCCAAACCCAATTTCTACACAGCGCGTTATTTTCAAACGACTTCGGTGACATTTTTACTGATTACTGGTGCACAATATGCACATATGGCATTGAAGCACACAGAGCGCATGCGTCGGTCGGTCAGAGAGCTTGGAAATCAGAGATATCCTACCCAGCGCAACACCCGATCACAAAATTCTAGTGACAATCTCAACAGATATTTATGAATATTTATGTTAAAACATATAGTAAAGTTATAATTATCGTCGAACATAAACAGTCGTATGTAACTCGCCTATAATGGTAATTAAGACACTCGCATACGCTCGTTTTATAAACATACTCGTGTCTTAATTATAGCCGTTATAGGCTCGTTGCATAATGTACTATAATGTTATTATTGAAGTCATTTTTCAGTGTTGTCATATATCCAGTTGATATTAATACTTTTCAGTCGGTAATTACTGGGAACAAATAACCTCAAAGAAATTATATGTGAGTGAAATATATATGTTATGAAAAGAAGGGTCGAGGACAAGAACTGTAGGGATAGACCAAGTTTAGAATATGTTCAAAATATTGCCTCGGATGTAGGCTGTGGTAACTAAGTGGAGATGGAATGATTCGCTCAGGACAGGGGGCCATGATGAGCTGCATCAAACCACTCAAGAGACTGAGGACTCAAACAATAACTTCATTACTGGCAGTTTCCTGTAGACCAGACATGGGCTAACGTTTTAGGGGCGGGGCCTGGTGCAATACAAAATAATCTAGGTAGACCGAAAAAAAAGACTCATGTTTATAGATAGATAAAAAAATTATTTCTGGATTTTAAATCAAACAAAACTTACAGGCTACAATGGTAGAAAACTTAGGAAAAAAGAACACACCTTCATTATTGGTAAGAAGAGGATGGAGTATGTGAGAAGTGAAACTGTGACTTTGCTTCTAAACGTTTTTAGCCTATTTTCAATTTTGAAAAAATAGGCTTATGAGATCACCTTTTGTCCGTGTGTGTGTGCGTGTGTGTGTGTGTGTGTGTGAGGTGTGTGTGTGTGTCCCCTAATAAAATCTAAACGGCTGGAGCGATTTCAATGAAACTCGGTAAGATCATAGCACTATTCCCGGCGACCTCGACCGTGCCCTTCAAATTTTGTTACGTCTCACCAATCCAACATGGCGGCTGTGCGAAATATTTCACTAGCGTTCAATATCTCCGAAACTATTACCAATATCGCCCTGAAATTGTGTACGGTGATAAAGGGCACTACTAGAAGTTCACCTACGAGACTTTTAAAAACCTGGTGTCTACAAAACCAACATGGCGGTCAAGCGAAATTGAGACTTTTAAATAGACATTTCTCGCGATTTAACTATCCAAACGTAATGAAACTTGGTACAGCAAATGTTTATACATATTGTAATGCACTGGAGTCTAATTTAGTTCAATTGTTTACATAACCTCAAAATGGCGGCTGTGCGAAATATTTCACTGACATTCTATATCTCCGAAACTATTACAGATATCATCATGCAATTTTGTACGGTGATAAAGGGTACTGATACAGTTTTACCTATGTATATTTCATAAACCTGTAAAGTACAAAACGAACATGGCGACCAAGCGAATTTGAAATATTTTAATAGACTTTTCTCGTGATTTAACTCTCTGAGCGCAGTGAAATGTGGTACAGTAAATGATTTTGCAGATTGTAATGCACTGCCATCTAATTTAATTCAATTGTTTACATAACCTCAAGATGGCGGCTGTGCGAAATTTTAAAATTAAGTTTTTATTCTTGTGTCGTAATCATGCGATCGAAGTGAGAGTTTGAATAATGAAGCTAGGCAATAATTGTCCTTGAATGGTACATAACTCTATGGCCTATACATATAACAATCCTAAATGGCGAGCTTCCGAAATATTTAGACGGTTCTCAATATCTATGAATCTTTTACAGCAACCAAACTGAATTTTTTTATGTTCATAGAGACTATGAACATATGTTCACCTATAGGACTTTCAGTAACCTGGTGAGCACAAATCCAACATGGCGGCGACGCGAATTATAAATATTTAAATGGACGTTTCTCGCGAATTAACTATCCGAGTGCCGTGAAACGTTGCACGTTAAATGCTTATACAAATGTTGGTCCACTGGCATGTAATTTATTTCAATTGTTTGCATAATCACAAGATGGCTGGTGTGCGTACTTTAAAAATCTCGTTTTTACTTCTTGTGTTCTAATCATGCGATTGAAGTTTGAATACCACACGTACACAATAATCTTAATGTAATAGTACAAAAATAAAAATCCATCTTGGCAACCATATGAAATATTTAGACGGTTCTCAATATCTACGAATCTGTTACAGCAATTACACTGACATTTTGTATGTGATAGAGACAATTAACATGAGCAGGATATATGAAAATAGGCTGTATAGTTCTTCACGGAACTACTTGTTCATAATCTGGTTGAAACTGGGACGAGCTGATTCTTAGTAGCGCAGCTAAATGGTGGTCTGTTAATCTATTTCTGATGCTATTTTTGCGAAGTTTATTTGTAGGAAACACCTGTTCACAGATATAGTAAGATACGAACATGGCAGTTATCTTCATTGCATGAGATTTCAAGTTTGGGAAGCTTCTTTTTGTTAGGGCCTTGTAGAACTCAATTTTGGAAACGCTGAGGAATAGTTGCTTTAATTCATTGTTACATTGTACCTCAGTCAGTTCTAGCTGCAACTCTGATTTTACTGTTTCACAGTCAACATTAAATGTCACGCTGAAAACGTCCAAATCCTGTTCAAGAACTTTGATGTTCTGAAATGTTCATTCAAATTCGTCGTGGAGAATTTTCGCATAAAAAGATATTACACAAAAAGCTTAAACACAATGAGATTGAAATATTTTTTTCACTTCGTGGTACACAGAGCAGGAAATATGACCTGTGTGTAATTGTAGGTAGTAGAATTGGGAACCATGTCACGGGCCGGATTAGACTAGCTCAAGGGCCGCACTTGGCCCGCGGGCCGTACTTTGCCCTTCACTGCTTTAGAGTGTTCAAACCCGGCCGAAGTCTTCAGAGTTTTTAAGAGCGTTAAAAAACCCTCAGTATGCCTTTCTTCAGAGGGGAAGTAAAGTCGGCGATCCCATGTCATCGATTTATGGCATGTAAAAGGTCCTTCCAGCGACTAAACGTGTATGAAGCTAAATTGTTAGGTTAGATTTCGTCGGAACACTCTATCAAAGTTCCAACGTTCACCACTAGGTATCATTGATATCTGGTGGCGAAAATTGGAACTACTTGAAATTGAACGGAACTTGTAGCTCACCCTAAGGGTGTCCGATGGAAGTAGCTCAGACTCAGGCGAGCCGAACATGTCCTCGGACACTCCCGGCACTAAAAGCCATACGATAAATAAATAATTTGATTTTATTACTTACAACACGAGGGGTTGACGTTTATGTTGTGGTGAAGGTTTTCTTCGCCGGTTGAGCGATTTCCGGAACAGCTTGTTGAGTTCTCCAGCAATATTTTATCTGAATAGTTAGAAGTGAACCTCATATGTATCAGAAGTAATCTCTCATGTGCGTCTCAATTACACGAACTGTGCGATCCAGTACAGAATTTTAAACCTTGTGCACTGTTCTATATCTCTCTGACAAACCACGACTGGTGTAAAAATAGATATATATCTTAAGGGGTCATGTCTGTTTGTATATTCAATAAGCAGCCAAGGTCACATCTGGACGGACATCAAAGTTTAATAAGAATCCCGGCGCAGTGATGGATGCACAGTAGGTATTGTAGGGGAAGGGAGGGTCAGTGGGGAGACCGATAAATGTCATATATAAAGCAATAGTAAATATGTCTGCATTTTTATTGTAGAGAATAAACAAGGGCCGGATCAATAACACAAATATCTCTTGAGCTCACCGAACTAAAGATTAGCCAACCTCTGGAAGACCTTGTTAATATGAGGGCTGTTTCTTTTTCAAGTTCCGATGGACTGTATAAAAATAACAGATTGACATACCAAACTGATTTTATCATTCTAAATGATGTTGTCGACTTCGTCGTTACGCTGGGGTCTGGCGTTACGTTACGGTGACGGGACGAAATGTACCCAGAGGCACTGTGGTGTGTGACGTCATAGTACCGCTTGGTGCATGTGTTCCCCGACAATCTCTACTTCGTTAGTATAAGACAAAATTCCCCGATTCTTGGATGTCACAGGTAATCTCGAGAACCACTGGATGGATTTTGATGCGGTTTACACCATTCTGTAAAGGATATCTCGAGGAAAGATTCTGTAGAAAATAATTTGTGTTTGATCAAAGGAAGCCAAGCAGTAACGATTTCAGTGAAAAAGTCAAAAACAAACTTGGCGTCCGTGCGCTTCTTAAGCTTACGCTGGGCAAACCGTTAAAAATGTCAATATACTATGAGCGTAAGAATTGGTCAGCATGAAGAGTTCTACAAAAAAGTCCGCGAGAGCATATTTCTATCTTCAATACATCGCCCACTATAAGTGTTTTTAGACTGGATGGAAGGGACACGTCCCCGCGCTCTGGTGAGCGTAACGGCATCCCGCGTGCTTGATCTTGCTTTGCCCTTGGTTTGCACTTGCCGTTCGCGAGTAATTTGAAACAAGAAAAGCAAGATAAATATTATGCAGATAATTTTCTAACATGTCAAGAGTCTTTGTCTTCGAACGAAGCGAGAAGCCTCCTGCCTTTCTCGCATGTTTCAGCATTTGTAGCATTTAAAATGATACAAAGTCTGGTCTTTCAGACTGACTGTCACTTTTACTACTAAACGTTTGTTTGATTTATTCTTATGTCTCAACATAATCGGCAAAAATATTGAAACATTTGTCGTATCGATACACCAGCTTTCCAATGCCCTCGGCAAAATATTCTGCCGCCACTGAGTTGGGTACGTCTGGAAAGTCTCCTGAAGTGTTTCCTTTTTGGCGAGGCGTTGCCGCCCAACTATACCTTCAATTCTCGAAAATGGTGAAAATCATGTTGTTCGGTTTCTGACAGCGAAAGGAGTAGGGGGAACGGACATTCATCGCCGAATGTCACAAGTGTACGACGAACACTGCATGTCCCTTGAAGGGTCAAGGAGTGGCACAAGCACTTCAGGAAAGGTCGGGTTTCATTAGCCGATGATCCCTGGTCTGGGGCACCCCCCTGCATTACCGATGACAACGTCCAGCTGGTTGAAGCACTCATTACCCAGGACCGCCCCGAGTGACAGAAAACGCCATAGCCGCCGTGGTCGGATTGAGCGTCGGAAGTGTGCACTCCATCATGAAGGAACGACTGCACTTGCGCAAAGTGTTTGCCCAATGGGTGCCCCAAAGTCTTCAAACACACCAGGAAGCATGTCGAATGGCCTACTGTCTTGGTCTTGGTTGGACGATTGATACATGCTGCTCTCGCTTTGTATCGTCACGTGATGTGCACGCGTGCCCTCTAGCGACGGGCGGTGACCTTCCACGCTTTGGTCGGAACCACAACTCGTTACACACGCCACGATTAGCCGATGTCGTCATCGGTTTGCGCATTAGAGCCTCCGGCTCGTTACTTTATAAACGCACCTTATATACATATCTATTTGAAGCCACGTAATGGCAATTACATCCAGGGGATGCTGATCTCATCAAATAATCCCACACATTTCCTATGGGATTAAGATCGGGGTGTGACGGTGTGTCTATGTTCATGTTGATTTATTTGGGGAATTTTCGATATTGTGGTTATGTACCTCCATTTATTTTGGTGTGTGCATGCAGTCAGATGATGATGATGATGATGTTTTAAGGGGAGGAACATCAAGGTCATCTGTCTGTCACGATGGAGTCTGCATTAGGGCTGTATATATACGACCATCGAATTATTACAATAATTATTGGTTGTTGGTTCCTCAGTTTAGGGGCTGCGACAACGCGGTGTACTTTGGATGTGTGCAGAATCTGTCTGATAACCGGTGTTAATTGTGGTGGCTGTATTAGTGTGTGTTATCTGTTCATAATTCAAGTAAGGACTGCAGACATTCAATTTTCAAGTAGTTCCTACTTTTGCTACCAAACGCCACCGTCATCGACAACTAGTTCTAAACTTGGTTACTAGATGCCACCGCAATCTGCTCTTGGCGACGAACATTGGAACTTAAGAGCGTTAGTCAAATCTAACATATAGTTTAGCTTCACACAAGTGTAGTTAGTTGAAGGTTCTTTTACATGCCATAAATCTATGACATGGGACCGCTGGCTTTACTTCCCCTCCGAAGGAAGGCAAACTGAGGGATTTTCATTATAACAATTGTTAGAATAATTTTGAATACGGGCGGCTTCGGTGGCGTAGTCGGTAGCATGCTGAGCTTCTATGCCCAAGATCGCGGGTTCGAAGCCGACGGATTTGTTAAGAGCGTTAAAAATCCCTCAGTATGCCTTCCTTCGGAGGGGAAGTAAAGCCGGCGGTCCCATGTCATAGATTTATGGCATGTTAAAGAACCTTCCACTAATTACACCTGTGTGAAGCTAAATTGCATAGGTTAGGAATGTAAACAACGCTCTTAGGTTTCTACGTTTGTTGCCAAGAACCGACTGCGGTGGCGTCTAGTAGTCTAGTTCTGAACTAGGCCTAGTAGTCGTTGACGGTGGCGTTTGGTGGCAAAAGTAGGAACTATTTGAAAAATTCAAAGTTGCAGTCGTTACTTGAATTTAAAAAACAGATACACACACTAATACAGCCATCACATTTAACACCGGTTATCAGACAAATTCTACACACACCCAAAGTACACGGGGCTACATGACCGCGTTGTCGCAGCACCTAAACTAAGGAACCAACAAACCAACCAATTTTGAATACGAATATTTGATTCGAACATAACAATATGTGGAATGAACACACTTTTATTTCAAGAACCACAAAATGTACAAAGAACAGATAAACTAATGCCCGTTTGTTAACAACCAGAAACTGTCGTCATGGAATCCGGCTAGTATTCGTGAAAACCTAAGTCTCTGCAGTGGGCGGCACTTGGTGGCAAACTGTGTTACAGCCACCGCACATACTGTAGTTCAACTATTCGAATTATTTGCACATTCTAATATTCGAATACGTGAATTGAAGGGTCTAGGTGCAAATCTCACATTCTCCACTCTTGTTCGAAATTGAGTTAGCAAGGCATTCTTATTCTTCGTTCCAAACTACACACGACTCTCTTAGTGCTAAGAAGCCACAAACTCACAATATCCAGTGGTTTTCAATTGTCAAAAAATAAATTTAGATGCAAAACTAACATCATCCACACTGTTTGGTTGCAAAGAGTACAATTTCCCTGTTGGCCAATCACAAGACAGCTTCTGGTCACGTGACTTTCTGCAGCTGCAAGCCAATATTGTTATTGTCTGTTCAACTCGTAACCTCTACTTAATAAATAAATAATATGTGCATTCCAACAATGCAATTAGTTTCATTTGTCTAAATTTTTCACAAGCTTGTTCAACTTGTCTATTGTGTTGTGTGAAGTAATTAATTTTGTTTAGTGTCAAAAGTCACATTCTCCAAAATTAAAACCTACCTTTCAGATAAATTAATATATATAATGAAACATAGTTTATACAGGAAGGAGTAATTAAGTATAGCCTGCAACAAAAACACAGTCTCTTAGAGATTACATTAGTTACATTTAAGAAGATTTTTTAGTTCCTGTAAAATTAGAAACAGTGGAAAACGTGAGTTTTGCATCTAGACCCCTCAATTATTCTATTTTCGAAATAACCAGACTATACAGTTAATAATCGAATGAATCGGTGAACAATTCAAATCATTCAAATGTTCGAATAATAACAATAATAGAAGGAAAGAAAGAAAGGAAGGAAATACAAGAAGGAAAGGATGGAGAAGGAAGAAAGAAGAAGGAAAGGATGAGAGGAAAGAAGGAATTGAGGAAGAAAGGAAGAAGTAAAAGAAGAGGGAAGAAAGAAAGAAAGAAAGAAAGAAAGAAAGAAAGAAAGAAGGGAAGAAAGGAAAGAAAGGAAGAAGTAGGACAGGAAGAAAGGAAAAAGAAAGAGTGGTAAGAAGGAATGGAAGAAGGAAAAGAAGGAGAATGAAAGAAAGGAGAATGAAAGAAAGAAAGAAAGAAGGGAAGAAAGGAAAGGAAGAAGGAAGAAAGGAAAGATGGACTTGAAGAAGGAAGGAAATGAAGCAGGAAGAAGGGAAGATAGAAAAGAAAGGAAGAAGGAAGAAGAAGGAAAGGAAGAAATGAAAAAGAAAGAAGGGAAGAAAGAAGGAAGAAAGGAAAGAAAGAAGGAAGAAAGGAAAGGAAGAAGGAAGACAGGAAAGGAAGAAAGGAAAGAAAGAAGGAAGAAAGAAAGAAAGAAAGAAAGAAGGAAGGAAGAAAGAAAGAAAGAAAGAAAGAAAGAAAGAAAGAAAGAAAGAAAGAAAGGAAAGAAACAAGGAAGAAAGGAAAGGAAGAAGGAAGTAAGGAAGAAGGACGAAGTAAGAAAGGAAAGAAAGAAGGAAGAAAGAAGGATGAAAGGAAAGGAAGAAGGAAGGAAGGAAGAAAGAAAGAAAGAAAGAAAGAAAGAAAGAAGGAAGGAAGGAATTGAAGAAGGAAAGAAGGAAATGAGGGAGGAAGAAGGGAAGAGAGGAAAGAAAGGAAGAAGGAAGAAGAATGAAAGGTAGAAAGGAAAAAGAAAGAAGGGAAAGAAGGAATGGAAGAAGGAAAGGAAGGAGAAAGAAAAAAGAAAAAAAAGAAAGAAAGAAAGAAAGAAAGAAAGAAAGAAGGAATGAAGGGAAGAAAGGTCAGGGAGAAGTAAGAAAGGAAAGAAAGAAGGAAGAAAGGAAAGATAGGAAGAGATAACAAGAGATGCTATGATCAGGCTCGATGGGGAAAGGTTTAACCACCTTGGATTCGCCTTTGCTTCCAACAACTCGTCCACTGGACATATTTCACTTTACAGAAATTGCTGTAATTCTTGGATACTTAGTGCAGTTCGAATATTTTAATTATTTGAACATGATATTTGTTTCTATAATCGCCTATTAATCGACTCCTTTAAATGTTCGATTGTTTTATTTGAATCTTGAATTAGTGAAAATTCGATGTAGTAAGGCGAGGTTCCATTGTTAGTAACTTACATAAGGGAACACAGGGGCATTAGAATTCCCCCCGCAGTTTCACCTGTGGAGGTCGACTCGACTCGAATAAGTGCATATCTCCACGGACTGTTGTGTTAAATATCGATAATCCCACCCAGTGTGGAACTGCAGACAGACAGGTGAGCAGAAAATCTCTTCCAGTCGGCTGGGTTTGTACTGTTTAGCAAACTCTCTGCTAGGATACACAAATAGCAGGCAGCCAGCCCTGCGGATCTGCTAAGTGGCTCGCGCCCGATTGGATGGGGGAGGCGAAACTTTGTACAGTGTATGCACTGTACGGTGAAGTTGTGTGTGTGTGTAGTTCTTCGTGATGCCCTTTAGGAACCAAATAATATTACAACTTTATATAACACACTCACAGAAGAGATTATTGAGGATTATACTAGAGGATGTTGCATTTCCCAATCACGGTCGAGTTTATATCCTCTGAGACTTGCTCTAAGCTAAATTAGACTCTAAAACGCCCCCTGTCAGACACTTAATACACTAGGTTTCAAAATACCTACATGACTTTAATCTTGCTTATGTTTTTTGGGCTGGGAGTACAATAGGATTTAGCGTCACTGATTTTTACGACGCTGTGGTAACCATAGTAACCAGTGTTCGTCATTTATACGTTGCTATATGAACACAGGCTCCTAGTTACGTGTTGTTTGTTCATCTATGTATATTAGGTCAGTAGTATCATCTAAACCTTGCTGTAAGAACACAAGCTCTTAGTTACGTGTTGTTTGTTCATCTGTGTATACTAGGTCAGTAGCGTCATCTATACGTTGCTATAAGAACACAAGCTCTTAGTTACGTGTTGTTTGTTCATCTATGTATATTAGGTCAGTAGCGTCATCTATACGTTGCTATAAGAACACAAGCTCTTAGTTACGTGTTGTTCGTTCATCTATGTATATTAGGTCAGTAGTAACATCTATGTAAAATGTAATCGGTATTCTGCCCGAAGGCAGGTCCGAGCCTCCGAAGAGGCTTCCCCCAGCCGGAGTTTACGTGCGGTAGGGTGGCCAGGGCCTTTCCGCTCCTCCTTATGTTGGCCAACAGCGCGCAGTACCTAGAACCGGCATACCATCCAAGTTCCGACTGCGCCCAATGTTGCTTAACTGCGGAGTTCTCATGGGATCCGGTGTTTCAACACGGCTAGGCCGTTGGCAGCAACATCTATACCTTGCTTTAAGAACACAAGCTCTTATTTACGTGTTGTTCGTTCATCTATGTATACTAGGCCAGTAGTGCCATCTATACGTTGCTATAAGAACACAAGCTCTTAGTTACGTGTTGTTTGTTCATCTATGTATACTAGGTCAGTAGTAACATTTATACCTTGCTTTAAGAACACAAGCTCTTAGATACGTGTTGTTTGTTCATCTATGTATGCTAGGTCAGTAGCGACATCTATACGTTGCTATAAGAACACAAGCTCTTAGTTACGTGTTGCTTGTTTATCTATGTATACTAGGTCAGTAGTGACATCTATACGTTGCTATAAGAACACAAGCTCTTAGTTACGTGTTGTTTGTTCATCTATGTATACTAGGTCAGTAGCGCCATCTATACGTTGCTATAAGAACACAAGCTCTTAGTTACGTGTTGCTTGTTCATGTGTGTATACTAGGTCCGTAGCGACATCTATACGTTGCTATAAGAACACAAGCTCTTAGTTACGTCTTGCCTGTTCATGGGAGTATACTAGGTTAGTAGCGACATCTATACGTTGCTATAAGAACACAAGCTCTTAGTTACGTGTTGTTTGTTCATCAATGTATACTAGGTCAGTAGTGACATCTATACGTTGCTATAAGAACACAAGCTCTTAGTTACGTGTTGTTTGTTCATCTATGTATACTAGGACAGTAGCGCCATCTATACGTTGCTATAAGAACACAAGCTCTTAGTTACGTGTTGTTTGTTCATCAATGTATACTAGGTAGTCGCGTCACATACAGTATATGTATATCATTGTCCTCATATACATCGATGACGAACACGGCGGTGGTGGAAATTGTTACCCTAATTCCAGATAGATCCCCAGAACAAAAACATAGCTACACTAAAACTGGTTTTGTTTGTGTGAGATATCCTCAAGGCACACCCATTACTTAAACAGAAACTGGACGTACAAATAATTCCCCAGCTAAGTGACATCCACTTATAAGAGCGCCCCCATCTCCATGATCGAAGAAACTTGCCACTTAAGACATCAGGGAAGAGTTGGAAAAGAGAAACGATTCTTTGTGTGTGTGTGTGGGTCTACATGTTTCTTAATGCAGTCTCTCTGTCTTGTGCGCATGCGCCGTGAAGAGTTGGCTATATTTATATCATTATTATTATACTTCTCTGTTAAGTAGTTTGAATTGTTTCCTCGGTAATTTCATTATGTAGAACACAAGTTCGGCTCGGTCTCTTATTTAATTCCCGTCTTACTTTGTGTCTACTTTTATTGCTAACCCTCCTTCTTCTCCTCATTCTGCTCTTCCTCCCCCTCGGCCACAATCACTTTCTACTCAGAGTTGTTATATTGCGACAAAGTTAGTCGACAAAGAGAAGAGGCCACTCCTTGATGACAATTATCATACCAGTAATATGATGAGATTACACGTATTTGTTGTTGGATTGAAAGTCCCTTAAACAGGATGTCTTCATGAATATATCGATACAGAAAATTCTCGAACTCAATTTTCTATCTTGCCATAGTAATTCAGTGGAAGATTTGCTATTTAGTTGGTCATAATAATTAGCCTAATTAAATTGCGCGACAAAATTCACTTATTTTATAACTTCCACTAAGCTGGATTTATTTATTTATCGTATGGCATACATGACAATTATTTATAATTTGACACCAAGTTTAGAAACGTAATGAAGTGCCTGTGGTGTCCCTAGGTAGAAGTCACTAAATTCACCACTGTAAGATGTTTGTGGGCATTCTTGAACTAGGTGCCGAACAGTCTGTCTTTCAGCACCGCACTCGCAACATGATGAAGATTTTTCCTCCACTCGTACATGAGATTCCCGCATACACCGTAATTGGTCCGGATTCTATTTAATTTTGACCAGGTCTTTCTAGGCTGAGTGAACCCTGGGACCTTCTTAGTTATGCATGGCATTACTGAACTCTCTGGAGGAGCAAACGAATTCCAATCAGAAGACAATCTCTCAGTCAGGTTGAATTTGTTGGTTGCAAGATACTCCGCTGTGCAGATAGGTGGATGTCTTGAACGTAATCGTTTCACATGCAGATAAGTCGGAAATATAAAATTATCGAGTTAAAAGAGCGATCTACACTGCATGCAGAAACCAGACAGCAGTTCTTTGAGCCGAAGGACATGAGAGAGAAGCCAGTATTCAGTAAGATGAAGGACAAGAGAGCAAATTATCACCCGTACTTTTCAATTTATTCATTGAAAATAGATGAACGAACAACACGTAATTAAGAGCTTGTGTTCGTATATGGCACTTTCTTTTATACCTGAATACCCCCTCAAAATGTTGTAGGGGCACTTCGTAGAGTATAGACCTTACAACTGATATAACTGTACTTACAGAGTGAGCAAGCAAAGCGTATCGTAGCCAAGCTGTCCAACGTTAAAATAATTAATACGCTCTTTTACAAATTTCATTGGATTTGGCAATGTGTCCCATTTCACCCGACGGATTCTTTCTGATATCTCCGCCATTATGGTTTGGAGAATGTTGCTTGCTATACTTAAATGAATGGGTGTAATATTCTCAGTGGTATTCGTGGACACCATTTTTGGTACACCCTATTTGACTTTAAATCTGGTCCAAGATTTCCCCCTTGTGGTAACCTTGTCCCAGATCTAAATAAAAATACAATATTCCTGTATTAAATCGTTGAGTAATCTCTGAATAAGAACGCTATCTGCTTATGCACTTTGCGGGAGCACGTGTGTGCAAGTGTCCACTTGGAAAGCGATCTGTCTCTTCTTAAGGAGGGGGAGTTCCCTGTGACAAACGAGGCCCATCTGTTCCTCGCCACTTATGACGCGGGGGTGGAACCCGTCAGGCGTGCCGAGACGTCTCCAGGGGACAGAATGAGGGGCGGGGGGAGAGAAGACGTGATTCCTGAACATACAGGCTGGCGCAAGTACTGGTCATATCCCGATAGGTCTTTTTCTCAGCGGCTTATCCTCGATTACTTGTGTTTTGGCCGTGATTTAATACCAGACCCCCTTCCTGAAACCTAATGAACTTTCAGATGACAATCGTACTCCACTGCCACTGGGATTCGAACCAGAACCGTCCGTGTGATAGGAAAGCTGGTATCTGTCTGTGCCTTGACACTCCCCAGCCTCCAATAATAATAATAATAATAATAATAATAATAATAATAATAATATTAATAATAATAATAATAATAATATCCTTGATTGATAAGAGTTTAGTGCTTTTCAGTCGGTCAACACGAATGTACCCAAAAGAGATGGGTTATGCCCTAATCCTGAAATAAATTACATGAGATTAATAAAACACTAGGATGACCAGTTTCGATCGTCAAGCGATCATCATCAGATCCAATACACTTAGGCTATAAAATCTATGTTTGAAATACAGGTGAAAATATTTACAATATGTACAATTATTTAGTTGCAGTATTGGTACTGCAACTGTCAGTGTATGCTAAATGCAGTATATATGTTAGGTGAAATGCTAAATGGTGATGGCTATCCGGAGATTGTACTTTAGAGAGATTATATGGTTGTAAACTATGGTTAAACTATACAATTTTAGGCTAACTACTTATCTGATTGTCTTCCGTACTACAGCTATTCACAGTTTCCGTGCTCACTTGAACTCGCTGTGCGGCCGACTGCGGTGGTTATCTTAACGACTGGTTTTTCCCTGCCTTCCCCCCCTGTCCCTACGTGCTGTGGGGAGTGATCGCGATGTGTTTATGTGAGGTGTTGCCAACCTAGATAAGATGTATGTTATTGAATGAGGTGGGTCTACAACTATTAAAGACCGTGGATTAGTCCTCGCCACGCGTGGAGCATAACCCATTCGAACTAAGCGTTGACGGTCTTATGAGGACGTCCCGGCACCTTTAATACTGCCTCTAATATGGGCCTTGGTTTATTGCAGAAGAAAAAGTACATCGTACACCTGATCCAGATAACATTTACCTATTAAAAACCCCCTAATTTCCCCCCTTTTTTATCTAGCTTGGCTGTGTCGCTAAATTGAGTTTTGTTTCCGACAGGGTGTGTTTTTTAGTAGCGTGAAGAGGGGTGAGCTCTCCATGAACGTGTGTTCATTTAGATTGTTGGGATTGTTTCGTTTGGCTAGGTGTATCTCGATTGCTTCCTTTATGTCAAGAGCTCTGCCTTTCGATTCGTGATGGATTATTTTAAGGTCCGACTCTATGTTGGTAAAGCTATGCCCTGCGTCACACATATGTTCGCACACGGCTGAATGTGTTCCGTATCTTATCGCATTTCTATGTTCATTATAACGTGTGTCTACTCGCCTTCCACTCTGCCCGATGTAATTAGCTTGACAATCGGTGTCTTGGCACGTTATAGAATATACCCCTGACCTTGAATACGGGTCACGTTTATTTAGATTACTATTTAGGAGGTGCCTAGCGGTTGTGTTTTTCGTTGTGAAAGCTATCTTTATGCCTTGCTTTTTGAATAGGTTAGTGATTTTATATGTATTCGCATTCACATAGTTGAAACGCGCAAATTTTTTCTCATTACTGTCCGGTTTGGGAATCGTTTTATCTTTATTTTTATGTTTGGCTATAATTTGATTTATTTTGCTTGGCGAGAAGTTGTTTTCCCTTGCTATTTGCATAATAGTTCTTATTTCCTTATTATAGTTGTCTTTTGACATGGGTATGTTTAAAGCCCTGTGCACCATTGAATTGAAACCCGCTAGTTTGTGCGTACTGGGGTGATTAGACTGATTGTCGATTGCATGCGAGGTTTGTGTTGCTTTCCGGAATATGGAATATGAAAGGTCGTTGTCTTTACGTTCAATAGTTATATCGAGATAATTTATTTTCCGGTCTATTTCGGATTCCTTAGTGAATTTGATAGAATGGTGAAGGCTATTAATGGATTGGAGAATTGTTTCTTCGCTAGTTAGTTCAGTATCGTAGATGCAAATTACATCATCTACGTATCTTTTCCATATTACTATTCCCTTTGTTGAAGTCTTTTCTAAGAACGCATTTTCTAGTGCATTGATGAAGATGTCAGCGATTAACCCACTTAGTGGCGATCCCATTGCTAGGCCTTCTCTCTGTGTGTATATTTTATTGTCGAATTGAAACACGTTTTGGGTGAGAACGACCCTCAGTAATCTCACAATCTCTTCAATTTCTTTTGCCGAATTGTTGGATTTTAAGTTGTTTTCGATAGTGTTGATTGCTTCAATAATCGGAATATTGGTGTACATGTTAGTTACGTCGAAGGATACTAGCCTGAAGCTAGGTTTCATTTGTAGGGTGTTCAATGCTGTTACTAGTTCTGTTGTGTTCTTTACAGAGTTGTTTTTGTCGTTGGAAAGACGGCATTTTAAGATTTTTAGTAACTCTTTGCTGATTTTGTAATTAGGGGCATTCCTACAATTGACTATTGGTCTCATTGGGCATTCCTTTTTGTGTATTTTTGGTTGTCCCCTCAATGACGGTATTTTCGGGTTCATGTTTATTAGTTTTGATTTTTCGGCTTTGGTCAGTATGTATTCTGTTTCTTTTAGCGCACTTTTTATTTGTTTTTGGAATTTGTTGGTGGGGTCTTTTGTTAATTCCTTGATTTCGTTGTTGTTTAGGAATTCGACTGTTTTTTCAATGTATTCTGTTTTGTTCAAAATTACTGTAGTGTTTCCCTTATCTGCTTTTGTGATGATTAAGTCATGTTCTTTTATTTTTTGTTTCAACGACTTTATTTCTTTGATTTGTTTGTTGTTTTGAATGTTATTGCTATCGCCCTCTCGTTTGAGGATTTTTTTGGCTTCGTTGGTGGCGAGATTTTTGGTTAATTCCCTGTCTTCTGCTGGGAGCTTGTGACTGGCTATCTCAATATCTGTGATTAACTGTTTTATATTGTGGTTCGTGTGTGCGTCTGTGCAGTTGTATTTCAAACCTTTGTCTAACATATTCATTTCACCTTGAGAAAAGGTTACGTTCGTTCTGTTGTTTACTCTGCTGTGGAAATTGAATTCATTGTTATTCGTGTGTTGTTCGTTAGATTGATGGTTCTGTGTTTCTCCTAGTTTTCTTAATTTATTTTCTAGCGTTTCATGCTTCCTCGTTGCTCTGATTTTGATGGTGTCATGTAGGTGTTCGGTGAAGCTGTCCCATTGGGCTGCGTGCCAGAAATTACTTAGTTGCAATTGAATGTCGTATAATTGTTGGTTAATTTTTTGCTTTCTTATGTATGCAAATCTTAATTCGTTTTTTATCCAAAGCGCTTTGGCTTGTTTAGTTGAAATGATCGAGGCTGGTGTGTTCGGTACGGTTTTAATTGGTACGTATTTAGGGGTGAGGTTTAGTTCTATACATTTTTTGTTGAACCAAATTGACTTGTCTAAATTCATGAGTTTAAGCCTGAGTGATTTGAATTTCTTGGCTTCACGATTTGCCTGACTAGCCGTGAACATTGTGGTGTTTGAAGCCATATTTTCAGTGTTGCCTTAGTAAACAAGAGTTTAGTGCTTTTCAGTCGGTCAACACGAATGTACCCAAAAGAGATGGGTTATGCCCTAATCCTGAAATAAATTACATGAGATTAATAAAACACTAGGATGACCAGTTTCGATCGTCAAGCGATCATCATCAGATCCAATACACTTAGGCTATAAAATCTATGTTTGAAATACAGGTGAAAATATTTACAATATGTACAATTATTTAGTTGCAGTATTGGTACTGCAACTGTCAGTGTATGCTAAATGCAGTATATATGTTAGGTGAAATGCTAAATGGTGATGGCTATCCGGAGATTGTACTTTAGAGAGATTATATGGTTGTAAACTATGGTTAAACTATACAATTTTAGGCTAACTACTTATCTGATTGTCTTCCGTACTACAGCTATTCACAGTTTCCGTGCTCACTTGAACTCGCTGTGCGGCCGACTGCGGTGGTTATCTTAACGACTGGTTTTTCCCTGCCTTCCCCCCCTGTCCCTACGTGCTGTGGGGAGTGATCGCGATGTGTTTATGTGAGGTGTTGCCAACCTAGATAAGATGTATGTTATTGAATGAGGTGGATCTACAACTATTAAAGACCGTGGATTAGTCCTCGCCACGCGTGGAGCATAACCCATTCGAACTAAGCGTTGACGGTCTTATGAGGACGTCCCGGCACCTTTAATACTGCCTCTAATATGGGCCTTGGTTTATTGCAGAAGAAAAAGTACATCGTACACCTGATCCAGATAACATTTACCTATTAAAAACCCCCTAATTTCCCCCCTTTTTTATCTAGCTTGGCTGTGTCGCTAAATTGAGTTTTGTTTCCGACAGGGTGTGTTTTTTAGTAGCGTGAAGAGGGGTGAGCTCTCCATGAACGTGTGTTCATTTAGATTGTTGGGATTGTTTCGTTTGGCTAGGTGTATCTCGATTGCTTCCTTTATGTCAAGAGCTCTGCCTTTCGATTCGTGATGGATTATTTTAAGGTCCGACTCTATGTTGGTAAAGCTATGCCCTGCGTCACACATATGTTCGCACACGGCTGAATGTGTTCCGTATCTTATCGCATTTCTATGTTCATTATAACGTGTGTCTACTCGCCTTCCACTCTGCCCGATGTAATTAGCTTGACAATCGGTGTCTTGGCACGTTATAGAATATACCCCTGACCTTGAATACGGGTCACGTTTATTTAGATTACTATTTAGGAGGTGCCTAGCGGTTGTGTTTTTCGTTGTGAAAGCTATCTTTATGCCTTGCTTTTTGAATAGGTTAGTGATTTTATATGTATTCGCATTCACATAGTTGAAACGCGCAAATTTTTTCTCATTACTGTCCGGTTTGGGAATCGTTTTATCTTTATTTTTATGTTTGGCTATAATTTGATTTATTTTGCTTGGCGAGAAGTTGTTTTCCCTTGCTATTTGCATAATAGTTCTTATTTCCTTATTATAGTTGTCTTTTGACATGGGTATGTTTAAAGCCCTGTGCACCATTGAATTGAAACCCGCTAGTTTGTGCGTACTGGGGTGATTAGACTGATTGTCGATTGCATGCGAGGTTTGTGTTGCTTTCCGGAATATGGAATATGAAAGGTCGTTGTCTTTACGTTCAATAGTTATATCGAGATAATTTATTTTCCGGTCTATTTCGGATTCCTTAGTGAATTTGATAGAATGGTGAAGGCTATTAATGGATTGGAGAATTGTTTCTTCGCTAGTTAGTTCAGTATCGTAGATGCAAATTACATCATCTACGTATCTTTTCCATATTACTATTCCCTTTGTTGAAGTCTTTTCTAAGAACGCATTTTCTAGTGCATTGATGAAGATGTCAGCGATTAACCCACTTAGTGGCGATCCCATTGCTAGGCCTTCTCTCTGTGTGTATATTTTATTGTCGAATTGAAACACGTTTTGGGTGAGAACGACCCTCAGTAATCTCACAATCTCTTCAATTTCTTTTGCCGAATTGTTGGATTTTAAGTTGTTTTCGATAGTGTTGATTGCTTCAATAATCGGAATATTGGTGTACATGTTAGTTACGTCGAAGGATACTAGCCTGAAGCTAGGTTTCATTTGTAGGGTGTTCAATGCTGTTACTAGTTCTGTTGTGTTCTTTACAGAGTTGTTTTTGTCGTTGGAAAGACGGCATTTTAAGATTTTTAGTAACTCTTTGCTGATTTTGTAATTAGGGGCATTCCTACAATTGACTATTGGTCTCATTGGGCATTCCTTTTTGTGTATTTTTGGTTGTCCCCTCAATGACGGTATTTTCGGGTTCATGTTTATTAGTTTTGATTTTTCGGCTTTGGTCAGTATGTATTCTGTTTCTTTTAGCGCACTTTTTATTTGTTTTTGGAATTTGTTGGTGGGGTCTTTTGTTAATTCCTTGATTTCGTTGTTGTTTAGGAATTCGACTGTTTTTTCAATGTATTCTGTTTTGTTCAAAATTACTGTAGTGTTTCCCTTATCTGCTTTTGTGATGATTAAGTCATGTTCTTTTATTTTTTGTTTCAACGACTTTATTTCTTTGATTTGTTTGTTGTTTTGAATGTTATTGCTATCGCCCTAAAAGCACTAAACTCTTGTTTACTAAGGCAACACTGAAAATATGGCTTCAAACACCACAATGTTCACGGCTAGTCAGGCAAATCGTGAAGCCAAGAAATTCAAATCACTCAGGCTTAAACTCATGAATTTAGACAAGTCAATTTGGTTCAACAAAAAATGTATAGAACTAAACCTCACCCCTAAATACGTACCAATTAAAACCGTACCGAACACACCAGCCTCGATCATTTCAACTAAACAAGCCAAAGCGCTTTGGATAAAAAACGAATTAAGATTTGCATACATAAGAAAGCAAAAAATTAACCAACAATTATACGACATTCAATTGCAACTAAGTAATTTCTGGCACGCAGCCCAATGGGACAGCTTCACCGAACACCTACATGACACCATCAAAATCAGAGCAACGAGGAAGCATGAAACGCTAGAAAATAAATTAAGAAAACTAGGAGAAACACAGAACCATCAATCTAACGAACAACACACGAATAACAATGAATTCAATTTCCACAGCAGAGTAAACAACAGAACGAACGTAACCTTTTCTCAAGGTGAAATGAATATGTTAGACAAAGGTTTGAAATACAACTGCACAGACGCACACACGAACCACAATATAAAACAGTTAATCACAGATATTGAGATAGCCAGTCACAAGCTCCCAGCAGAAGACAGGGAATTAACCAAAAATCTCGCCACCAACGAAGCCAAAAAAATCCTCAAACGAGAGGGCGATAGCAATAACATTCAAAACAACAAACAAATCAAAGAAATAAAGTCGTTGAAACAAAAAATAAAAGAACATGACTTAATCATCACAAAAGCAGATAAGGGAAACACTACAGTAATTTTGAACAAAACAGAATACATTGAAAAAACAGTCGAATTCCTAAACAACAACGAAATCAAGGAATTAACAAAAGACCCCACCAACAAATTCCAAAAACAAATAAAAAGTGCGCTAAAAGAAACAGAATACATACTGACCAAAGCCGAAAAATCAAAACTAATAAACATGAACCCGAAAATACCGTCATTGAGGGGACAACCAAAAATACACAAAAAGGAATGCCCAATGAGACCAATAGTCAATTGTAGGAATGCCCCTAATTACAAAATCAGCAAAGAGTTACTAAAAATCTTAAAATGCCGTCTTTCCAACGACAAAAACAACTCTGTAAAGAACACAACAGAACTAGTAACAGCATTGAACACCCTACAAATGAAACCTAGCTTCAGGCTAGTATCCTTCGACGTAACTAACATGTACACCAATATTCCGATTATTGAAGCAATCAACACTATCGAAAACAACTTAAAATCCAACAATTCGGCAAAAGAAATTGAAGAGATTGTGAGATTACTGAGGGTCGTTCTCACCCAAAACGTGTTTCAATTCGACAATAAAATATACACACAGAGAGAAGGCCTAGCAATGGGATCGCCACTAAGTGGGTTAATCGCTGACATCTTCATCAATGCACTAGAAAATGCGTTCTTAGAAAAGACTTCAACAAAGGGAATAGTAATATGGAAAAGATACGTAGATGATGTAATTTGCATCTACGATACTGAACTAACTAGCGAAGAAACAATTCTCCAATCCATTAATAGCCTTCACCATTCTATCAAATTCACTAAGGAATCCGAAATAGACCGGAAAATAAATTATCTCGATATAACTATTGAACGTAAAGACAACGACCTTTCATATTCCATATTCCGGAAAGCAACACAAACCTCGCATGCAATCGACAATCAGTCTAATCACCCCAGTACGCACAAACTAGCGGGTTTCAATTCAATGGTGCACAGGGCTTTAAACATACCCATGTCAAAAGACAACTATAATAAGGAAATAAGAACTATTATGCAAATAGCAAGGGAAAACAACTTCTCGCCAAGCAAAATAAATCAAATTATAGCCAAACATAAAAATAAAGATAAAACGATTCCCAAACCGGACAGTAATGAGAAAAAATTTGCGCGTTTCAACTATGTGAATGCGAATACATATAAAATCACTAACCTATTCAAAAAGCAAGGCATAAAGATAGCTTTCACAACGAAAAACACAACCGCTAGGCACCTCCTAAATAGTAATCTAAATAAACGTGACCCGTATTCAAGGTCAGGGGTATATTCTATAACGTGCCAAGACACCGATTGTCAAGCTAATTACATCGGGCAGAGTGGAAGGCGAGTAGACACACGTTATAATGAACATAGAAATGCGATAAGATACGGAACACATTCAGCCGTGTGCGAACATATGTGTGACGCAGGGCATAGCTTTACCAACATAGAGTCGGACCTTAAAATAATCCATCACGAATCGAAAGGCAGAGCTCTTGACATAAAGGAAGCAATCGAGATACACCTAGCCAAACGAAACAATCCCAACAATCTAAATGAACACACGTTCATGGAGAGCTCACCCCTCTTCACGCTACTAAAAAACACACCCTGTCGGAAACAAAACTCAATTTAGCGACACAGCCAAGCTAGATAAAAAAGGGGGGAAATTAGGGGGTTTTTAATAGGTAAATGTTATCTGGATCAGGTGTACGATGTACTTTTTCTTCTGCAATAAACCAAGGCCCATATTAGAGGCAGTATTAAAGGTGCCGGGACGTCCTCATAAGACCGTCAACGCTTAGTTCGAATGGGTTATGCTCCACGCGTGGCGAGGACTAATCCACGGTCTTTAATAGTTGTAGATCCACCTCATTCAATAACATACATCTTATCTAGGTTGGCAACACCTCACATAAACACATCGCGATCACTCCCCACAGCACGTAGGGACAGGGGGGGAAGGCAGGGAAAAACCAGTCGTTAAGATAACCACCGCAGTCGGCCGCACAGCGAGTTCAAGTGAGCACGGAAACTGTGAATAGCTGTAGTACGGAAGACAATCAGATAAGTAGTTAGCCTAAAATTGTATAGTTTAACCATAGTTTACAACCATATAATCTCTCTAAAGTACAATCTCCGGATAGCCATCACCATTTAGCATTTCACCTAACATATATACTGCATTTAGCATACACTGACAGTTGCAGTACCAATACTGCAACTAAATAATTGTACATATTGTAAATATTTTCACCTGTATTTCAAACATAGATTTTATAGCCTAAGTGTATTGGATCTGATGATGATCGCTTGACGATCGAAACTGGTCATCCTAGTGTTTTATTAATCTCATGTAATTTATTTCAGGATTAGGGCATAACCCATCTCTTTTGGGTACATTCGTGTTGACCGACTGAAAAGCACTAAACTCTTGTTTACTAAGGCAACACTGAAAATATGGCTTCAAACACCACAATGTCCTTGATTGATGTTGCGATCCCTAACAACAAGAATCTCCAGTCAAAGCACATAGAAAAGATCAGCAAATACAGCGAGTTGGTCGACCCAATCAAAACACAATGGCATGTAGAGCGGGTAAAGACCATACCTATCATTGTCTCAAGTACGGGCGTGATCCTAAGTACCTTGCTCCAAGGCTTTAAAGAACTGGATCTGGATACGCAACTGTACACTCTAATGCAGAAGGCAGTAGTTCTATCAACAACCAGAATCGTTCGGAAGTTCATGGGTAGCGACATTTCAGCTTAGAAGTTGCTCCTTTCAGAAATTATACTTTGATTCCCTGAAGCCCGTGTAGTTATGCTGTAATGTACCAGCAATGTGTTATATGTACTGTCTATAATAATACAAAAAATACCGAGCAAGATCTACGGGTCAGTTCGAAATTCAAAATACTTACAAATTGCAATTTAGATTGAAAAATCTTACAAAATGCAATATAGATTGAAAATACTCACAAAAGGGAATTTGGATGGAAAAAGACTTCCAAAATATAATTTAGATACACGGGGACCCAACTCACAAAACAGTGCGGGAATCTTAAAAAGAACAGGAAATATAATGAAAAGAAAAAGAGTGCTGATCCCTCGAAGAATGAGGGACCAGGAAGGATGAGAGAAGGGCCAATTAAGGCGGGAAAGGAAGAGACTCCCTAGGCCTCGGATACCCTAATACCGCTGGGGTTGGAAGAGAACAAGAGTTGACCAAGGGAGGCTGACAGGAAAGATAAATGAAAGGAGCCCGGCACAAGTAAGTGGAAGCAATGCCGGACTCAGCTGGGGTCCCGTGGTCACCAATGCACGTTCCACAAGGTATGAGCCCCCAGGGGGGGGGGGGGGGAGAACAATCAAGAAACTACAAATACAAGAGAGAAAAGAATGTGGAAGATCTACGGACTAGTTCAGAAAGAGGGAATATGGATAAAGAGGCCAACAATTGAACTTTACAAACAGAGACGATTACAAACAACATCAGGAAAAGAAGGGCAAACCTTTATGGACACATCATTGGATGACCGAAGACAGACTGACCAAGACGATTTTTAGCCTACTTTTCACATTTTCACACTTATGAGATCGATCCGGGAAAAAAGTGAGTCTGTCTGTCTCTGTCTGGCTGGCTGTGTGTGTGTGTGTGTGTGTGTGTCGTCCCCCTATCAACTCCTAAACGGCTGCAGCAATCAAAACCAAATTTAGTATGTGTAAAGACGTATACCGAAATATCTCAAGCCCATATTTGAAAATGATGTCAGTGCTACCAACTGCTGAAAAAACGCACTAGAAATTTGAGCTCCATGTTGGATATCATGGAAGGTATGCATGGGAGCTATTCCAAAATTGGCACACATTTAGATAATATTATTTCAGTTTAATTTCCAGGAGGACATACATGACAGTGTTACCAAAATAATTTTAAGACTTCTGATAGGTCCAATTTTTAAATGCATATAACTTCGACACTAACAATTGGATTTCAATCAAATTGTGTATGTAATATGTGTACATAATCAGATGTGACTGAGCGTATTCTTAAGAGCCACCAGGGCTGCCAACTGTTGATAATTGCTCTCTCTCTCTCTCTTTAAAATCCAAATACCAATATATCAGAAAGTATGCAAGCCGACAACTTTAAACTATGCACACGTATAGTACCTGACATTTTAGATTAATTTGGAGTAATTTATATACGTCAGTTATACCAACATGATTCTAAGCCTGCTGATAGGACCAATTTTTAAATACATGTAACTTCTATACTATCAGTTGGATTTCATCCAAATTTCGTATGTGCTATGTGTACATATGACTATAAGTATTCTTAAGAGCAATCAGGGCTGACAATTGTTAATAAATGCTGTCTATATTTTTATCCTAATATTCTAGATAGGTTCATATACTGTAGATTAATCATTGGCATGAATCTTAATTTTAAGAAAAGTAGGCTCTTTAGTTCGTCACGGAACTTCTTGTTAATATAGTTACTAGTACACTGAAAACTAATTGGGTAAAAGAAACCGTGGAAGACCTCAAGAAACTAAACATCTTTACAGTAGAAAAACCTAAGAAAACAGACATTTGAGCAAACGCCCAAAGAAAAAAACTGTAAAGAAATGGACAGAAGAGAGAAAGATGAAGCATAGTGAATATAAGGGAGGTTTCTGGGAAGGAAGAAGAAGGGCCAGACAAGAAGAACACATGAAAACTGATGCTGTTTAAACGCCCTCCTCCTTCTTCTTGTTCTTCTTCCTCTTCTTCTTCTTCTTCTTCTTCGGATGCCTATCCATTAATGGGTGTTAGTGACCACATGAACTATCTTTTGCTTATGAACTACGATGTGGAATAATTTATCCATGCTGGGTAATCCTGCCCTCTGTTTTATCATTTTAAATGATCTTGTCGAGTTCGTCGTTACGCTGGGGTCTGGCGTTACGTTACGGTGACGAGACAAAATGTACCCAGATGCACTGAGGTGTGTACTGTCATAGTACCGCTTGGTGCATGTGTTCCCTGACAATCTCTACTTCGTTAGTATGAGACAACAAAAAAACTGTTCTTGGATGTCACGGGTAATCTCGAGAGCCACTGGATGTATTTTGATGCGGTTTTCACCATTCTGTAAAGGATATCTCGAGGAAAGGTTCTGTAGAAAATAATTTATGTATGATCAAAGGAAGCTTCGCTCGAAGCCTCCTGCCTTTCTAGCATTTTTCAGCATTTGTAGCATTTAAAATGATACAAAGTCTAGTTTTTCAGACTGACTGTCACTTTTTATGTTATATACCCTGGAAATCCTTCTTCGTCCCTTCTTCTTTGACCTTCGAGCATTCCTTACAAACGCTATCCTTAGGGGCATATTAACGAAAATGATAATACTAATCTGACAAAAATAATCTCCAATACTGTTTAATTTACTCCTGGAGAAAGTGATGCAATGGCAAAATGAGACTATAAGTATACATATTGGTAAATGTCTCCGAAACAAAATTCATCTTGATTGCCAAGCATTTCCTGATGACATTGCTATCCTATCCAACAACAGACAAGAAGCAATTCATTCTATAGAGAAACTCCATGAAATAGCAGCCAAAACAGGAATCCAAATTTCATTTGAGAAGACTAAGGGACTAAATAAGGTTTCAATCAACCATTGTTCACTAACTATGGGAATATCGTTCAAGTACACATATTTAATTATTTAGGTGAAATTATTGAACCAGCAGTGTTAAATCAGCAAGCTAACAGAGAAAGAACTACAAAGAGCATACAAAATTACTTGGAACAGATATAATAAAGGAACTATATCAACAAAGGCAAAAATAAGACATTATAAAACAGTCGTTAAAACAGAACCCTATATGCATCTGAAACTATTATAATTGGTGGCAAATCTCGAATAGAAATGATCGAAAAGCAATAAAAGAAAATCCTCAGGAAAATCTTAGGACCAAGGTGTGAAAATGGAATTCGTATGAAAAAGAAATCAAATGAAAGTTATGAAGTTACAAATACGAATCACAGATACCATAAGAAAACGGCGGTTACAGTTTTACGCACACCTATAATATAGAATGGATAATAACAGGCTCACAAGAAAATAATTCAACTTAGCCTTAGCAATGAAAAATCAAAACTGGCTAAAAGAAATCGGTGAAGACATAAATGTAATTGGCTGTCATGAAGAAACCATTCAAGACAGAACTTTAATATTCACAAACACAAATTTTGTGAGAAGCCCACCGGACGAAATACAGGATGGACAGTAAAGGGAACACTGCGAGCGGATGAAGAGATATTGGGAAGGGAAGAAGAAACACGCTCCTTAGTTGGGCACAACAAATCAATAATAATAATAAAAATAATAATAATAATCGCACAAAGAGAGTTTGGAATTTCGTGAAACCAAAGGCAAAATAATTGGGTTGGTTCCAAGAATGTAATAAAGATCTTTCAGAAATCGGTATTCCCAGGGCCAAAAATCTGAACAGGATTGAATTTAGACAAAGTTATCAAAAACAACGGTTTCGTCAAAAAAGAACACAAAATTCCAACAATGAAGCCTACAGCAAAATAGAGAAAATGCAAATAGCAGGCCCCTCTTTACGACCACTTAATACGAATTTTATTTTATTTTATTTAAATACCAAAACCACAATAACCTGGTGTAGAAACATCAAAGTAGACCTCCAAATGCAACGAGACAAAGATCTCTTCCGCCAAAATGGAGTGATAAACGGGTTATACTGGAAAGAAGACACGGTGTCCCTTTGGACACAGGAGCGCAACTAGAATATGTGATAAAAAGAAAACCAAAATAAATTGACAAAAAATTATCCGAGACACAAACATAAAAGGAGGAAAAGAAGAAAGATCATAACAGAAGGTATAGGAGGAGGATGGGATAATAATAATAATAATAATAATCAAAACTGATAAGTTTGACAGAGACAAGTTAAGGAGCAACCAAGAATTCACCCACAAGTTGGAAACTTTAAATCCAGAGAATTGGGAACAATTACAAGAGGCTATAGTCAGAACTGCAAAGGAGACTGTCCCACTCACAAAATCAAGAAAGCATCCTTGGTGGGATCATGAATGTGATACAGCAGTTCAGCTAAGACAGGTTGCGTGGCAGAAATGGAATTGCCACAAAAATGAAGAGAATAGGGTCAACTTCCTAAACGCGAGAAAATCTGCATCAAAAACCATCCGTGGCGTGAAACGTACGTTTAATAGGGAACAGTTGGTACAGATTGAGCAAGACTTCCAGAAAAATAACACACGTAACTTCTATAAAACCTTCAAGCACAGTCTGAACAAATACAACCCCCCAAGTCTACAGTTTAAAGATTCCAACGGGAAATTGGCTCACAATGATAAAGATAATTGCCAGATTCTAGCAAGTTATTTTGAAAACCTCCTCAACTGTGAGGCTCCAGTGACCCCTTTCGTTTATGAAATAAATCCAAACATCCACCCCGATTCGTCCCCACCTACAAAGGCTGAAATCACGAAGATAATCCAAGAGCTGAAGGACAACAAGGCACCGGGTGAAGATTTGATAATTGCTGAACTGTGGAAACATGCAGGGGAAAAGGCAATCGACAAGCTTGTTGCAATTATTCAAGAGATCTGGGAGAGCGAAAAACTCCCAAGTGGATGGACCTCTGCCGTAATTCATCCACTACATAAGAAAGGGGAGAAAACCGATGTGAACAATTACCGTGGCATCTCTCTTCTGTCAATAACTTACAAGATTCTCTCAAAAGCTCTACAGAATAGGGCGGAACAACAAATCGATCCACAACTGGGGGAATACCAAGGGGGTTTCAGAAAGGGACGGTCATGTGCTGAGCAGATTATGAATCTGAAGTCCATCCTTTCATATCTGAAACTCAGGAACAGGGAATTCGTGGTGACCTTTGTTGATTTTAGAAAAGCGTACGACTCAATTGATCGAAACACCCTATTGCAAAACCTTGAAGGGTTTGGTTTAGATAACAAGACACAATGAATTATCCAGCAAACCCTGACCAACACCACCTCCAAAGTGAAGTTCAGAGGAGAGATGTCCGATGCCTTTGAAATCAGGGCAGGAGTGAGGCAAGGAGACGGACTCTCACCTCTACTCTTCAACTGTGTTTTAGAAAAGGTCATCCGAGAATGGCGGAAGGAAATGAAAAATTCAAGGGTAGAAAATGGGATAAGGCTAGGGTACAAGTATATGAATCTTACAATCGACTGTCTAGCCTTTGCAGATGATCTAGTGATCTTTTCAGATTCCATTGATACGGCAGAAGAACAACTTAACCAACTGAAAAATCAAGCACTGAAGGCTGGGCTTCACATTTACTTTGAGAAGACACAATTCATGACAAACATAAAATCAGCGCCCAGGGAACTGGAGGTCGGACTAGGAAAAGTTCAGAAGGCAGGAAAGTTTAAATACCTCGGTGAATGGATAGACCCTAATCTGTCAGAGAAAGAAGCCATCGTGTCACGCATTAATAAAATGGAAATGGCATACAACCTGACTAAAGACATCTACAATAAGAGATCGATATTCTTAAACGGCATAATTAGACATTACTGCACTGTTATTCGACCAGAGGCTTTGTACGAGGCTGAGACTCTAATAATGAACAAGAAAGGTCTAATACAAAAACTAGAGGCTAAATAAAGGAAGATTTTGAGGAAAATCCTGGGTCCCATCAAAGAGAACAGCGAGTACAGAAGGCGTCACAACCACGAATTGTACAAGCACGTGGAGATGATCAGTGGCACGATTCGAAAAAGAAGGATTGCCTTTTATAGCCACATGACACGAATGAGCCCAGGCAGGATATCGAAACGGATATTCACGTACTTTCAGGATAAGAAAACCAAAGGGGCATGGTTCACGGAAGTTGAGAAAGATCTACGTGAAATGGAAATTTCCACTAAAGATATCCAGGAGCGTGTTCCACTTCAGGAAAAACTACGTACGCACAAAGGTTTCCAGGAAAAGCCGAAGCTGAAGACAGGGAAGGTGTGGTCCCAAGAGAGAAAAGAACAACACCGGAGACGAATGCGGGAACACTGGGCGGTAGTTAAAGCTCGGAAGAAGAGACAGTTGAACTGACGTGGTCCCTAGTTGGCCGAATAGAAGAAAGGAGAAGTAGAAGAAGAAGAATACACATCGTCAAAGAATTTAAATATCTTTGGGAATGGATCGGCTGGAATGCGTTAGAGAAAGGGGCAATGGAATCTAGGAGAAATAAAGTTGAATTGGCCTTCCAATTTATGAAGGACACTTATAACAAGAAGTCTCTCTCCTGGAATACCAAGATAAGACATTATAACACGGTAATTAAACCAGAAGCCTTATATGCAGCCGAAACATTGTCGCTCACCACCCAGAGACCGCTTGAAAGGCTGGAGGTCAAGGAAAGAAAGATAATACGCAAAATCTTAGGCCCCAAATTTCATAACAACAAATTAGTCCAACCTGAAAAACTCTCGGGCACAATAAAAAAAACGGAGAATTGATTTTTATGAGCACATCCTCCGGATGGATTCAAATAGATTAACCAAAAAGATTTTCGACCACTTTCGTAATAATAATTTTAAAAAAAACTCTTTGGTTTAAGGAAACCGAGAAAGACCTCGTAGAACTCCAAATTACAGACACCATGCTCATGGACAAAACAGCCAAAACCGTTACCAAGGATAAGAAACAACGGTTCCAAGTGAAACTCAAACAAAAGCGTACGATCCACATCTCTGCCGAAGAAAGGGAAGCAAGATCTCAAAGGATGAGGCAATACTGGGCCAGAAGGAAAGCTCAAAACAATAAAAAGTGATTGATTTCATGTTCTCCAAAGTTGGCTGAAACAAATAAAGAACAATAATAATAATAATAATAATAATATAAACCCGCCAACCTGGGCCCAATGTTTGGGAAGCCAGGCTCTGCCTGTCACAAGCCAGGACAAAGCGGTGAGTGATAGAGGAGTAACACCTCTAAAAAAAAACAAGGTCCAGCTGGCCCGGCTGGTAGCACCTTGTCAGAGTCCCTTGCCAGGGTTACGGTGAAGTCCTCAACGGCATTGATAGTGGAATAGATGATCTATAGAACAGTATGAATGGCGGACGGGGCGGCCCTGTATCCGGGATTAATAGGATAAAAGGCATCTACCCTATGATTTAGTTAGATGCCAGCTTTACATAAATCCATTTAGCGTCTGTCTTGTAGCAAGCGGCTAGATGGTCAGCGTCTGTGCACCAAATGTGCGGCTGAAAACCCATCCTCGGAGCTAACAACCTCGAGTAGAATTTTTAGGGGACTTGTTCCCTTAACCTAGCAAACAATCAACAATGGATATGCACATTGTAAGAGATTTTACCCCAGGGAGTAACCAATCTCCATTTTCCAAGGAAATGAAAAGTAGGCACTCGGATTCTGGGGGCCTACATCATTGTGCAAAGGATGAAAAGGATGAGTCGGAGCATCTTGAAAATAGTATTAAGCAAATCACTAGTAAAATTAAGCACAAGAACATAAAGTTTTTGGCTACCTTTAATGTCAATTCACTCTTAATAACAGGAAAACTTAAAACTCTAATAAATTTCATCAAAGAGAAAAGGATTATGATAACAGCTCTTCAAGAAACTAGATATACTGATGAACATCCATTTGATTCAGAAGGTTATAGAATATTCAAGGGAAAACCTGGAAAGAGAGTTATGAAAAATGTACCTCAGTTTGGAACTGGTTTCATTGTAAATCAGAACATATTAAATTCAATAATAGAGTTTCAATCCATTAATGAAAGATTATCCCTGCTATCCTTTAAATCAGTAAACAAAGTTTATACCATTGTCAATACACATGCACCAACTAATGAGAAAAATAGGACTCAGAAAGAACAAACGGATTTTTTTTGGCAAGAACTATCAAACACCCTGGATCAAATTCCATCAAAAAATATAATACTTCTACTTGGAGACTTTAACGCCCAAATCGGCAAAGAACGTCAACATCGGTCCATAGTAGGCAATTTCCCGGCACATAAAAGAACCAACACAAATGGAGAAAGACTTATTAGTTTATGCAGAGAGCATAACATAGTCCTGAAATCTACATTCTTCAAAAAACTTCCTAGGAAACGAACTACTTGGGTTTCCCCAAATCCAGTTTGTGGTGAGAAACAACTTGACCATGTTGCTATTAGCAGACAGTCTACAACGGAGTTACTCAATGTGAAAGTTGCTAAGAGTGCAGGTTTAGATTCAGACCACTATCTGTCACTCATTAAATTCAAAATTAGACCAATATATAAAAGAAAAATCATTATCAATCCAAAAAGTTTGATACTCAAAAATTAGCTACAGAAAATAATTTCAAAACACTTTTGGAAAGCAGAGCACCTAAAACATGGGAACAACTTCAAAGAGACTTAGTACAGATAGCAGAAGAAACCATTCTCCTTAAAAGAAAACGAAAACATGCCTGGTGGACTGCTGAGTGTGATGAACTAATCTTTAAAAGACAACGAGCTTGGAACATCTGGAATGCAAATAAAAATGAGAATACCAGGAACAGCTTTATAGAATCCCGAAAACATGCATATAAGGGACTCAAAAGGGTAAAAGTGCAACTTATGAAAGACCAATTAACATTAATAGAATCGGACTTCAGACAGCACAATATAAAGGACTTCTACAAAACTTTCAGAAGTAGTTTAAGGAAGTATACTCCACCAAGCTTACTTTTCACAGATCCAAAGTCTCAGAAAACTGCATATAATAACGCTGAAAATTGCAGAATACTTGCGGAATATTTTGAAGAACTCCTCAACTGCGATCCACCAAAGGAGACATTTAATTTTGATAATATACTCCCCGTTCCTCCAGACTCGAAACCACCAACAACAAATGAAATTAAAGAGATTATAAACGAACTTAAAATAACAAAGCATCTGGAGAAGATAGTATAGTTGCTGAATTATGGAAATACTCGAGTGACAACATGATCCTATGTTTAACGGAAATCATAAATGACATATGGAAAACACACAGTTTACCATCAGACTGGACATCTGCTTTGATACATCCACTACATAAGAAAGGGAAGAAAACAGATCCTAACAATTACAGGGGAATCTCCCTCCTGCTAGTGACCTATAAGATCTTATCCAAAGCACTTTTAAAAAGAGCGGAAAAATACTCGACCCACAATTGGGAGAGTATCAGGCAGGATTTAGGAAGGGACGATCATGTATGGAGCAAATACTAAATTTAAAGAGCATATTAGACATGAGAAGCCTCCGTGGCTTAGGCGGCAGCACGCCGGCCTCTCACCGCTGAGTCCGTGGTTCAAATCCCGGTCACTCCATGTGAGATCTGTGCTGGACAGAACGGAGGCAGACAGGTTTTTCTCCGGGTACTCCGGTTTTCCCTGTCAAGATTTCATTCCAGCAACACTCTCCACTATCATTTCATTTCATCTGTCATTCATTTAATCATTGTTCCAGAGGAGTGCGACAGGCTTCGGCAGCCGGCACAGTTCACATCCTCGCCGCTAGATGGGGGCTTCATTCATTCCATTCCTGACCCGGTCGGAGACTGGAAGCAGGCTGTGGATTTTCATTTCATTAGACATGAGGAAAATCAGGAACTTGAAATATGTAGTTACTTTTGAGGATTTAAAAAAAGCCTATGACTCCATTGACAGAAAGGCACTTATTAACATTCTGAAGGAATTTGGACTTGATAACAAGACAACTGAAATAATTCAAGCAACACTAACGAACACAACTTCCAAAGTTAAATTTAGAGGGAAACTTTCAAAATCTTTCAAAATAAAGTCAGGTGTGAGACAAGGAGATGGTCTGTCACCTCTGCTTTTCAATTGTGCATTGGAAAAGGTAATTCGAGAGTGAAGGAAAGCCATCAATACTAAAGGCGTTCAACTAAGAAGACATCCAAATAAAATCACTGTAGATTGTTTAGCTTTTGCGGATGACATTGCATTACTTACTGACTCACTGGATACTGCCCAAGAACAAATTAGAGAGTTGCAAAAACAGGCAGCCAAAGTCGGACTACAAATATCATTTGGAAAAACTAAGTTCATGACAAACATCACCGATGCCCCCAAAAGTATCACAATTCACGACAGTTCAGTATGTAAAACAAATTCCTTTAAATGCCTAAGAGAGTGGATAATGAATGACTCACAGGAAAAGACAGCAATAGAAACACGTATGCATAAATTACAAAGGTGTTTTCATATGACAAAAGATATATATAATAAAAAAGCTTATCCTGGAACACTAAATTAAGGCATTATCAAACAGTGGTCAGACCTGAAACTCTGTATGCAGCAGAAACACTTAAATTAACAAGATCGGGTGATTTAGACAAATTAGAGAAGACTGAAAGACGAATTCTGAGAAAAATACTGGGAGCTAAACGAAATAATAACGCAGAATATAGGTTACGACCAAATAGAGAGTTATATTTGAAATGTGAAAAATTAACTGATGTAATGAGAAAGAGAAGATTACAGTTTTTGGGCACATTTATAGAATGGAAAATAGTAGACAGATCTTCAACTTACTGACTAGTTACAAATCCAAACCCACATGGTTCATTGAAATTGACAAAGATTTGACAAACGCCAAAATTCAGACAGACGCAATAGCAAACAGATCACTCTTCAAAGAAGCTATTCAAAACGCAAAATTTCAAGAAAGGAAGAAACAAACAACTGGCAGAAAGTGGACTCAGGAGGAGAAGGATCGTCACTCTAGAAGGATGAAAGAAATTTGGAAACAACGGAAATTGAATACAATGGACAATAGCCAACGTTGAATCATCGTACCCTCCAAATGGGTTATTCGAAAGAATAATAATAATAATAATAATAATAATAATAATAATAATAATGTATGTCCACCCCTTATTATTCCCGTTCTTTTCCAACGGGGTCGGGGATAAGATGCGATGGAAGTCTTTGTGGCGGTGGTTTTCACGGCCGGATGCCCTTCCTGACGCCAACCTCATGAGAAGAGTTAATGAGAGATGAAATGAATGATGGTGAATGAAACTGGGCAAGGATGTGGAAGGAAGCGGCCGTGGACTGTCAGAAGGTACCGTCCCAGCATTTGCCGGGTGTTGAAAATGGGAAACCACGGAAAACCATTTCAAGGACGGCCGACGGTGAGGCTCGAACCCACGCGTCTACCGAGTCAGCATAGAGCTTGACCCCATGACCTAATGCTGCGCGTTAGCCAGCGTAGCCACTACTGTCGGTAATAATATTAATAATACGTATGGCCTCGTGTGCCGGGTGCAAGCTTTGTTATTTGACACCCAGAGGGTAGCTTGCATGTCTAATTTCGTTGTTCCTTGAGGCACTATAAAAGTCAAGGAGGTTATATATCTAAGCTCCTTGACACTAAAGAGCTTTCTAGTAGAGAATGGAGGAACTTTGTGTTGGCGGAAACTCCCGAGATTAATTTTGCCATTATGAACACGGCCTACTGAATTCAAATGGCTTCTTTGACATGCCAACATCGTATGACATGCGTGTCGTAATTTTTGCTACCTTTCAAAAAATCACTTACCATGGCCAGGAGTGAACCTGCAAGTTTGGGGTTAGTAGACCGACACGTTAACCACTCGCCAACCGTGGAAAGCAGGTTGGGATAGAGAATATGAGAATTAAAACGAAGAGCTGGAAAAGATGACTGATGTTTCCATGGTTACGGCTGGTCCTCCTTCGGTCAGTTTCCGGCAGTGGGAATTGGTTTGGTTAGTTTAGGAAGAGCGTTAACATATTGGTGTGTGGGACCTCGGACATGCCGAGTATTTTTTCTTCCACCGACGGGCGTAAAATGAGCTATGTAGGGTCCAACACATCATCTTTGATATTTTGCCTATTTTGGCCCCCCAATGACATAGGGCAACAAGAAGTTACGTGACGAACTAAAGAGCCTACTTTTCATGCCAATGATTAATCTTCAGTATATGAACCTATCTAGAATAATGACGAAATTAAGTTGGTAATATCGAAATGTCTAATTAGTTCGAAATATACCTGGTATAATGTAGCCTAATAGAGCACTAAAGTTGGCAGCCCTGGTGACTGAATATATTCTTAGTTCCAACTCTTAAGGTACAGAATACAAAATTTGGTTGAAATCCAATGGACTTCACATGCAGTTAGACATTGGATCTATCAGCACGCGTAAAAGCATGTTGGCAACAATGTCATGCGTGTGCTGGTTAGAAATAATCGGAAATATTATGATATCTTGTTGTGCCAATTTTGGATGAAATCCATTTGTTAGTATAGAAGTAACATGTATTTTAAAATTGGACCTATCAGCAAGCGTAGAATCATGTTGGCAGCACTGACTTATATTATGGAGCTCAAATTTCTAGTGCGTTTTTCAGCAGTTGGTAGCACTGATATCATTTTTAAATATGGGCTTGAGATATTCCGGTATACATCTTTACTCATACTAAATTTGGTTTCGATTGCTGCAGCCGTTTAGGAGTTGATAGGAGGGGGGGGGGCACACATAGCCAGACAGAAGGACAGACAGACACACATTTTTTTCCGGATCGATCTCATAAGTCTACTTTTTCCTCATTTTTGCAAAATGTGAAAAGTGGGCTAAAAATGACAATTGTTATATTACATTTCAATAGGGCAATAGTCGTAATTTTTCTCAGGTATGCAAGTTATCCTCACTCAAAATTACAGCTTAAGAGGTTCAGCGGACTTTACATGAAGAAGTAGCAGACCACTGGCTGCTTCGGTGGGGCAGTTGGTTCCATGCTGTGCCCAAGATCGCGGGTTCAAACCCGGCCGAAGTCGTCGGATTTTTTTAAGAGCGTTAAAAATTCTTCAGTATGCCTTCCTTCGGAGGGGAAATTAAGCCGGCGGTCCCATGTCATAGATTTATGGCATGTAAAAGATCCTTCCACAAACTAAACTTGTGTGAAGCTAAATTGTTAGGTTAGATTTCGTCGGAACGCTTTATTAAAGTTCCAACGTTCACAACTAGGCATCATTGATATCTGGTAGTGAAAGTTGGAACTACTTGAAATTGAACGGAACTTGTAGCTCACCCTAAGGGTGTCCGCTGGAAGCAGCCACAGACTCAGGCGTGCCGAACATGTCCTCCGACACTCCCGGCACTAAAAGCCATACGATAAATACATAAACAATAATAATATTAATAATACCGTATGGCCTCGGTGGCCGGGTGCAAGCTTTGTTATTTGACACCCCAAGGGTAGTTTGAATGTCGAATTTCGTTGTTCCTTGAAGCATTATGAAAGTCAAGGATGATAGATATCTAAGCTCTTTGAACACTCTAGCGCTCTCTAGTAGACAAATGAGGAATTTTGTGATGGCGGAAATCCCAAGATTAATTTTGCCATTTCGAACACGGCCTACTGAATTCAAAGGGGCTCTTTGACATGCCTACATCGTATGGCATGGTGTCGTAATTTTTCCCGCCTTTCAAAAATGATTCACCAGAGCCAGGAGCGAACCTGCAAGTTTGGGGTTGGTAGACCGACACGTTGATCACTCACCCACCGTGGCGAGCTGATAAATAAATAACCACTATATTAGTGTAGATGAATTTATCTATTTATTTGAAGAGCTTTAGTGGCCCCACAAATCTTCGCACTGGGCTGCACGCTACTTGTTAGCGTATTGGCTAAGACGGGCGCATTGGAAAGAATGATTCCTCCCTCAGTGATGTCCTGAAGGCGTTGAGAGCGCCATATTGTTGTAATTGGGACGTGCTACAGCGACTGGAGCCGAGCTCCCTCTGCTCGTAAAGTCCACTTTATGACGATAATTACATGTACGACCTGTGCACTAAATCTGGTCCCCCCCAGTTAGCACATCCACGTCTCGAATTAGCCAGAGACCGCAGGCCGTCTTACAAGGAGCAAGGGGTCGGCCGCGCGCCACCTGGACCGGACAGTGCTTGTACCAATAATAATACTCACAAGTTTCAACATGGAGATGTCTTCTGAACTGTGGTGCATCACAAATTCCCCGATACCATGGCAACCAGTGTTCGTGTACTAGGTCAGTAGCGACATCTATACGTTACTATAAGAACACACGCTCTATGTTACGTGTTGTTGTTCATCTATGTAGCCTATACTAGGTCAGTAGCGTCATCTATACGATGCTATAAGAACACACGCTCTTAGTTACGTGTTGTTTGACCATCTATGTATACTAGGTCAGTAGCGACATCTATACGTTGCTATAAGAACACAAGCTCTTACTGTAGTTACGTGTTGTCTGTTCATCTATGTATACTGTACTGTCATCTGTACGTTGCTATAAGAACACAAGCTCTTAGTTAAGTGTTGTTTGTTCATCTATGTATACTAGGTCATTAGTGATATCTATACGTTGCTATAAGAACACAACGTCTTAGTTACGTGTTGTTTGTTCATCTATGTATACTGTGTCAGTGGTGACATCTATAGGTGTGTTTAGTTATAAATGTACGATGTTCTTTTATGGCTAGAGCTTGAGTCAGCGGGGAAGGTGGTGCGCAGAACACAACGCTACCATTACGTCATGCCTCACTTCCATCCCACCAATCACAGTCAGTCTGTCTTGAGAATCATAGCTAGACTGTTGTCAGGAACGCTAAGTGTAAAGCAGCGTGAAAGACACTGGCTCGTTGAGGTAAGTGACGGTGTTGCCATACCGCAGGAACTCATGGCAGCAGCCTGCGGTGTGGGGACTCGGACATGGTAGACCTGTTCCAACAGTGGACATTTATATCTTTCTCTCTCTGCGCAAATCCCAGAGAGCCGGCCGCCTTCCGGGCTGACGCGAGCTCTAGTAATACCAGAAGTCGGCATATTAGTGATAATAATTTTACGAAAATGGACTATCCCCCTTTTTTTTTCTGAAAGGAGGGTAGGAGGTAGGGAATTTATGAGGGAGGGGAGGTAGGAGAGTTGGAGGGAAGGAAGGATGGATGGAGGGGAGGTGGGGGAGTTGGTGGGAAGGAAGAAGGGTGGGATGGGAGGATGGAAGGAAGGAAGGAGGGAGGGAGGGGAGGAGGGAAGAAAGGAGGGTGGGAGGGGAGGAGGGAAGGAATGAGGGAGGGAGGGGAGGAGGGAAGAAAGGAGGGTGGGAAGGGAGGAGAGGAAGGAAGGGGGAGGGAGGGGAGGAGGGAAGAAAGGAGGGAGGGGAGTAGGGATGAAAGGAGGGAGGGAGGGGAGGAGGGAAGAAAGGAGGGAAGGAGGGGAGGAGGGAAGGAATGAGGGAGGAAGGGGAGGAGGGAAGGAATGAGGGTTGGGAGGGGAGGAGGGAAGAAAGGAGGGAGGGAGGGGAGGAAGGAAGGAAGGATGGAGGGAGGGGAGGAGGGAAGAAAGGAGGGAGGGGAGTAGGGAATAAAGTGGGTGGGAGGGGAGGAGGGAAGAAAGGAGGGGTGGAGGGGAGTAGGGAAGAAAGGTGGGTGGGAGGGGAGGAGGGAAGAAAGAAGGGAAGGAGGGGAGGAAGGAAGGATGGAGGGAGGGGAGGAGGGAAGAAAGGAGGGAGGGGTGTAGGGAAGAAAGGTCGGCAGGAGGGGAGGAGGGAAGAAAGAAGGTAAGGAGGAGAGGAAGGAAGGAGGGAGGGAGGGGAGGAGGGAAGAAAGGAGGAAGGGAGGGGAGGAAGGAAGGAAGGAAGGCGGGAATGAAGGAAGGAAGAAGGGAGGGAAGGAGGGAAGGAAGGAAGGAAGAAAGGAGGTGAGGAAGCCCCCATGTGAGTCATATTCTTCTTTTCTTTCCCCCTCCGTTCTTTCTCTTCTTATACAGTACCTCTTCCACGACTCTTATTTATTCCTTGTCTTCTTCATCCCTTCCTCCTCTTAATTTCCCCTACTCCTATTCTTTCTAAACTCTCCTTCATGCGTCTTCTTCAATTCCCTCCATATTCTTCCTAATTTCATTTTTACTTGTCCTCCTTCAACTACTCCTTCTAATTCTCTCTTTCCTTCGTCTTGCTCTTTCTATCTTCTCCTTTGTTATTTTGATTTGTGAATAATATTATTTAAATGTAATTTAAGGCCAGGGTAAAAGGAGAGGAAAGACAGCGAGCTCTGGTCATCTGAGGTGGAGCAAGGAAGGGAGGAAGGGACTGTTCCCTAGGGCAGCCCGCCCTATGAATACAATATTTCATTAGCATGTCGCTACTGGGAGTGGGGAATAAATCTCAGGACAGACGAGCAACGACCCCCGCGGGCCAGATTCCCTCTGTCGTTATGGGCTCGTGCGACACACATCTTAACACCTCGCTAATAACTGGCACAAGAACGTCACCCAATTCACACAAAATAGCATACGGATTTTTGAAAGAAATTTAACTAACTAAACAAAACTCCGAAGTTACATTTAAACAATCGCTCTCGGCACGCCGGAGATTTAACCGGGCAAAGAAAAATGTTTCGAATTCACTAAATAAGCCAATTTTCTCTTTTTGTTTTTTGCTTCGGAGTTTTGGATTTTAGTTTTATGTTCGTTTTCTACTTTTCCTTTGTTTTTGAATAATGCTTCTTTCTTTGTATTTTTGGTTTTGGTTTTGTACTTTTCTGATTTTGCTTTGTGTTTTTATGTTTTGGTTTTTGTTTTTCTGCTGTTGCTTTTGAATTTTGCTTTTTGCTTTGTGTTTTTGGTTTTATGTTTGTTTTCTGCTTTCACTTTTCTTTAATATTTTTTGTTTTGTTTTTACTTTGTTTTTGATTTTGAGTTTGGTTTCTGCGTTTTGCTTTTTGTTTTTGAATTTTGCTTTTGCTTTGTGATTTTTTTGGCGGGGGTTGTTTTTGTGTTTTTCTGCTTTTGAAATTTTCATTTTACTTTGTGTTTTTCTGCTTTTGAAGTTTTCATTTTGCGTTGAGTTTTCTGCTTTTGAATTTCGCATTTTGCTTTGTGTCTTTTTGTTTTTTGTTTTGTGTTTGTTTTCTGCATTTGTTTCGTTTTTGAATTTGGTTTTTGCTTTGTGTGTTATGGTTTTGATATTTTCTGCTTTTGAATTTTGCTTTGTGTTTTTTGTATTTGGTTTTATGTTTTTTATCTCCCTTGCATTTGTTATTGATTTTTTGTTTTTTCTTTGTTTTTGATTTTGATTTTGTTTTCTGCTTTTTCTTTGGTTTTTGAATTTTGCTTTTTGCTTTGCGTTTCTTGGTTTTGGTTTTGTGTTTTTCTGCCTTTGAATTTTTGCATTTTATTTATGTTTTTGTTTTGTTTTTTGTTTTCTGATTTTGCATTTGAAGAGTCCAGGGGAATAAAGATGAGGGTCCAGAAAACAAAGTTCTGAGAAAACAGCGGTTTAAAATTTAAAACGAAATACCTAAATCCTAAACAAAGAAACAGGGGTTATTTTGATGTTAAACTGATGTATAACATATCTGACACATGTTTACTAAGTAGATAGAATTTTTGCATTTATGTAGTATTATAAAAATAACATTATAGTTGGCTCATGTCACAAAAATCTAGGCAAAAAGGATGAATGTCCAGTGATTTGTAGTGAAATCTATGAATCTGTTGTTAGTGTGGTAGTTTTTGGAACACTTAAAATGTCACTTGTTTATTGGCCTTCATCATTACCTGAAACTAATAATAGGCTCCTTAAATACACAGTACACTTTACATATGAGGGAGTGATGCAAAAAAAATTGGGGCTTTGACAGAACAAAAAAAAAAAAACAGGTGGTGAAAGCCGTCAAACTTTGCTTTTGGGCCAGGTGTAGGTCCACCATTTGTTAGTTCAGGAAGGTGAAAGTAGCCTTCTGGTAGAGATACGAGTTTCCTCTTCGATTTGGTGACATCACCTTCATCATCCATGCCATTGTATGTTTGCCTATGTAGGACCATTCTAGGATGGTGACTGAAGATTTTCAGTTTCCTCACTGGACATGTTTTAAAGGGACATTGTTTGACATATAGAGGGGAAAAGAAGGTGGTTCACGATCTGAATATTTCTTGATTGTCACAAGAAATGACTTTAAATGGTCTTGGTTTGTTTCGTTCCACTCAGACGAGAGTTCAACCACAGACTTTTGGTTTTTATCGCCCTCTTATTTGAAAGACCATTTCTATTGTATCTAGTCGTATTTAGTGTAGCATTCTAAACACATTGTAGTTCTTGTTTTGACCACTACACGAGTCACAAAAAATTGACAGTTCCTTTACTTCAGTCGAGATGATTAAAAATGAAATCCCACAGCATGGAACAAACCTCGTCTCCTTTTTTTCCGGAGATTTCAGAAATGATAATTGGCGTATGTTGAACATGTAGAATGATAGTTGCCGTTGATAGTAAACATCGTTGGTGGTATATTTGGAAGAGGCAGGCTTTTCTGGAAGTACATGGCGGTTGCTTCTTTGGTCTTGTCTTTTTGTGCTGCAAGCCTAGCATTTTTCTTCAATTTGTAAAAAGAATGAGCTCGCTTCAAGAGTAATAACATTTGCTGTAGGAGGTTTTTTAGTTCAGAGTTAAGTTTTGAAGCTTCATATGTTAGTTGTATGAACATATTCCATTTTCACAGTAAATTCGTCACATGTGCTTCAGGTGTCACATCTTGGATAGCCAAAGGTCAAATTAAATTTGCTGTTGTATATTTCTCTGTACTTTACCAGTGATATTTTATTGTATGAGAAAGCCTTTGTATAGAGACAAAATATTTTACACACATTAAGTTCCTCTGGTAGTGTTTTTGAGACTTAGCTAAACCATAATGCGACTTTCTGCTTTTAAAAGTCTGAATGTGTTCAATTACAGAATTTACAACATCACCAGGATGCTTGTTAGGCCTGGAGTTGTGCTTTCCTCGCATATCACATGGTGGTAAACCTGTTGTTTTAAGACTCTTTTGTAAATTTTGCAGCCTCTTAGCTGTAATGCCATGAAGTGATACAAATGATTTGTAACATGCACGGATTTCACAAACCTGTTCATTTCTTATTACTCTTACCTTATAAGATTATGAATATGTGTTAAAAGTCAGCCTCAGATTCGGGTTTCTTAGGCCGAAGGCGAGTGTCAGGAGAGCACTGTATTAATCCACAAAGATACATCGACTATTTTTCATGTGATTCAATCTAATTAATATTCGAAATAATATCACTTCGGTCACTTGCACTTACGTTTTTAAAACACTCTTGTCTTAAGCACTTTCTATCTGGTCCTGTTTCAATAGACCAATCAAGGCACAACAACCAATAAACGAACACTGGGGTAACACTCTTCAACAATTAGCACAACATTAAGCCATCAACAGCTGAGTGAACTGAAAGCAGAACACTCTGCACTGCCAACTAAGTGGACCCTCATCCTTGTAGCTCACAGACAATGGCACCCTCATCTTTTTTGCCTACACCACATATTTTTGTTCTCTGTGTATCCGCAGACATTCATCTTTTTGGCCTTCTATGAGTAGTTCAACATATTCTTTTGGGGTTAAACTATGCAAATTCACTGCGAGCTCATTTTTCATAAAAAGTGGACCCTCATCTTTATTCCCCTGGACTCTTCATTTGTTTTTGCTTTTTCTTTCTGCTTTTTGCTCTGTGCTGCAAGCAAACCTACATGTTTGATCTGGATTACATTGCCAATTGTTGCATACAAATGCTATACATATTAATATGGAAAGCCCCACATCTTATCATTCTTAAAACATCGGCTTATATTATTATTATTATTATTATTATTTATAATACAGTCTACTGCTATTTACCTTGCACTACCCCCAACTGATTGCCACGGCGGGTGAGTTGTTATCGTGTTGGACTACCAACCCCCAGCTTCGTTCCTTCGAGCGCTATGAAAGTCAAGGAGTAATTAGGGCAAAACGATTTCTTAGGCTCCTTAGAACAGTTATCATCATGAAAATACTATGCCTCTGTATAAGTGCGACAGTGTTGGTGCAGTACATTGAGTTTATCAGCTGCAATAAGAGTTGGTGCTTTCAAATTTACTTTCATTTATTCCGATCCTTATCCTTGAGCGCTATGTGGCGATGAATGACACTATTGCTACCTCAGAAGCTCGGGACAGCTCAAGTTTTCCAAAGTGCTGTGATTATTTTCCTATGGCACTATGCGACGAAAGACCACACTTCTCAAACAGCCAATGAGATATAGGCCCTAGGCAGTGTCTTTTATTTCGCATACACCTCTTTCTAATCATATTTTTCAATTTGTTTGTTAATTACATGTGTCAGTACTGTAGTTAATAAATAGCCGTTTCCATATTCATTATCATTACGGAAAAATTACCTGAATGTTTCGTCCATTATACTGTACTACTTATCACCCCCACTTGCAAACACCACCATAAAAAATTATATATTTAAAATATTATTTTTCTGTTAGTTGAGTATCATGTACCAGTTCTGAAATAGTATTAATTATCATCCATAAAACAAATAAATCCACCGGGCGAAGCCGGGCACTACTGCTACTGAAAAGTTGTAATATCGAATCTCTAGTGCTGGTGAAAAGTGGCACAAGTCTAAAACAACTCCAAGCTTGCAGGTTCGCTCCTGGCCGTGGTAAGTGATTTTTGAAAGGCGGCAAAAATCTCGGTACGTCTTTCGCACGTTGTTGGCATGTTAAAGAACCCATTTGAACTCAGTAGGCCGTGTTCATAATGGCAAAATTAATCTCGGGATTTTCCGCCAACACAAAGTTCCTCCTTTCTCTACTACAGTAGAAAGCTCTATAGTGCTCAAGGAGCTTAGATTTCTAGCCTTCTTCACTTTCATAGCGCTCCAAGGAATGACAACAATTTGACATGAAAGCTGCCCTTTGGGCGTCAAATAACAAAGCATTCTCCCAAGACCCGAGGCCATACGGTATTATTATTTTTACTAGCACAACTGCCGGACAGGAGTTGGAGATATTGATATCTTTGCCTCATCTGTAGAACGACATGGCTGTCAAAACATCAATATTGCTTTGATGACATCCGTAGTACAGTCAGCAATTACACTAACCAACAGTGAATATGCTTCCGAAACAAAATCAGTCATTTCTAGTTTATTCAAGCATGAGAAATTCGAATATGGCATTCAAAATGCTGAGTTAGCTCTATGTTCTGAGATATAACGATATTTCATTAAATGCTAGAGAACTTGAGGGACTTTCGAAAAATACTAGGGATTCTTTTATTTAAACTAATTGTAGGTTGGCAATTCTGAGTCATTGTCAGCCATATTTTGTTTATTGTTTGTGAATAACCTTTATTTTCTTCTTCTTCTTATGGGACAGCAGGGATAGGTCTTCACATTACAACAGACTGGTCTGGCCTTCTAGGGAAACTTTGTGCTCAGGAGTGAATTAAAACATTTGTTACTTCTGTTGTGTACAGATATCATGTTAATATAATATTGGTTTTTACTACAGAAGTACATGTACCACAAGTAGTGTATCTAAAAAACTAGAGCTAATAAACAAATTCTAAGGTCACATTCCGTATTCCTGATGCAAATTCAGTAAAAAAAAACTAGTACTTTTTTTTTGGTAAAAGAAGCAAATAAAAAGTGTTTTTTTGTCGGCTAGTGTAATCTGTGATACCTATCTTCGGCTAAGGTCTTCCCTCATCAAGTTAGCATCTTCATCTACAATATTTTGCTCATCCCTTGGCGTGAGGGTGGGTCATATCAATAATTATTTCACACAAAAGTTTTCGGTAATTTTTAATGAGTTTTAACCATTTTAAATGGTTAGATATTGTGCCTATTACTGCAGTTATGATAGCAGTGAAGCAAGCCTGAATGAGTGGTTGTAACTAAGACATCGTTAAGCAAAATGAATTACAAAGCACCAAACGGAATAAAGGACAATTAATAGAACAATTGAAAACCTACATTATCTCCACGGAATATCAATAAACACAGCTGATCGTAGTGAGCGAATGGGCCTCCACTTCTCAAACAATATTTATATCGTACTCTTCCCTCATTTCTAGAAAAGAGCATAGCTGTGGTACCACAAAAACGTTCTAAGATGGATCACTTTCACTTACGCGTTATGACATTCAATTTTATCATTTCAAATGATCTTGTCGAATTCATCGTTATGCTTCAGTCTAACGTTATGCGTTACGGAGACGGCGACCGCGTGACGTCATGCAGCCATGCGGGAAGCATAAGTTAATGGGTAATGGACGGCGAGTGCGTGACGTAATGCAGCCACCCGGGTAGCCTAAGTTAATGGTTAATGGAGTCTGTTGAAAGAGTCTTGGGGCGTCGAGCGACCTGGGGCTTCGAAAAATTCCTGATCGCTCGGCCGGTAATCGAACCCGGGGCACTTCGGGCCCACAGTCAAGCACACTAACCATTTAGCCACGGAGCCGGACATTTTTATGATGAGAATTTTCGAGTGCACTAGATTATGAAAACGTACATAATTGTTGAAAGAACCCAGGTATTATCATTTAAAGTTGGTATGAGTACACAAGACTATGATGAACAATGTGCAATGGCGGCTTACATAAAGAGCAGATACAGTATATTTGAGGTTAGATTGCTCAACAATCAAAATACGGTATATACGTTGGTTATATAACGGCGCCTAGAGGCCTGCATATCACTCTCCCATCAAGTTTCCATTCATTCACTACAATTTGGTCCATTTGAGCGATAATCCTTATAAAATATCATCATCTCGATATCGACTGAACCCGCAGAATGAAAGTCGATGTTTTGAAACTAAATCAAAGAATAACAGAAGGCTGTACTAGAATGTACTAGTCCGAAATACACTGCTCAAGGATCGTTTTGCATATTGCAGCAAGCTTATGTATTTGTTGACCCAATATAATACACGTGCTTTATCCGTTAAATGTTTTAATTTATTTATGTAGCGTATGGCATTACACATGAAACACAACAATAATAATAATAATAATAATAATAATAATAATAATAATAATAACTAGCATTACCCGTCGCGGCTTCGCCCGCGAATATTCTAGTTGCAAAGAGTACACTTAGCAAAATCTCAATCATGAATGTTATGACTGATTTATCCTTGGTATGAATAATCAGACTTAATCAAGATTCAGCTACTGGTGCAGTGGTTAGGGGTTTGTCATTACTTCATAGGTATATCAGAGCGAAGTTAGTTTTCTGGGAATATCACAGACACTGTTAATTTAAGGGCCTTTAAATGTGGTTTTCAAAGACCCTTTATAGTCAGGTGAAAAAGACCTTTCGTACCACACTCACACGTGAAAATTGCGTGAAAAAAATCTAGAGTGCCCCTTGACCCCCTTAAGCGCATTATACTGTATGTATTGATGAATTTTACAGCTTAATTTGATTCAGTGATCACCTTATAACCGTCTGGAAACTATCACAGTAATGTAATAATTGGAATTGCATTGCGTCTTACAGAAATAGATGGACCTGTGAGATTCTGTTACCATGGTTACCGTGTTGCATTATTTCATTGTAAATATACATGTTTTAATGTATTTATTTAATTGTGAGGCATTTAAAGTGTAAGTGAGTGCGTTTCGCTTACGCATTGGGTTATGCTGAACCTGTAGGTACCCCATATGTGTAGGTTGGTGTTAATGGGACCTTATTTTCGGAACAAAACTGGAATGGGACCTTAGCAGAATAATATAGGGAGGAATAATAATAAGAATAATAACAAGTACATACCAGCACAGATATCGACCTCATTCCGACCTGTCCAGTCTACTTATCCAGCCCAGGCTCGATGGTGTAGCACTGAAGAAGTCGTTAGGGTCGCCTAACTACGCTCTTAGTTTGCAGTCTTCGACAGTGTGACTGATGGTCTGGTTCGATGTATCGCAATCACAGCAGGGGTTTGACCACTTACCCCATTTGTGCAGGTTGTATGCACAAACTCCAAGTCCGATAACAGTGTACTGTACAAACAACCCAACGTGTAATCTTAGATTTAAGAGATGAGTCAATGTGCAAAAGCTAAATGTCGTCATACAGCAATGAAAATCCATCATGCTATATACAAAACTTGTTTTGACCAGTGTAGTTCAATACATGGTTAAGAGACGCCATTTCCAAGCTTACAAGTTCTTACTAGTTTCTCAATGTTCGGCAAAAGAGAGAGAGAGCCATAAAAAAAGCGCCCTCATTAAAATTATTTCCGTGTACTCTCCTTTGAGAGCGCTCGTGGCGGTGTTGAATGAGGGAAGGAGGGAAGGATGGATTGACGGCTAAATGGTGTTCCACACTGACCAGTAATTACTGGCACCTAATGACCACGGGGACTCTCTCCATTATCAAAATATACACTTAACCTCTTCATTACCTACTGCTTCATCGAGTTTACTGGAAGCCAAGGGGATGATGTGACCCAGATTATGTGAATTGAGATCGTATAAAGTCAGTTTTGGATGTTCATATCTGCGTGCTTTCCGTGTAAACCTTATGAACACTAAAATAAAAAAGGTGATTGCTAATCTCCTGTGCCTATTCTTTCTTTCTTTCTTTCTTTCTTTCTTTCTTTCTTTCCTTCTTTCTTCGTTTTGCCCTCTTAGGGAGCCCGTTTGAACTTTTTTACTTGGGTTGATGGTGTTTTCCTCTTCTTCTCCTCCCAAAATCTCATCATGAACTCACTATGCTCCTTCTGACGTTCTTCCGTTCTTCTTTCTTCCAGTGGAATCTAGAGTGGTAACTAGAATTCCAAAAGCCTTGCGATTCATTATTACAGTATATCTTCTGTGAAGTTTATTACTTTTAAGTCCTGTTTTAGCGGCTTCGGTGGCGTAGTTGGTAGCATGTTGAGCTTCTATGCCCAAGATCGCGGGTTCAAATCCGGCCGAAGCCGTCGCATTTTTTAAGAGCGTTAAAATCCCTCAGTATGCATTCCTTCGGAGGGGAAGTAAACCCAGCGGTCCCATGTCATAGATTTATGGCATGTTAAAGAACCTTCCACTAATTACACCTGTATGAAGCTGAATTGTATAGGTTAAGAATGTAAACAACGCTCTTAGGTTTCTACGTTCGTTGCCAAGAGCCGACTGGGGTGTCGTCTAGTAGCTAAGTTCTGAACTAGGGCTAGTAGTCATTGACGGTGGCGTTTGGCGGCAAAAGTAGGAACTATTTGAAAAAATCAAAGTTGCAGTCCTTACTTGAATTAAAAAACAGATACACACACTATTACAGCCATCACAATTAACACCGGTTATCAGACAGATTCTACACACACCCAAAGTACACGTGGCTACATGACCGCGTTGTTGCAGCCCCTAAACTGAGGAACCAACCAACCAACCAAGACCTGTTTGATTTCTTCTAACGAACTGAATTTGACCTCCTTTGAACTTATTATATCATGCATTTTGCTTGCATATCTGGTGTTGTCCATTATGCAGATGTGACCATAGAATTCCAATCGTCTCTTACGCACGGTATCAGTGAACTTATTGATTACTGGGGTACAAGTCTGTGGCTTTCCTTTTAATCCATATACCGTTAACATAAACGGGACCATATATTTTCCTGAGAATTTTACGTTCTTGGTGTTCGAATTCACCTATTATTATTATTATTATTATTATTATTATTATTATTATTATTATTGTTTATTTTACGCATGCGCTTACACATTCTCATCATATTTTCAGGAAGGAAAACATTTACAATCCCTTATACCGTATATATAAGGAGCAAATTCTTGGTGACTGCATTCAGTAGTAGCTTTATACTTTTCCCCCACTCCGTCAGGCCTGATTGCCCATGCGACACGTAGAAAGTATGACAGTCTTTTGCATCAGTTTGAAAAGGCCTGTGTCAAATTTCAGCTTTGTCAGCGATTCCTTTAAGTTGTTGGGTATCACGCCAGTGCTGGAGATGATAATAGGAACAGTCCTGACTTGTGCCATGTGCCATTGCTTCCTTATCAGTTCAGAAAGCTCTGTGTATTTTGACAGCTATTCACTGCCACTGTTTGGGATCGTCACATCTATGAAGGTGGTGTGCTTCATGCATTTGTCAACAAGAACTAAATCAGGTCTGTTGTGCACAGCTGATTGGTCTGTCAATTCAGTGGGATCCCAGTACAACGTACACTTTCAGGAGCATATTTATAGTACGGCACTTTCTCTTGGCTCAGCAGTTGAAGGTGTATAGCCAGTTCTTGATGTACTATCTTGGCAACAAAGTCGTGTCTCTTCCTATATTCTGTCCCTGCAAAATGGCGACAACCTGATATAATATGCTGAACAGTCTCCGATGTTATTATTACTTTTTTTTTTGTCGTTTACCCTCCAGGTTGGTGGAACCCACGGACTCAGCGAGGGAACTCTCACCACTACCGCCTCTACGGGCAATGTCCTAGAGCTGGGAACATCGAATCGGATGGGATACAACTGGTGAGGTGGGATTGGCACCTCTCCCAGGCGGCCTCACCTGCAAAGTGAACAGGGGCCTCAGGAGGGAAGGTAAGGGATGGTGAGGATGGATAGGCAAGGAAGAGGGAAGGAGGCGGCCGTGGCCTTGAAGAAGGTACCATCCCGGCATTTGCCCGAAGATGAAGTGGGAAACCATGGAAAACCACTTCGAGGATGGCTGAGGGGGAATCGAAACCCCTCTACTCATTTGGGCCACCCGAGGCTGAGTAGACCCCGTTCCAGTCCTCGTACCACTTTTCAAATTTCGTGGCAGAGCCGGGAATCGAACCCAGGACCTCCGGGGCGGCAGCTAACCATGCTGACCGCTACGCTACGGAGGCGACTGTTATTATTACTATTATTATTAATATCTACCAAAATCTCGTCATCTGGGCATTGAAAACCTTCCTCCGTTCTTCGATGATTTCTTGGTCATGGTAGTAATTAAAAATTTACCTAATGGACAGGTAAATAAATGGTAATCCACCTTAAAGTCAATAGTGTATTGAAACGAATTATAATGTAATACCAGTTTTGGTTAACTTGCAACCATCTTCAGTTATTAAACATATTAAACTAAGAACATCCATCAAACATTAACATTCTATGAAAAAATAGATGAAGACTAGAAATAAAATATCCACTATAATTTCTGTTTCTCCTGTTGGTTGGTTGGTTCCTCAGTTTAGGGGTTGCGGCAACGCAGTCATGTAGCCCCGTGTACTTTGGGTGTGTGTAGAATCTGTCTGATAACCGGTGTTAATTGTGATGACTGTATTAGAGTGTTTTATCTGTAATTCAAATAAGGACTGCAGACGATCAATTTCAAGTACAGTAATTCCTACCTTTGCTACCAAATGCTACAGTCCACGACAACTTGTTTTGAACTTGGCTACTAGATGCCATCGCAGCCAGCATCTGGTGGCAAACGTAGGAACTAATATAGCGTTATCAAACTAACCTACAAATTTTAGCTACACACAGTTGTAGTTAGTTGAAAGTTCTTTTACATGCCATAAATCTATGAAATGGGCCCGCTGGCTTTGCTTCCCCTCCGAAGGAAGGCATACTGAGGTTTTTGTAACAACAACCCCCAACAACCCCTGGCACTATACAGCCCGTGAACGGCTAAGGCCGACCAAGCGACCGCTGCCCAGCCATTTGGCATGCAGATATTGGGGTGACGCGTGATCAGCGCATTGGGTCCCCTCGGTCTTTTATCTTGGATTTCGTGATCGGGGCACTGCCTCACTGTCAGACAGCTACTCAATTGTCCTCACGAGACTGAGTGCTCTTAAGAATTCCGACGACTTCGGCCGGGTTTGAACCCGCAATTTTACACATATAAGCTCAGCATGCTACCAACTACGCCACTCCGTACAATATTCTTAATTATAATCGAAAACACTGTCTAATTAGAATCCAACCGAAGTCGTCGGATTTTTTAGGAGCATTAAAAATCCCTCAATATGCCTTCCTTCGGTGGTGAAGAAAAGCCAGCGCTCCCATGTGGCATGATAAAGAACCTTCCACTAACTTCAATTTATTGTGTGAAGCTAAAATTAGTAGGTTATATTTGATTAACGCTCTATTAGTTTCAACGTTTGTCGCCAGATGATGGTCGCGGAGGCATATAGTAGCCAAGTTCATGGCTAGGTGTCGTTGACGGAAGCGTTTGGTAGTGAAAGTAGGAACTACTTGAAATTATTGTCTGCAGTCCTTACCTGAATTAAAAATAGATAACACACACTAATATAGCCATCACAATTAACACCGGTTATCAGACAGATTCTGCACACACCCAAGTACACGGGGCTACATGACCGCGTTATCGCAGCCCCTAAACTGAGGAACCAACCAACAGTCTAATTAGAATAAATAGTTAAAATATGGAAAAATAAAATGTAAATTTTCTTTAAAAATCTGATCTGTTACAATTGAATTATTATTGAAATATAAAAAGAACATATAACATACATTGTTTATGTATTTTTTGAGGTTCTAAAATAGAGAAATCTGCCGCTATAGATTTGGAAACTGTATTTAAATGTTCGTATGTTTCTAAAATATTATTGATGTGGCTGTGGATGTAGAATAATAACTTGGTCGTTAATTTCGATGATTTGTACCTTCTTGTGAGAATCAAAACTATTTGAAAATTCAAAGTTGCAGTCCCTACTTGAATTAAAAAACAGATACACACACTAATACAGTCATCAAAATTAACACCGGTTATCAGACAGATTCTACACACACCCAAAGTACACGGGGCTACATGACCGCGTTGTCGCAGCCCCTAAACTAAGGAACCAACCAACCAACCAAAATGATGTGGGTATGGATGTATAAATGTATTTGAAATGTATTCTGTGTTTACAAAGATTTTCCTGCTTATATTCCACCAATATTTATTTGAATGTTCATTCTGGTAATAATTTTCTTAGAGAAACGTTTTTGTTGATTACTGTTTTAAACCGGAGACGATCTTGTATAATTTCCTCTGTACAATTCCAATGTATTGAAGGTCTTTCTCTATATCACTAAGCCACTTGTTGTTGACTTTCATTGAGAGAGCAAGGTTGGTGAGTCTGTCATTGCTCATTCTGAGAGCCCGTAGAACTTCAATCGCATTTTTCTGAAGGTGTCAGTGATATTTTCAGAATGTTGATGCAGCTCCCGAGACTTCTGTTTCATCGAGATTCCTTCTGAGCAGACTGGACCAAGGATTTTCCTCAATACAAGGTGCGTTCAAAGAGTAACGAGCCGGAGGCTGGAATGTGCAAACCGGTGACGACATTGGCTAATCGTGGCGTGTGTAACGAGGTGTGGTTCCAACCAGAGCATGGAAGGTTACAGCCCGTCGCTAGAGAGCACGCGTGCACGTCACGTGACGATACAAAGCGAGCAGCAGCATGCATCAATCGTCCAACGCTGCCAGTTGCATTGCAAAAAGTAACATGGAGGCGTCAACCGAAGAGCAAAGAGGTGTTGTTCGGTTTCTGACAGCGAAAGGAATAGGGGGAACGGACATTCATCGCCGAATGTCACAAGTGTACGGCAAACACTGAAAGTCCCTTGCGAGGATCAAGGCGTGGCACAAGCGCTTCAGGGAAGGACGGGTGTCGTTAGCCAATGATGCCCGGTCTGTGGCACCCCCCCCCCCTGCATTACCGATGGCAACGTCCAGCGGGTTGATGCACTCATTACCCAGGACCACCGAGTGACAGTGAACGCCATAGCCACCGTGGTCAAATTGAGCGTCGGAAGTGTGCACACCATCATGAAGGAACGACTGCACTTGCGGAAAGTGTGTGCCCAGTGGGTGCCTCACAGTCTTCAACCACACCAGGAAGCATGTCGAATGGCCTACTGTCTTGGTCTTGGTTGGACGATTGATGCATGCTGCTGCTCGCTTTGTATCGTCACGTGACGTGCACGCGTGCCCTCTAGGGATAGGCTGTGACCTTCTACGCTCTGGTCGGAACCACACCTCGTTACACACGCCACGATTAGCCAATGTCGTCACTGGTTTGCGCATTACAGCCTCCGGCTCGTTACTTTTTGAACGCACCTTATATCTTCCTTGTTTCTCTTCGTCTTTAACAAGAGATCTTCCTCCAATGATCTAGGTTTCCGAGGCGCACAGTTCTTCAGGTTTGATTACTGTGGTGTAAGGTCTTAATTTTGCGTTCTTGAAAGTATTATTATTATTACTATTATTCAATCGTATGGGCCTATTAAGGACCACAACTGTCTTATCTGAGCTTTGATCTTTGCCCAGTGCTCCTTCATACGTTGCCGGTGTTGCTCTTCCCTTCCTTTCGTCTACATCTTTCCCGTCTTCAACTTTGGTTTTTCTTGAAAACCCTGGTGGTCGTTTAGTTTCTTCCTGAGGAAGGGGCGGAGGGGGGGGGGGGGGGGAGGGCGTTGTGGCACAGCGGTCAAGCTGTTGGCCTCTCACCACGGCGGACCGGGTCGGATTCCCGGTCAATGCATGTGGGATTTTCAAAGTGAAATGGCATGTCCTGTGGTTCGGATTTCACGTAAAAAGGAGGTCCCGTGGCTCATGATCTCGAGATTAACGGTCACGTAAAACTACAATCTTGAATATCTCCACAGGTAATCTCCATCTCCTGCAAGGCACTTCTTATTTTTAAAATAAGTAAAGATCCGGTTCGTCAAACATGTGGGTTTCATTCTTAGCTGGTGGCCATAAAATGCAATTCTCATTTTCCTCATAACATCAGAGATCTTTTGGATATGAATATACAGCTCATAGTTATGCCGTCGTCTATATTCACCTTTGTCTTTAATCGACCAGAATTTTCCTCAAGATATATCTTTTTTATCTCCAATTTTTCTACCAGACCTCTCTTGTTCACAGTGAGGCATTCCGCTGCATACAGAGCTTCTGGTCGTATGACAGTGCAATAATGCCTGAGTTTTGCGTTCAGGGATATTTACTTTTTGTTGTAAACGCCCTTGGTGAGTTGGTACACCATTTCCATTTTATTCATGTGTGAAGTGAAGGTTTCTTTCTCACAGACTTTGGCTTCTACCCAGTCACCAGGATACTTAAACTTTTCTGTCCGTTTGACTTTCCCCTGGTTTACTTTATTATTATTATTATTATTATTATTATTATTATTATTATCATTATTATTATTATTATTATTATTATTATTATTATTATTATTATTATTATTATTATTATTATTATTATTATTATTATTATTATAACATTACATTTCATTACATAATGCGAACAGGCCAAAACTAAGGACCACGCAAATATCATTTCATTTCCTTCTCATAGTTCTTTCTTCCTTTCTCTTCCTCCACACTTCCTTCATTCTTTCGGAGTGTTGCGCCTTTCTCTCTGCTGTCCATCTTCCTCCCCTGCGTTCTCTCTTTTCTCCCACAAGAACCTTTATGTTTGAAAGTATTTTCCTGAATTGGGTTCCGTCTCGACAGTCGTCATCTGTAATTCCTAGCCTCCGGAGTTCTTCCTTCATCTGCTTGGTGTAACCCCCTTGGCTCCTCAGATTATATTTTTTTAAATAAGAAAGGTGTTTATTTATTGTTGTTGGATCCATTCTAACCATATGTCCATAGAAACGTAAACTCCTTTCCTAATTGTTGTTTCCAGGTCTTCCAACCTTTCATATATCTCCTTGTTTGATCTTAGTCTGTAGGTTCCCTGTACCACATTTGGGCCGTAAATCCTCCTCAATATCCTCCTTTCAATCTTCAGAAGATTTTTCAGGTTCATCAAGTTTGCCGTCTCCACACCATATAAGATCTCCGGTTTTACCACAGCATTGTAGTGTTGTAGTTGGGCATTAAGGGGTAGGTTCTTTTTGTCGTATATATTTTTAGTGGAGAAGTTGAGTTTTTCTAGTTTAAGTCTTCTGTTTTCCATTGACTCTTTGTCCAGTCCATTGTTGCTGATGATCTCTCCGAGGTACTTAAACCGTTCCGTGAATTACTATTATTAAAGTTTATTGTTTGACAACATTATCACGGCAAATACCGGCTACATTTTCTGTTACAGCCTGGTTCGGCCTTCGCAAGGAACCATCTGTACTGAGATAATTTCGATTACACTGTTCAGAGACTTCACATCCATGTCGTGCCCGGAGACTTCACGAGTCTCCTTCATTTATAGGATGAGCTAAATTTCCATCTGGATCATCGAGCCTTGCTGAGTATTCGGCCAGGGTATTGTCACCAAGGAACTTCCTAACAATATGACATGTGTTTAACAGAACTGCCTTCTGTAGTTCAATATATATCTGCGGGTGCAGATTCAATATTGACAGACTACTGTGGAGAGTTTTGGGTATAACACCAGTACACGATACAATTATTTTGACGGTAGTCACCGAATAAAGTTTCCACCTATGCTTTATCTCAATTGCCAGCTCTGTGTACTTAGATATTTTAGTAGCAGCTGTTGTTTGGATGTTTTGAGTATTGGGACATGCGATATCTATCAGTAATGCCTCTCTGTTCCTTATTGATGAGATATCTGGCCGGTTGTTACTGACTGTGACATCTGTCACAACTCCTCTGTCCGAATAGAGCTTGTGTGTGGCATTTTCGAGTACTACAGATGGTGTGTATTTCCAATAGGGGACGGAGCTTTGAAGAAGTTTGTACTTCAAGGCCAGTTTCTGGTGGATAGTGTTGGCAACTTGATCGTGTCGGTGTTTGTAGTCAGTGTTGGCAAGGTGGGAACAACCTGATATAATGTGTTGAATGGTCTCACTACATTTGCCACAGCGGCGACACTTCTCACTCTCTGTTGCTGGATCTTTTATGATAAATTTCTGATAACTTCGAGTAGCAACAACTTGGTTTTGGATAGCTACAACAAATCCCTCTGTTTCCGGAAAGAGAACCGAGCGGGTCAGCCATGCGTGCGACGCTAACTTGTCGATGTGAGGCTGGTCCAACTCATGTGGAAACTTCCCATGAAGCGCCTTCTGTTTTCAATTCCCGATCTTGTACTCAGTAGGTTTCACTTCGTTTACTGGTGAATTTAAAGATGACAGATGGAGCGGTGTGTAATTATCATCAGCTGAAGATACAGTGCGATGGAGAGGGGATGTTTCTCCTTTGTTGTGGAAAAATGCACGCAGAGTTGTCACTTGTTTAGTATGAAGGTTCATGATGTCTATCAGTCCTCTACCACCTTCAGACCGAGGTAGAGTCAGGCTCTCTGTTGCTGATTTCGGATGGTGCATACGATGGCGTGATAAAAGCACCGATGGTTTTCGTTGCAGATCGTGCAGCTCAGTTTGAGTCCACTTGATGGTACCAAAGGAGTATGTAACTACGGGCATTGCAAATGTGTTAACTGCCTTAATGATATGTTTAGCGCTACGTTTTGAAGAGAGAACACTGCGACGTCGTGAAGTATACTGCTCAGTTATGTTCTTCTTGATATCAGCATGTCTCAGATGGGTACTCTGGGCGAACCCAAGATATTTGTACAATGCGCCTTCCTCCAACGGCTGAATACTTCTCTGTCCTTCTCCAACAGGTATTCCTTGTGCAGAGTGCGAGCCTCTAATAACAGTCTGTGTTCTGCACTTATCAAAACCAAACTGCATATGGATATCTGAGGAAAAGCTCTGAGTGATAGAGATGAGGTATTGTAGGTGCACTTTAGTTGATGCATACAGTTTAATGTCATCCATGTAAAGAAGATGGTTCATCTTGTACGCTTCACCATGATGATGATGACGATGATTATTATTATTATTATTATTATTATTATTATTATTATTATTATTATTATTATTATTATTATTATTATATTTCAGCGCTGCCTGTGGCTACAGACACCCCTCAGTTCACCCCGGGAGAGAGAGTGGAGGTTTCAATTCTCAAGCCATATCTAACTCTCCTGCCAAAACTTGCTCGCTCCAATTGAATATGGATAACATTTTTCTCTCGTCTCCCAGGGCGCGGTGGGGGTTGGGGGTGGGATCACCTCTCTCCTACCCCCTCAAGGCAGGGCTAGTCCGGCCATGAGTCAAACTGTCGCACACGAGGCTTCACAAGACCAATCATAATTATGTACAGTCCTGTGTGTGACAAGTCGGGCAGCGTAATTCATTCGTTTCCATTGTGCACGCATTTGACAGTGATCTCTCCCTCCTCCTCCCCAGGGGCTCACAACTTTTGGGACGTGGGTTCGTGACCACGGGACCCCAGCTGAATCCGGCATTGCTTCCACTTACTTGTGCTAGGCTCCTCTCTTTCTTCTTTCAGGCAGACCTCCCCTGGTCAACTCTTGATCTCTTCCGCCCCTGATGGTATTAGGGTATCCGAGACCTAGGGAGTCTCTTCCTTTCCCGTCTTAATTGGCCCCTCTCTCATTCTTCGAGGGATCAGCCCTCTTTTTCTTTTCATTATATTTCCTTTTCTCTTTAAGATTCCCGCACTGTTTTTATGAATTAGCTCCCAGTGTATATAAATTACATTTTGTAAGTCTTTTTCCATCAAAATTCCCTTTTGTAAGTATTTTCAACCTACATTGCATTTTGTAAGTATTTTCGATCTAAACTCCATTTTGTATTTTCAATCTCAATTACATTTTGTAAGTATTTTCAATCTCAATTGTGATTTGTAAGTATTTTGAATTTCAATTGTATTTTGTGAGTATTTTGAATCTGGTAGGGCATTTTCAATCTAAATTGCATTGTGTATTTTGAATTTATATTGCATTTTGTAAGTATTTTTCAATCTAAATTGATTTTGTGAGTATTTTCCATTATTTCCACTCTACATTTTGCGAGCCGTTTAATCTACCATGGTTTTAGTTATGGTTTCCATTTCAGTGTCATTTTTGCTACCACTCAGACCATTAAGGGCCGATAACCTAGATGTTAGACCCTTTAAAACAACAATTATCATCATCATCATATCAACATACTCTTCTTTAATTCTAGGCCAAGTACGATAAAACTTGAGTTCTAATTATGTAGATAAAATGAATCGCAATGGGATGAAAGCGAAGGCTATATATATTCTAAATGTGGGAGTAAAATGAAGAGGTGTATTTTGTTTACTACCCAATCAATTGATTTAGAAAGGGGACACTAAATATAATGATTATTATAATATTATACATTCAAATCTTATATTATATATATATATGTGTGGGAAACGGTTTCCAGATCATGACACTCACAAGCATCGAATATAGAACTGAATTATTTATTATAACAATGAAACTGATTAAAATACAGTAGAGAATTAAGGGAATGTGTTTCGCGGCTCATCGGAACTCGGAATATTGCTTCTCTTCTTTTTATTCTCAGACAATGGCGCTGAGCTTACTCCTGCGCCCGCTAGATCCCATACTCGGCCTTCTTGATCCTCATCCGGTTCCCACACTCGGCCGTCCTGATCCTCATCCGACCCGGATGAAGAAAATCCGCCCGGCCAGGGCCTCATGAACTCCGCACAGGACGATGTGATTCTTGGTCCAACATGGTCTCCTTCTCTGCTGACGTCATATGTGTCGTTGAGTTTTACTCGAGTCACTCGATAAGGTCCTAGACTTTTGGTTTTTAGTTTCAGATGTGGACCGATCTGAGTGCATTTGATGGCAACCAGGTCGTCGACCTGATACTTTTTAGGCTCCTTACGTCGTCGGTTGAATTCAGCACGATTTTCAGATTGTACTTTTTCTATCTGATTTTTTGCATCTTCTCTCATCTGATCACGTTTTTCGTTGAACGAATCGATCAGCTCCTCTTCGATGAGTTGCACTATACGTAGATCATTTTGGTTGTGCATTCTTACTCCTGTCAGCAGCTCGAAAGGTGACATTCCGATGCTCCTCTGGAACGTAGAGTTGATAGCTCGTTGGACAGATGGTACAACCTTGTACCATTTTGTTGGATCGTCAATGCTAAGTTTAGCGATGATCTTGGTCACTGTTGAGTTGACTCTCTCGATTTGACCATTGTCTCTTGGCAGTCCAGCTGTGATCAAGACGTGCTTGATACTCTGCGATTTACAGTAGTCCTGGAACTCATGGGAGGTGAACGATGGCCCCCTGTCGGTGATCACTTGAACTGGGTTTCCAAAGTTCGTCCTCTGAAACTCCATCTTTTCAATCGTCTGGGCCGATTTGGTAGTTTTCACAGGATACAGCCAGGTGAACTTCGTGAAGGCGTCTATCACACAGAAGATGTGTTCATATCCCTTGTGTGTAGACTTAAGTGGTCCAATGTGATCCATGTGGTAGGTGTGCAATGGCACACTCTCCTTGAACATCGGATGTAACCAACCTTCTTTCTTGCCTGCCTTCCTGTTAACCACCAGACACTTCACACAGTTGGCTATGACTCGTTTCACCTTGTTGGCCAAGTCTGGAATATAATATTCCTGCTTCACGTCTTCTTCAGTCCTTTTAACAGCGTAGTGTCCCTTCTCATGTGCATCTCTGATGATTTCATGGTGCATTGCTCGCGGGACCACCAACGTCTCTCGCCCGTCAACAAATTTAAATAGCAGTCCATCTCTGACGATGAAGATTTCGTAAGGCCCTTTCTCCAGTGTCGCTTTTATCGCTGTCAATCCTTCGTCTTTTCTCTGGGCGATTTTGATCCTCGCTGCAAGGCCATCAGGGAATCCAAACATCACTGCTGGGCATCGGCTCAAGGCGTCGACATGTTTAATCCTGGTTGCAGTTCGGTGTTCGATGGTATAGTCAAACTCCTCCAAGGCCATAGCCCATCTAGCTACTCGTGGGACCAGGTCCCTTTTGTGCATTGTCTTTTGGAATGCCATACAGTCAGTCACAATCTTGAACGGAATTCCATTTTTCTTTTTGACTACCACCACTTGGCATGTATATTCTGATTGACTCGGTTCTATGATATCTTCCTCCAGCCACGCCTCGACTTGCTCATCGACAAATTCGTTCTCAAGCGGTGCCATTCGTCTGGGCCTCCTAAATATCGGGTTTTCTTCTTTCAATGTGATCTTCATCTTGACATCAGTAGATTTCGTCTTCTTTGGTACATATCTCGCTACCAAATCCTGGATCTGTTCCCTTTTTTCCTCATCAACGCAGTTCTCGATATCCAACTCCTGTTCGTCGGCTACCCCGATCAACATCATTGGGACCTCTAGTTTCTTGATGGTAACTCCTTGCTTGCTCAGGATGACCTCACCCTGATCCAATAGATCGTTACCAATAACCATGTCTGACTCCATAGTATCATCAGAAACAACATAAACGTTGGTTTGGAACTCCAGCTCTTCTACTTCAACGACTGTTGTGAAGTAACCTTGAGGAGCAACAAAACCATTACCGAATCCTTTCAAAACAAGATCCGTGCTCTTCAATCCTGGGGAACCCATGGTCTTATGGATGTTTTGTCGCAGTAGGTTATAAGGACTGCCACAGTCGATAAGTGCCTGAAGTTTCTGCTGACCCAAACTAACCTCTTTGAACTTGAGGCAGCTTTTCTTTTCATCAATAAGATTGATACCTTGATTATTCCTCTTATCGTTCTTCCTCTCATTTTTGCACTCGGATGAAATGTGGCCAAACTCGTTGCAGTTGAAACATCTCTTGCTTTTATCCTTGTGCTCACATTCCTTTGAACTATGACCAAATCCACCGCAATTATAACATCTATCTCCACTACTCGCCTCTTTCTTCTTTGTACTGCCCCAGCACTTTCCGTCCTTCTCGTTGGCACTCTTGGCACTTCCTTGAAAATTACTGTTATTATACTTTGTGCTTTTCTTTGGCAAAGACTTCACTGCCATCTCATAACTTTTCATTTTCTCCTTGAAATCCTTGGAATTTTTTGCTCCATAGAGAAGAAGTTTTGATCCTGAATCGTCCTCGATCCCATCAATCACGTACTGACGCAGAGAAACTTGCTCAACATCACCTCTACTGGCGATTTCCTTCATCACAAGAAAGTACTCCTGTAGAGATTCGTCGCGCTTTTTCGTCGCTGGGTTAACAACTTGTGAATTTCTGCACTGCTTGCCGCCACGTCAAACTCCTCTTTCAAGGCCTTCTTCAGTGCAGTCCAGGACGTCAGTCCTTTCTCACCTTGAATAAAAAGCTTAGCTAAACCATCGAGTGATTTCTTAGCGAAAATAAACTTTTGCAGCTCACTCCATCCCATCAAGATTGACGTCTCCTCAAAATCTGCGATCCATTTCTTCACTGGGTAACCATCCTTACCGTTAAATGTTTTCATAGCGCCCTCTACGTCGCGGAACGACAATTAAAACTTATGTTGTTCTCTATACCTTCTGTGCTGGTCTTCCTCTTCGCTCTCTTCGTCTTCTTCGTCTTCTTCATCTTCGTCATCATCGTCTATATTAGTTGCGAGTTCATCCAAATTCCTCAAATAATAACAAATGGTGTTAATCATTACCTCCTTTGTCCCGATCTCGGTATTAAGAATCTCAGAAACACGCAACAGATCAGCCTTGGAAAATGTTTCTTCGATACATTTCTTCTTAGCTTCCTCTTCAATGGAATTTTCGTCAAAATCGAATCCAGGAAACTCTCGCAGTCGCTTTCGATTCTTCCTGTCGTCTGGTATATGCTCGAAAATGAGGTTATGTAAAACTTTGATTGCTTTGACCGGAGCATCACTTATGTTCTTATTTATTTTCTCTATTGCACCGAGTGTAGTCATCTTATTTGTTTACTCACGTCTATCAAGTAGATTTCCGTCAATATCGCTTCCTCAAAACCTCGCTATCAAACCTGTTTAACCTCATTCACCAAACCGGTGATATTTGTAGGCGATATCGTTGAATACCGCTTCCCGTCGTTTCTCTCTGACGATTCGCTATCCTCTTACCACATCCACAATCCTCTGTCGTCGTTTAGATTCCGACCCTCGTCGTCGTCGTCGTCACGGCACCACTAATTGTCACTGAAACTGAAGAACAAATTTTGCTAGCCTATGAATCCTCGTCGTAGATTCGCACGTCGTGGGCTCACAAAACTGCACGTCGTCTCGTCGTCAGCGTCGTAGGCAACAGCAACAAATATGATTAGCCGTCCACTTCGTCAAAAATAGCGTTGTATTTTGCGTCGTACTTCGTGTCGTGGATTGCGTCGTAACTCGTTGTTTCAGTCCATCCCGGACGAGCCCCCATTTGTGGGAAACGGTTTCCAGATCATGACACTCACAAGCATCGAATATAGAACTGAATTATTTATTATAACAATGAAACTGATTAAAATACAGTAGAGAATTAAGGGAATGTGTTTCGCGGCTCATCGGAACTCGGAATATTGCTTCTCTTCTTTTTATTCTCAGACAATGGCGCTGAGCTTACTCCTGCGCCCGCTAGATCCCATACTCGGCCTTCTTGATCCTCATCCGGTTCCCAGATATATATATATAAATGAATGTTCGTTTGTTCGTCTTTTATGCGTTCATAAACCATTCATCCGGTTACGATCAAATTTTGGTGAGTTGTTGTAAACCCTTCCGGGATGGTTATGGGCATAGTTAAGCCAATTTAAAATAGAGAGCGCGTGAGTAGTTTAAACAAACGTGTGTTGGCGATGCGTTCATATGGCCTACAATTCATCCGATTGAGACCAAATTTTGGTGGGTTGTTTAGCACACTTCCGGGAGGGTTATAGGAATAGTTAATCCGATTTACAATAAGTAGCACGCGAGTAGTTTAAACAAACTGGCGTGCGGTTCGTTTCAACAAAGACTACATGCGTTCATGTACCATTCATCCCATTGCGATTAAACTTGGGTGAGATGTTGTGTACACTCCAGGGAAGGTTTCTGGCTTAGTAAATCCATTTTACAAGAGGTAGCGCACGAATAGATTTAACAAATGAGCGACGACGCGTGAAACGTTTCAACAAAATACCGTATGCTTTCATATCCCATTCATCCGATTGCGATGAAACGTTGGTGAATTGTTGAGCACGCTCCCACGAATGTTTCTAAATTATTTAATCCATTTTACGATAGTTTAAAGGCTGTTAACGGAAATTGAAAAAAGATTGTTTCCAAAGTCACTTCAAGAAACAAAATTACAACGCCAACACTTTCTTTGATTGGCATTGCAACGCATGCCGGGTACAGCTAGTATGATATAAAATATGTATAAAACAAACGGAATTTGTGAGTTTTACATATATTATAATAATTTAATATGAATTCATCATTTCTATTCGCACATGCTCAAACGTGTGATAATACATTCTGTGAATGTTCACTCTCCGTGTTCTGAAATCTTTAATGACACTAATGGAATGCAGCCGGAAGAAAACAGAATTGATAAGTGAACATTTTAAGGATAAGGAGACTTAATTATGTTACTAGGGAAGCAAAACAAGCAGTGGCAACTACAAGGGACTAAGGTCCATATTTGGTGACGAACAGAGGAACTTCTCTAGTTCTTTGTAAGCTCATTGGTACACATTATTTGGCCTCATTGCTTTTATTTCTATTGGAAAAGGGGGCAAGGTCCTTCACGAAACGTATAAGCATTTATGAAGAAATAGGCTTATGAGATCACCTAGTAACGTCTAAATGGTTGGAGCGATTTCAATGAAACTCGGTAAGATCATAGTAATATTTTGTCCGACTCCGACCGTGTCCTTCAAATGTTATTACGTCGCACCAATCCAACATGGCGGCTGTGCGAAATATTTAACTGGCATTTTATATCTCCGAAACTATTACTGACAGCCTATCGCCATGAAATTTTGTACGGTGATAAAGGGTACTACTAGAAGTTTATCTGTGAGACTTTCAAAAGCCTGTTAACTACAAAACGAACATGGCGGCCAAGCGATGTTGAAATATTTAAATAGACTTTGCTCGCGATTTAATCATCCACACGAAACGAATCTTGCTACAGCAAATGTTTACACACATTGTAATGCACTGGCATTTAATTTAGTTCAATTGTTTCCGTGAACTCAACATGGTGGCTGTGTGAAATTTTCAAATTAAGTTTTTATTTCTTGTGTATTAATCATGCGATAGAAGTGAACGTTTGAATAATGAACCTACGCAATAATCGTCATCTAATAGTACATAACTCTATGGCCTACATAGCCTATATAAAATCCAACATGGCGAACATCCGAAATATTTAGATGGTTCTCATTATCTACGAATCTATCACAGCAATCAACCTGAAATTTTGTATGATGATAGAGGCAATTAACATAAGTAGGATATATGACAATAGGCTGTATAGTTCTTCACGGAACTACTGGTTTTTTAAATTATTTCACACGATATAATCCCAAAAATATGGAATATAATAATAATGATAATGATAATAATACTACTATCCTTTTAGCTATGCAATCTGTGGGTCAGAAAATCTGGGAAGGCGGGGTTGATATTTCTTATAATTGTTGTGCTGTATAAATCATCTCTAAGGAGCCATAACAATAATTTCTCGTGCCATCAATTATTAGAAACGACTTCTGTAATCCGTTGCATGTCCCAATTAAGTCACCTTCCACAGTAATGGCGGACCATACTAACCCCCCTCCTGGTAACGCGAGAACAAAATGAGCTTTGGGGAAGAAGCAGTGTTATAAATATATATTTTTATTACCTTAGCTTTCTCTGTTTCTTTTTTCGCCATCTGATTACATCCAGTCGACCCCATCCCATCGCGTGTCATCCTCGAATAAAAATCTCACCCATTCTTTTATATATGTTAACATGATAAGTAGCAATTATGGTTTTCATGTAATAACTGGGATGGTTTTTTGCTATGAATATAACCGTGTATTATAAATACGAGGGAAGAGATTCCCACGGTTAGCGTGACATTTCCACATAATATGGCAGCGCTAAGATGGGGAGCGCTTTTGAGGTTATGTGTGGTTCAAGGAATAACACTGAATAAAGCTGTCGTCAAGGCACTTCACCTCGGCGCCATCTTCTTCTACTTCTTAGTCTTTGCCTGCTCCATGAATAAAACATGGCGCTTGAGTGCGTAGTATTTTATAAAGTAAGTAAGTGCGCGCCCTTTTAGTTCCCAACGTATGTAGGGAATAAGTGCTTAACGTGTCATCTCTTTGGATTGTATAATCACGTTCTTCAATAGCTGCTTCTCTCGACACTCTCTAACGCTCATATATCATGGCCTCCTCTATTGATCTGATCTGCATTGGACATTCAGGTCTGTGATCGAGAAAGCCGTGAACGTAACATTAACAAAATCTAAACGACATTATTTGATACTGACTAGGATTGAGGAAAGAATAATTCATGGTTGGTTGGTTCCTCAGTTTAGGGGCTGCGACAACGCGGTCATGTAGCCCCGTGTACTTTGTGTGTGTGTAGAATCTGTCTGATAACCGGTGTTAATTGTGATGACTGTATTAGTGTGTGCTATCTGTGATTCAGGAAGGACTGCAGACGATTAATTATTTCAAGTAGTTCCTACTTTTGCCACGACATCTAGCTGCGGACGTGGCGAATAAATGCCATCGTAGTCATCACCTGGTGGCAAACGTTGGAACTAATATAACGTTATCAAACTAACCTACAAATTTTAGCTTACACAAGTGTAGTTAGTGGAAGGTTCTCTTTCAAGCCATAAATCTATGACATGGGACCGCCGGATTTACTTCCCCTTCGAAGGAAGGCATACTGAGGATCTTCTTAACGCTCTTAAAAATCCGACGACTTCGGTCGGGTTTGAACCCGCGATCTTGGGCATAGAAGCTAAGCATGCTACCAACTACGCCACATAAGTCGCCAGAATAACTCATGATTGAAATCGATAAATGCAAAACAAAAAATATTGGAATGCAACCAAAAGAAATTAGAAAACCCAATGGACGTCACATCGGTAGATGACCTCGTAGTTCCGCCCCTTAAAACCTCAATAACTAACTAACTAACCAACTAACTAGATTTCTGCTACATAGGAAGCAAATTAACCGCTAGTGGACGAAGCAAAGAGCATATAAAAAGTACGTTGGCTCAGGCAAGGAAATCATTTCTACAGAATAGAAATCAGTTAACATCATAGGCCCGTATAGATTTAGGTACCGTATTAGAAAGTCACTTTTGAAATCCTTTGTCTGGAGCGTGGCGCTCTATGGAGGTGAAACTTGGTTATGGAAGGAATGGTTGGGGACAAGAACTCTAGGGGTAGACCAAGTTTAGAATGTGTTAAACAGATGTAGCACAGGACAGGGAGGCTTGGATGGCTGCATCAAACTATTCAAAAAAACTGACGAAGGCATCTTGACTAGATTCAGCCTTCAGTTGGAGTACGCCATGGATTAAATCCAGGCAATCATGGTATTTTCTAATGATTTTTTGTTCAGAAAATGATAGAAAGGTATAGTTACCATTGTTGTTGTTGTTGTTGTTGTTGTTGTTGTTGTTGTTGTTTGAGGGTTCAGTGTTCTGACTGGATCGATGCAGCTGTCCATACCTCCCTGTACTGAGCTAATCGTTTCATCTCTACATAGCTACCAAACCTTACATCCGAGGCAATCTATTTAACTTATCCCAACCTTGGTCTACCCCTACAGTTCTTATCCTCGACCCTTCCTTCCATAACTAAATTTGCTAATCCTGGCTCTCTTAGTATGTGTCCTACCATCCTATCTCTTCTCTTCCCTTCATTAGCAGTCAGCAGAAACATCTCTCCTCGCCCAATCGTCTTAATACATCTTCGTTTGTAACCCTATCTTCCCATCTGTTTTTCACCATTCTCCTGTAGCACCATATTTCAAACGATTTAATTCTCCTTCTTTTCTGCTGCTCGAACAGTTCAAGTTTCACTTCCATAGAGCGCGACGCTCCACACAAAAGCTTTCAAAAATGACTTCCTATTACCTAAATCTCTATTTGATGCCAACAGTGTCCCTTTCTCTAGAAATTCTTTCTTTGCCAGTGCTAACCTACTTTTTATATCCTCTTTGCTTCGTCCATCACTGGTTATTTTGCTTCCTATGTAACAGAAGTCACCTACTTCCTTTAGATCTTCACCTGCCAAGTCGACGTCCATAGGGGTTTCTGATTTCTTTCGGCTGCATTCCAATATTTTAGTTTTCATAATGAATTATTTCAAGACAGAATCCATACCATTTAAACAGTTCTCATCCTTTAAACATTTTCTTATCTTCTACTTCCTGTAGCTCTTCCCGTCCGTACTCTTGGTTTTATTCCTTGTCTCCCTTTTCCTTCCTCCTCCAAATTTCCCAATCTCCTTTCTTTTGTTCCTCCTCTGTAGTTCGGTTTCTACTCTGCCTCTCTCTTCTTCAAATTTTCTTCATCTTCCTCTTTCTCTATTTTTATTCTTCTCCTTCCCCTACTATTGTTCCCTTTCAGCTATTTCTAATTTTTCTCTTTGGTAACCTGGAATCCGAACTACTGGTACATCCCATTTCACCTCTCACATGCCTTAACCAAAATTCGAACATGGCCCCCCCTTGCCAAACAGTTGACTGTTGTCCCCAGGGGCTCACAACTTGTGGCACATGGGTTGGCGACCACGGGACCACAGCTGAGTTAGGCAATTCTTCCACTTACTTGTGCCAGGCTCCTCTCTGTAATCTTTCCTATCGACCTCCCTTGGTCAACTCTTGTTCTTTTCCGACCCCGACGGTATTAGGGTAACCGAGGACTAAGGAGTCTTTCACTATCTCGCCTTAGTTGGCCGTTGTTTCATCTTTCCTGATCTCTCCTTCTTCGAGGGGTTGCCCTATTTCTGTTCTCTTCATATCTCCTGACTTCTGCTCAAGGCCCTCAAGGAGGCAGGGTGTGTATAGCCCCACCACTTCGGGTGCACCCTCGATAGTGCTACACCCTCAAGGGCTCACGTATGGTTAGTTCGGGAGTTGGCGACCCCGAGGGATTCCAGAACTGGGTCCGGTTTGTCCCCATTTTTCCATTTCCTCTGGGGCTGACCCTCTCCCCTTTCCCTTTCCTATCTGCCTTTTATGGCTCTCCTTCCTTCCAAGTGTCTCAATCCTCGAGGGTTGAGGGCATTCCTTTTTTCTGTTGTCCTTTATTTGTTTTACTCTCCTTTTGTTTCCACTTCTTCTTCTATTGTGTGAGTTTTAGTTTACATTACATCCTCATTTTTCAGAAAGGTGTAAGGCAAGGCTGCAACTTATCATCAATACTTTTCAATATTTACATTGAACAAGCAATGAAGGAAATGTAAAGTGGGAGTGAAGATTCAAGGAGAAATAATTTCAACTCTGAGATTTGCCGATGACATCGTCATCTTGGCCGACACGCCTGAGGATTTCAATGAGTGTTTGAATGGTATGGACTCCATCTTGAGGAAATAATTCATGATGGAAATTAATAAATGTAAAACAAAATAAATCAGAAACCTCTATGGACATCACATTGGCAGGTGAAAAACTAAAGGAAGTAGGAGACTTCTGTTACTTAGGAAGAAAAACAACCAGTGATGGACGAAGCAAAGAGGATATAAAAAGTAGGTTAGCTCAGGCAAGGAAATCATTTCTACAGAAAAGGAATCTGTTGACATCGAATATAGATTTAGGTATTAGGAAGTCAATTTTGAGAGCCTTTGTCTGGAGCGTGGTGCTCTATGGAAGTGAAACTTGGACAATTGGAGCAGCAGAAAAGAAGAGAATTGAAGCGTTTGAAATGTGGTGTTACAGGAGAATGATGAAGAACAGATGCGTAGATAGGGTTACAAACGAAGAGGTATTAAGACTGGTGGGAGAGGAGAGATGTTTCTGGTGACTGCTAATGAAGAGAAGAGATAGGTTAGTAGGACACATACTAAGACACCCAGGAATACCAAACTTAGTTATGGAAGGAAGGGTCGAGGACAAGAACTGTAGAGGTAAACCATGGTTGGAATATGTTCAACCGATTGCCTCGGATGTAGGGTGTGGTAGCTATGTAGAGATGAAACGATTAGCTCAGGAGAGGGAGGTATGGAAAGTTGCATCAAACCAGTCAAAAGACTGAAGACTCAAACAACAACACTATCACCTGAACCATTAAGAGCCGATAACCTAGATGTTAGGCCCCTTAAACCACAATTATTGTCATCATCATCATCATCATCATCATTAGTTGACTGTTGCCCCTTCACGTGCTGGTGTAGTGATAGTAATTACCACCACCAGTAGATGATGTAAGCAACAGCAACATACTTCGCTTGGAATCAAATTTGAGCGGCACCGTTTGTGTTCCATCTCCGGAATGCTGAGCCCGGTCATTGATTTTACTCTTCTTTGGGGCTTGTTTAATCTGCGCAGCTTGTATGTTGATTTTAAAAACAATTTCAATTTGAGTTTTTTCCGTGTGCTGTACGGTTCAAAGATTCATATAACAAGCAAGGCTCGCCTGCTCTTTGTATTGGTCGCATTAAACATGTAGCGCTGTTTGCTCTCACCGCCCACTCGCTGTTTGTCGACAAAATAGGAATGATTGGAAACAATATACAGTATTACACGGTCAGGGTGCATATATTATATTACAGTATATGTATCAGTCCAGACGGTGGGGAAGATGGGGCTTGGGACGTTTAACTATTAGTTTCAGTTTTCGAAAAATCGATTATTCGAAGCCGAAAAATAAGCAAGTAGGTAGGTAGGTTAGGTAGGTAAGGTTAGGTTAGGTTAGGTAGGTTAGGTTAGGTTAGGTTAGGTTAGGTTAGGTAGGTAAGGTTAGGTTAGGTTAGGTTAGGTAGGGTAGGGTAAGTTAGGTTAGGTAGGTTAGGTAAGGTAGGTAAGATTAGGTTAGGTTAGGTTTGGTTAGGTAGGTGGGGTTAGGTTAGGTTAGGTAGGTTAGGTTAGGTTAGGTTAGGTAGGTTAGGTTAGGTAGGTAAGGTTAGGTTAGGTTAGGTTAGGTTTGGTTAGGTAGGTAAGGTTAGGTTAGGCTAGGTAGGGTAGGGTAAGTTAGGTTAGGTAGGTTAGGTTAGGTTAGGTTAGGTAGGTTAGGTTAGGTAGGTAAGGTTAGGTTAGGTTAGGTTAGGTTTGGTTAGGTAGGTAAGGTTAGGTTAGGCTAGGTAGGGTAGGGTAAGTTAGGTTACGTAGGTTAGGTTAGGTTAGGTTAGGTTTGGTTAGGTAGGTAAGGTTAGGTTAGGTTAGGTAGGTTAGGTTAGGTTAGGTTAGGTTAGGTAGGTTAGGTTAGGTAGGTAAGGTTAGGTTAGGTTAGGTTTGGTTAGGTAGGTAAGTTTAGGTTAGGTTAGGTAGGGTAGGGTAAGTTAGGTTACGTAAGTCAGGTTAGGTTCGGTAGGTTAGAAAAGGTAAATGTAGGTTAGGTAATTTAGGTAGAGTAGGTTGAGGTAGGTTAGGGTAAGTTAGGTTAGGTAGGACAGGTTAGTTTAGGTAGGTTAGATAGGTTAAATCAGGTTAGGCTAGGTAGGTTAGATAGGTTAAATTAGGTTAGATTATGTAGGTTAGGTTAGGTAGGTATCGGTAGGTTAAGGTGGTTAGAAAATGTAAGGTAGGTTAGGTAGGTATGGTGTGGCTAGGTAAGGTGGGTTAGGCAAGGTGGGTTAGGTTAGGTAGGGTAGGGTAAGTTAGGTTAGGTAAGTCAGGTTAGGTTAGGTAGGGTAGGGTAAGTTTGGTTTGGTAAGTCAGGTTAGGTTAGGGTAGGGTAGATAGGTTTTCTTTTCCTTCTTCTTGTAGCTCTTCCCCATGCAATAATAAATAATAAATTAATGACTTTTTGTAAGGATATCCATTTGTTTTTGTTTTTTTATTAAGATAGTTTCTAAGATTTCTTCACGCTCACGTAGCCTAGTTATAATTAATATAACGAAACATGTACGTGTTAATTTAATTTTAAAATACTTTCTAGTGTAAATGTTATCTGGATCAGGTGTACGATGTACTTTTCTTCTGCAATAAACCAAGACCCGTATTCGCGGCAGTATTAATGGTGCCGGGACATCCTCAAAAGGCCGGTCAGCTCTTAGTTTGAATGGCTTATGGTCCACGCATGGCGGGGAACGATCCACGGTCTTTAATAGTTGTAGACCCACCTCATTCTATAACATACATCTTATCTGGGTTGGCAACTTCCCACATAAACACATAGCACTGACTCCGCACATCACTTATGAACAGGGGGAGAAAGGGAAAAACCAGTGTCGTTGAGATAACAGCCCCTCTCAGTCGACCACACCTGGAGTAACAGTGAACAAGAAACTGCGCGTAGCTCCAGCAAGGAAGACAACCAGATAAGTAGTAGCCGGTAATATTCCAGTTTAACCATAGTTGATTTTTTACAACCATATAATCACTCCAAATATACAATCTCCGGATATCTATCACCATTTAGCATTTCACCTAACATATATACTGCATTTAGCATACAGCAACAGTTGCAGTACCAATACTGCAACTAAATAATTGTACATATTGTAAATATTTACACCTGTATTTTCAAACATAGATTTTATAGCCAAGTGTAATGGATCTGATGATGATCGCTTGACGATCGAAACTGGTCATCCTAGTGTATTTATTAATCTCATGTAATTTATTACAGGATTAGGGCATCAGCCAGCTCTTTTGGGTATATTCGTGTTGACCGACTGAAAAGCACCAAACTCTTGTTCACTTTCTAGTGTTTAACAAGGCGGCTTTTATAATTTGAGATGCCTATCCTGAGCCACATACCAACCCCAAATCCGCGAAGGATAAGTTAAGAGCTAAGAGAATACAACAAGATTTTAGCAAACTCTGGACTAGTTAGTTATTATTGTCTTAAGGGGCGGAACTACGAGGTCATCTGCCCCTAAACCCTTGACTACCAATGCATTCAGACATCCCTGATCTCAGAGTCAACAGTCTCACTGGAGTTAACATCTGCGATACCTGGATGAGGGAATGGCTCCAAAATGCCCCCAGCAACATGCCAATCATTACCTTGAATCACCCTGGCTTTGATCAACCCCGTGAGGTATGATCAACTCTAAACCGACTGAGAACAGGTCACGGAAGATGTGCAGATTCACTTTTTAAATCAGGAATGTTGCCTTCACCATCCAAGACAGATTATTTAACACATCAGAGCATCTAGAGGAGATTATGACCCCAAATTCCATCAAATTTATACAAGAACTAGCTGTTTGTTTGGATTTCTTAATTTTACGGTTTAAATGTACTTAACCCGCAAAGACTGGCACATGGGTATTATTGACCCGAGTCATAAATAATGCTCTATATTTTGGTTTTGGTCAGCCCTTATTTCCTGTCGCTTACAGTACCTACCTTTCTAGCCTTGAAATTCACCCTGGAAAAGAATCATGTCCATAGCTTTTTTAACACTCAAGTTATTTCTATATTATTTACGGTTGGGTCAGATTTACCCATGACGCCCGTCCTTGTGTGTCAATTTTCGGCGTACGTTAGTCGGGACAATCTGTAAAATATATAGGAGGCAAATCCACCTATTTTTGTGCAGCACAATCACATAGCTCACGTTCTTGTTGATCCTTGTTTAGGGTCTAAGGACACCTTGGTCATCAGCTCCTTTGTTCAAAAAAATTAAGATAACTGTTCTGCCGCTACATTTCTCTACATGTTAAATTTGAAAAAATATAAATAAACCTCATTTGATTACACCAGGTGTAAAATTACTTCATTAAAATACGTACGACTACGACATTAAGGGAGTGATACACAATGTCACACAGCGCCAGTTATTATTATTATTATTATTATTATTATTAAGCGTATGGTACTTTACATAATTGACAAGTATATACAATATTATACAAAAACCTGCAAAGAAATGGAACAGATTGCGGTATAAAATTCTAATCAGGTTGAAATTTAGTACACAATATTTGTGCATAGTTGTACAATAACGTAGTGAAAACCACACGGGCCACTTTCAATTTTGAACGCCAATATTGAACGCTGAAAACCTGCTGGGTGATGGCATGAGCGAGAAGGTGGGAAGAGGTAAAGCTGACCTTGCATCCTAGACTAGCAAGGAGCGATGGCTCCCGGCCACCTGGCAGCAACCTGTCGTGCTGCGTTGCATTCCTAACCTTCCACCTTATGCCTTTATGCCTTCTTCAACAAATACTCTCAACTTCAACTCCTGCTTACCTGCATTCTCAGTTTCACCGCCTCTCGTAGAGCATACTCTTGGAACACGGTCAAAAAACGACACACTCTTGCTGATACCCATACACCGCACAGTACGCTATACCAACTCCTTCGTTGTTGCTACTGCACGACTGTAGAACAATCTGCCTCGCTCTGTCAGAGGAGCAACCCCGTCCAGCTTCAAGCAGCGTTGCCAGCAGTACAAACTCACTAAGTAAATGAAAGTTGAACTCAACACTTATGCTTATATTCTTACGTCGTATTGCTTACATTCAAACTTTCCAATTCTCACTGTCTCATTTACTCTCTATTTAGATATCTAAATAACCTTCTTCAGTAACGACTAATTATCTTCATCATCATCTTCATCACCATCATTAGTCTACATTTTTCACTATTTCCTTACCTTACTGCAATTTTAAACTTACTTCTAAGTATCTTAGTTATTCACCCTAACAATGCAACAATTTACCGCCTACACCACCAAGCTAATCCAGTTTATATGCATTTTACATTGTAAAAATATTGTAAAATTGTTAGATTTAAGTTGTATTTGTATTGTTCATTATCAAGCTAATCCATTTCATATGTATATTATATTATATCTACATTGTAATATTGTTAGATTTAAGTTGTATTTGTATTTTTCATTACTTATCATTTGTATAATCTGCTTAGATGGAAGAGAGTGCCCAATGGCCCTAATCTTGCCAGACAAAATAAATCTATCTATCTATCCCTTTGGACTATGCAAAACAAAAGTGATGTTTCGGATGAACAGGTCCCAAATCGTTCCTTCATCAAGCCATGTAAGTGTGATAATTTAATTTTGTCTGGTTTTAATTTTACTGGCACAGACAACAATTAATGTTAAACTTAACAGTCGAAATATTTACAAATGTCAGGAAGTGACACTGACGATGTTCAATTGGAACACCTTCCAAATTGTAATCCTTGGAATGTGGTAGTTTGTCTACAAGGCTGCTTTGCTGAAAGTGATCGCTATGAAAGCTGGTGACCGGGAACCATCGCGTGCTGTTAGGATTCAAGGTCAGCTTTACCTCTTCCCATCTCCTCGCTCATGCCACCGTCCGGCAGGTTTTCAGCGTTCAATATTGGCGTTCAAGATTGAAAGTGGCCTGTGTGGTTTTAACTACGTCATTATACAACTTTGTAGGAATATTGTGTACTGAATTTACCCTCTTGCTATTTGCCAATTTAATAAGTTTGGATATTAATCGTTGCTTAAACAAGACGGATTAGAGGCCAATCTCTGCCATTGCAAGTTTGAAGTTATGCAAATCATAAGCTTTATATTTGGCAAGATAATTTCAGCGCAGTGACCTCATTGGTTTTATCATCGTTGTATTGCTGGTGAAGTATTGAGGAATTAAGTGTTCCTACTGCTGATTCCAAACATGTTTTATGGTGTTCTGAACTGTAGCTGTCATTACTGGACCGGTACCGTTCATTTGTGCTTTCAATAGCGTCTGGAACCACCGTGAGGCGTCTATTGAAATTGTTTATGGGCCTAGTTCATTAAGACTTTTGACATGGCTCATGTTGGGCGTGAGATGTTTCAATCTCGCTTTATGGTGCACCATAAAAGATTGAATTTTGAGTGCTAGGCGAGGAATAATCTTGTATCGTTATCTGTGATATCGGCTGATGAAGGGCCCAAAAATATTAATTAGGCCTCGAAACATGTCCCACTAGTGACCACCCAGTGATCTCTATTAATAAAGTATTAATCAGGCGGAACCTTTAACCTCTTTGTACTAATTAGTTTATCAATACGGAACCAGAATTAACCTTTTAAGTTCTAAAATACTAAATTTCAACCAGATAAGAATCTTACACCGCAATCCGTTTCCTTGTAAGTAGTGAACAATTACACATGGATATCTAAATTATTTATCCATTGCACTAGGGATACTGAGACATCAGCAAGGTCTTTCTGGTCTCCACCACAAGCACGCAGAGAGCATTCGTCCATTATGTGACGCATAGTCTGGACCAATGCACTACAATCACAGGCTGGAGCGTTCCTGAAGTCCCACTGGTGAAGAGAGAATGCAGGTCCTCCACAATTAGTGCGAAATCTGTTTAGTGATGACCACGTTCGTCTTGGCAAACTGAAACCAACTGGGGCATGGTTTGGATTAAAGAGGTTGGTTGGTCGGTTCTTAAGTTTAGGGGCTGCAACAACGTGGTCATGTAGCCCCGTGTACTTTGGGTGTGTGTAGAATCTGTCTGATAACCGGTGTTAATTGTGATGACTGTATTAGTGTGTGTTATCTGTTTTTTTTAAATTAAAGTAAGGACTGCAGACTATTTGAATTTTTTCAAATAGTTCCTACTTTTGCCGCCAAACGCCACCGTCAACGACTACTAGTTCAGAACTTAGCTACCAGACGCCACCGCAGTCGGCTCTTGGCAACGAACGTAGGAACCTAAGAGCGTTGTTTACCTTCTTAACCTATACAATTTAGCTTCACACAGGTGTAATTAGTGGAAGGTTCTTTAACATGCCATAAATCTATGACATGGGACCGCCGGCTTTACTTCCCCTCCGAAGGAAGGCATACTGAGGGATTAAAGAGGCTTGGCCACTCCGGAGCTGTACGAAACCATTGCTCTTTCCATTCCTCTTTTAAATTGAATCCAGCATCCATTAGATTTTTAGCTGTTTTCATTGGTGGCTTACGGGATTTCAGCCTTTGTCTCCAGAGATCTGCAACATCCCTGTGAATGGGTAGAGTTGGATTGGACATGATCTTATCATATTTTTGAACAAGGGCTCATGATCGTCGCAGTTTTTGTGGAGCAATGTGAGACAGGACTGGCAGCCATTGTGTTGCAGTAGGCTTTAGAGTACCGGAGATGATACGCATGGTGGTGTTAAGTTGTACATCGACTTTTTTTACGTGGCAACTGTTAAGCCATGCTGAAGAGCAGTATTCAGCTGCAGAGTATACGAGGCCAAGCGCAGTACGTAGTAGTGTGTCCGCTGAAGCACCCCATGAAGTTCCACACAATTTAAATAGAACATTATATTCATTATATTCATGGTTGTCAGCAAAGAAGTAATTGATACCATATTATCAGATACTGATAAAGCCATCGAACGAGTTCATTCGTATAAATATCTAGGATGCTACCTGAATGACAAATGGGACTGCAGTCATGAAATCAAAGCTCGCATTGAGCAAGCCAAGGGTGTCTATCAAAATGAAGAAAATGCTGTGTCACCGAGATCTTAGTCTGAGAACGAGACTACTTGCCCTCAAGTGTTACATAATTCCCATACTAATGTATGGACACGAGGGGTGGACGTTAACCGAAACCTTGGAGAAGAAGTTGGAAGCATTTGAAATGTGGCTGTAACGTCGCATGCTTCGTATATCGTGGACCGACAAGGTGAGAAACACCGAGGTGCTGGATCGGATGGGCAAGGAGATGGAGGTGCTCTACAACATCAAGCGACAGAAGCTACAATATTTTGGCCACGTGATTCGAAATAACAAGTACCGATTCCAGCAGCTAATCATGGAAGGAAAGATTGAAGGACGGCGCAGACCAGGGAGGAGGAGGATCTCCTGGCTCAAGAATTTGCGGGAATGGTTTGAACTTGACTCAGCATCTCTGTTTCGAACTGCAACCTCGAGGCAAGGGATTGCAATGATGATCGCCAATCTTCGACGCGGAGACGGCATATAAAGTAGAAGAAGAAGAAGATCTCAGCTTAGATCCCAGGTTTTCCAGATGCTTTCTGTAAGACAGAGTTCGGTCAAGCGTTACCCCGAGATACGCCAGTTCTCAAGTGTTAAATGCTATACGCTAAATAAATAAATAAATCGGGCTTCAGACATTTGCCTGTGGAGCATAAACTCGTGGATTTAAATTTAAGAACGCGAATAATGCGGGGCGTGCAGGCGAGAGAGAGAGAGCATTTAAAATCTCTGCGAGGGGTCATCTTGATCTGGCAGTGACTATACCGAAGTGCTCTCGGAGCGTCTCTGAACCCTGACCCCTCCAACGGAGCAGAAAAGATTTATTCTTGTGATTCCCCGTTTGTAATTTATAGCCTGAGCTCTCTTCGTCTTCTCCTTGGACGAGATATGCAGAGTCGGCTCACAGCTGCAATTTAATTGAGACTTCGTGATTCCTTCTACCTCTTTTATCAGCAACCACTTCATTCTCATTCAAACTATGTCTTTATAGCTGTTACTTTATATAAGATTGTTAAGCGTTACCCCACAGCGTACCTGTTCTCGTTAAATCATCCACCGCCACCGCGAGCAAGTCCGGAGTTCGCAGGTTTGAATACAGGAGGCTATCCTGAGTAGGGTTTTCACCGTTTATTTCCACACTCCCTCCAGAAAAATGCTGGGATAGTACCTTACCTCAAATCCCGGGGCGCCTACCTCATACCTGTCCCTAATTCAGTTACACAGATTATTACAGTCATCACAGGAATGCAGGTTATCAGAAAATATTCAACACACGGGGCTGATGATCAAGATGTCTCGATCCCTTGAAATGAATTAACAACAACAACAACCACAACAACAACAGGCCACCTCGTGATGCAATATTTTTTTTCTTTTTTTTAGCGTATGGCTTTTAGTGCCGGGAGTGTCCGAGGACATGTTCGGCTCGCCAGTTTTGTAGCTGCTTCGAGACGGACACCCAATGGGTGAGCTACAAGTACCGTTGGGGAGGAAAGTTGGAAGGGAAGGGCGAGGAGTTGGAAGGTAGCGGCTGTGGCCTATAGTGAGGGACCAACCCCGGCATTTGCCTGGAAGGAAGATGGGAAACCACAGAAGACCATCTTCAAGGTTGCCGGCGAGGGGATTCGAACCTCCTCGCCTCCCGGATGTGAGCGACTGCCATTAGTCATTCCGTAACCACCACGGCTAACTCACCATAATAATAATAATAACTACCTAAAGTTCATTATCAAGGATGCATCTGTGCAAGATGACCATTGCAGATACGGTTGCCCAACATCGAAGATTGTTCAGCATATTATATCAGGTTGTCGCCATTTTGCAGGGACAGAATACAGGATGAGACAAGATTTTGTTGCCAAGATAGTACATCAAGAACTGGCTATACACCTTCAACTGCTGAGCCAAGAGAAAGTGCCGTACTATAAATACGCTCCTGAAAGTGTACTGGAAAATGACAGCTTTACGTTGTACTGGGATCGTACTGTATTGACAGACCAATCAGCTGTGCACAACAGACCTGATTTAGTTCTTGTTGACAAATGCATGAAGCACACCACCTTCATAGATGTGGCGATCCCAAACAGTGGCAACATGCTAACAAAGCATGTTGAAAAGCTGTCAAAATACACAGAGCATTCTGAACTCGTAAGGAAGCAATGGCACATGGCACAAGTCAGGACAGTTCCTATTATCATCTCCAGCACTGGCGTGATTCCCAACAACTTAAAGAAATCACTGACAGAGTTGAAATTAGGCTCAGGCCTTTTCAAACTTATGCAGAAAACAGTCATACTTTCTACGTGTCGCGTAGTAAGGCTGTTCTTGGGCAATCAGGCCTGAAGGAGTGAGGGAAAAGTGTAAAGCTACTACTCAATGCAGTCACCAAGAATTTGCTCCTTCTGGGATTGTAAATGTGTTCTTTCCAGCTAATATGCTGTGAATGTGTAAGCGCATGCGCAAAATAAACAATAATAATAAATAATAATATCGTATGGCATCAGGTGCCGGGTGCAAGATTTTGTTATTTTCGCCCAGAGGGCTGCTTGCATGTCGAATTCTGTTGTTCCTTGGAGCCTTATTAATGTCAAGGGAGTTAGATATCTAAACTCCCTGACACTATAGCGCTTTCTAGTAGAGAAAGGAGAAACTTTGTGCTGGCGGAAAATCCCGAGATTAATTTTTCCATTATGAACACGGCCTACTAAATTCAAATGGGTTCTTTAACATGCCAAAATCGTATGACATGCGTGTAGTGATTTTTGTCGCCTTAAAAAAAATATCACTTACCACGGCCAGGAGCGAACCTGCAAGGTTGGGGGTTGGTAGTCCGACACGATAACTACTCACCCACCGTGGCAAGCATAATAATAATAATAATAATAATAATAGTAATAATGTTTTTCGAAGAAAGGAAAATCCCCAGGGAAATCTTAATACTTGAGTGTGAAAATGGAATTTGGAAGAAAAATAAATCACATGAAATTTATTAAGTTACAGAAAAAATCCCAGATACCATAAGGAAACGGCGGTTACAGTTTCACGGAATGGATAATAACAGGCTCACAATGTAAACGGTCAGCCTAGCTTTATCAATGACAAATTAAAACTGGCTAAAAGAAATCAGTGAAGACATAAATCAAATTGGCTGTCATGAAGAAACCATTCAAGACAGAACTTTAATTCACAAATACAACTTTAGTGAGAAGCCCACCGGACAAAATACAGGATGGACAGTAAAGGGAACACAGCGAGAGGATGAAGAGATATCCGGAAGGGAAGGAGAATAAGTGCTAATTAGTTCAAACGCACTCCTCAGTTGCGCACAACGAATAAAAACATATCAATAATGTTACGGCTTTTAGAGACGCTGCGGTGCCGGAATTTTGCCCCTAAGGAGATCTTTAACGTGTCGGTAAATCTACTGACACGGCTCCCTCGCATATGTGCACCCCAAAATGCCAACTGGTTGCGCAAGGATTTGATCCTGCAACCTTGGGAACAGTAGGTGAGAATGTTACCGCTGATGTAGGGGCTAGTATTCTTGGTTGACTCCCCCAGAGGTCCGGGTTCGATTCCCATCTCAGCCATCTTGGAAGTGGTTTCCCCCAACTCTACTCCAGGCAAATGCCGGGATGGTTCCTAAGTTAAGGCCACGGCACCTCCTTCCCAATCATTACTTGAATGATAAATACACACACTAATACAGTGATCACAATAACACAGGTTATCATATCAAACATCCACACATATAAAAGTACACGGGGCTAAATGACTACGAAGTCTAGGCCCATCATATGAAACAACAGCAACAGTGTAAAATAGAAATTCTTATTACGTCATATTTTGCAATTTTTAAAAGAATTTAGTCATAATTACAATGTTTAAATTTTCTTATTTCGATCTTAATAATCCTGTTTCTAGTAAGCTCACCGCCAGAATAACAATCCACCCCTTTGAGACAGCTTGTTAATCACTTTGTACAAGTCGCCTAATTAATACACGGAATTATATCAAGGTTTTAATCCATACATGTAAAGAGTAAAACTATGTTATATAAACTTGGGCCCTGAAGTGAATATGTACTGAGTACAGTAGGATATGTCCCTGCCCATTTTAGTCGTATTGTCCGAGTACTCATGAATGGGCGGTTTAGTAATCGCCGCGTAGGAAGAGGTGGTTCTAGTGCTTGGCCTCCACACTCACCGAACTTAAACCCTCAAGAGCGTTTTTTTTTTGGCGGGGCATTTAAAGTTAGTGATGCACTCAACTGCTGTGGAGGATCATGATACACTTCTTACACGAAATGTGCAGGGTTGTCAAATGATATGTACAACGCCAGGCTGTTTTGAACGTGTTCGTACTACAGCAGATAATAAGCTATGTTTGGTAATCAAAATAATCGAAAACGATTAAGCGACTAACCCAGTATTCGATTAATTGATTAGTAGACATGAGATAAGCAAAAGGGTGATAACTCAAACAAAAACATTAACCCTTCATGGGATAGTGGTGTCTATATTAACAACCTGCCATATGGACAGTTTATGCTTTCAAAGATGATGATAGTTGAATCTTTAGGTTTAAGTCAAATTTCGGAGAATGTTAATGCCCAAGTGCTAGTATTTCTAAAAATCAAATATTATATACGTATCTAATTGACGTACCGGTAATGTGTTAGAAAAAAATTAAATCAAAGTAAAACTAAAAACATTATCAATTAAAGTGTAAACAAATTATAAATATAGAAATAAAATCATAACAATAAAATTACAATAACAAAAGAAACATAAAAATTAAAATAATAAACATAACGATAAAAATTATGAAAATAATTGCAAAAATCAATTCGAAATTAGTCAATTAACTAAATCAATAAAAATATCAAAATTAAATCAATTAGGACATAAATTAAAAAAATTAACAAGAAGTTCCGTGACGAACTAAAGAGCCTACTTTTCATGCCAATGATTATTCTACAGTATATGAACCTATCTAGAATAATGACGAAATTAAGTTGCTAGTATCGAAATTTCTAATTAGTTCGAAATACTGTATACCTGGCATAATGTAGCCTAATAGGCACCACAGTTGGCAGCCCTGATGACTGAATATATTCTTAGTTCCATCTCTTAAGGTACAGAATACAAAATTTGGTTGAAGTCCAATGAATAGCATGGACGTTACATGCAGTTAAACATTGGATTTAACAGCGCGCGTAAAATCATGTTGGCAACAATGTCATGCATGTATTGGTCAGAAATAATCTGAAATAATATGATCTATTGTTGTGCCAATTTTGAATGAAATCCATTAGTTAGTATAGAAGTTACATGCATTTTAAAATTGGACCTATCAGCAGGCTTAGAATCATGTTGGCAGCACTGACGTATATTAGTTACTCCAAATTCATCTGGAATGCCAGGTACTATACGTGTGCAAAGTTTAGAGCTATTGGCTTGCATACTTTCTGATATATTGATATTAGGCTAACAAAAATAGGGACAGTACATATTAACAGTTGGCAGCCCTGGTTGCTCTTAAGAATACGCATAGTCATATCTGTTATGGTACACATAGCACATACGAAATTTGGTTCAAATCCAAATGATAGTATGGAAGTTGCATGTATTTAAAGTTGGACCTGTCAGCAGGCCTAGAATCATGTTGGTAGCACTGACGTATATAAGTTACTCCAAATTAATATAGAATGTCAGGTACTATACGTGTGCATAGTTTAAAGCTGTCGGCTTGCATACTTTCTGATATATTGGTATTTGGATAAAATAAATTAGGAGCATTTATTAACAGTTTGCAGCCCTGGTAGGTCGTAAGAATACGCTCAGTCATATCTGTTTATGTACACATACAACATACGAAATTCGGTTGAATTCCAATTGATAGTGTAGAAGTTATATGCATTTAAAAATTGGACCTATCAGCCGGCTTATAATCATTTTGGCAACACTGCCATGTATGGACTCCTGGAAATTAAACTGCAATATTATTATCTATACGTCTGCCAATTTTGAAATAGCTCCCATTCATGCCTTCCAAGATATACATCATGGAGCTCAAATTTCAATTGCGATTTTTTAGCAGTTGGTAGCACTGACATCATTTTCAAATATGGCCGTGAGATATTCAGGTATAGATCTTTAATCCTACCAAATTTTGTTTCGATTGCTCCAGCCGTTTAGGAGTTGATAGGGGGACACACACACACAGCCAGCCAGCCAGACAGACAGACAGACACACATTTGCCCGATCTCATATGTCTACTTTTTCCTCATTTTTGCAAAATGTGAAAAGTAGGCTAAAAAAATATCTAAACATGATTTTTAGAGAAATTAAAAATAACATTCTTCTTTATTTGTTTCATCCAACGTTGGGGGAAATGAAATCAATCATTTTTTAGCCTACTTTTCACATTTTGCAAAAATGAGGAAAAAGTAGACTTATGAGATCGATCCGGGAAAATGTGTGTCTGTCTGTCTGTCTATGTGTCTGTCTGTCTGTCTGTCCTTCTGTCTGTCTGTCTGGCTGTGTGTGTGTGTCCCCCCCCCCCCCCCCCCCCTATCAACTCCTAAACGGCTGCAGCAATCAAAACCAAATTTAGTATGAGTAAAGATGTGCACTCGAATATCTCACGTCCATATTTGAAAATGATGTCAGTGCTACCAACTGCTGATAAAACGCACTAGAAATTTGAGCTCCATGTTGGATATCTTACAAGGTATGCATGGGAGCTATTCCAAAATTGGCACACATGTAGATAAGACTATTTCAGTTTAATTTCCAGGATGCAATCCATGACAGTGTTGCCAAAATAATTTTAAGCCTTCTGATAGGTCCAATGTTTAAATGCATATAACTTCTACACTATCAATTGGATTTCAACCACATTTTGTATGTAATATCTGTACATAAACAGATATGACTGAGCGTATTCTTAAGAGCCACCAGGGCTGCCAACTGTTAATAATTGCTCTCTCTCTCTATCTTTTTAAAATCCAATTACCAATATATCAGAAAGTATGCAAGCCAAGAGCTTTAAACTATGCACACGTATATTCTGACATTTTAGATTAATCTGGAGTAACTTATATACGTCAGTTCTACCAACATGATTATAAGCCTGCTGATAGTACCAATTTTAAATACATGTAACTTCTATACTATCAGTTGGATTTCAACCAAATTTCGTATGTGCTATGTGTACCATAACAGATATGACTATAAGTATTGTTAAGAGCAATCAGGGCTGCCAACTGTTAATAAATGCTGTCTATATTTTTTTTTACACTAATATCAACATATCAGAAAGTATGCAAGCCAACAGCCCTATACTTTGCACACGTATAGCACCTGACATTCTAGATTAATTTGGAGTAATTAATACAAGGCAGTGCTACCAACATGATTATATGCCTGCTGATATGTCCAATTTTAAAATGCATGTAACTTCTATACTAACAAATGTATTTCATCCAACATTGGCACAACAGGATATCATAATATTTCAGATTATTTCTGACCAGCACACGCATGTTATTGTTGGCAACATGCTTTTACGCGTGCTGATAGATCCAGGTCTAACTGCATGTAACGTCCTTTGGACTTCAACCAAATTTTGTATTCTGTACTTAAAAAATGGAACTAAGAATATATTCAGTCACCAGGGCTGCCAACTGTAGTGCTCTATTAGGCTACATTATACCAGGTATATTTTGAACTAATTAGATATTTCGATATTACCAACTTAATTTCGTCATTATTCTAGATAGGTTCATATACTGTAGAATAATCATTGGCATGAAAAGTAGGCTGTATAGTTCTTCACGGAACTTCTTGTTATTATATTAGTTTGAGCTTTTCCGCTGGCCCAGTATCGCCTCATCCTTTGAGATCCTGCTTCCCTTTCTTGGCAGAGACGTGGATCATACGCTTTTGTTTGAATTTAACTTGGAACCGTCGTTTCTTATCCTTGGTGATTGTTTTGGCTGTTTTGTCCGTGAGCATGGTGTCTGTAATTTGGAGTTATACGAGGTCTTTCCCTGTTTCCTTAAACCAAAGAGGTTTTGTTTTTTTATTACGAAAGTAGTCGAAGATCTTTTGGTTAGTCTATTTGAATTCATTCGGAGGATGTGTCCATAAAAATCAATTCTCCGTTTTTAGCCTACTTTTCACATTTTGCAACAAGAAGTTCCGTGAAGAACTATACAGCCTACTTTTCATGCCAATGATTATTCTACAGTATATGAACCTATCTAGAATAATGCCAAAAATAAAGTTGGTAATATCGAAATATCTAATTAGTTCAATATACCTGGTATAATGTAGCCTAATAGAGCACTACAGTTGCCAGCCCTGGTGACTGAATATATTCATAGTTCCATCTCTTAAGGTACAGAATACAAAATTTGGTTGAAGTCCAATGGACGTTACATGCAGTTAGACACTGGATCTATCATCACGCGTAAAAGCATGTTGGCAACAATGTCATGCGTGTGCTGGTCAGAAATAATCTGAATTATTATGATATCTTGTTGTGCCAATTTTGGATGAAATCCATTTGTTAGTATAGAAGTTACATGTATTTTAAAATTGGACATATCAGCAGGCATAGAATCATGTTGGCAGCACTGCCTTGTATTAATTATTCCAAATTAATCTAGAATGTCAGGTGCTATACGTGTGCGAAGTATAGAGCTGTTGGCTTGCATACTTTCTGATATATTGATACTAGGGTAAAAAGAATATAGACAGCATTTATTAACAGTTGGCAGCCCTGATTGCTCTTAACAATACTTATAGTCATATCTGTTATGGTACACATAGCACATACGAAATTTGGTTGAAATCCAACTGATAGTATAGAAGTTACATGTATTTAAAAATTGGTACTACCAGCAGGCTTATAATCATGTTGGTAGAACTGACGTATATAAGTTACTCCAAATTAATCTAAAATGTCAGAATATACGTGTGCATAGTTTAAAGCTGTTGGCTTGCATACTTTCTGATATATTGGTATTTGGATAAAAAAAATTAGAGCAATTATTAACAGTTGGCAGCCCTGGTGGCTCATAAGAATACGCTCAGTCATATCTGTTTATGCACAGATATTACATACAAAATTTGGTTGAAATCCAATTGATAGTGTAGAAGTTATATGCATTTAAACATTGGACTTATCAGAAGGCTTAACATTATTTTGGTAACACTGTCATGGTTGGCCTCCTGGAAATTAAACAGAAATAGTATTATCTACATGTGTGCCAATTTTGGAATAATTCCCATGCATACCTTACAAGATATCCAACATGGAGCTCAAATTTCTAGTGCGTTTTTTCAGCAGTTGGTAGCACTAACATCATTTTGAAATATGGACGTTAGCTATTCCGGTGCACATCTTTACTCATACTAAATTTGGTTTTGATTGCTGCAGCCATTTAGGAGTTGATAGGGGGACACACACACACACAGCCAGACAGACAGACAGAAGGACAAACAGACAGACAGACAGACAGACAGACAGACAGACAGACACACATTTTTCCGGATCGATCTCATAAGTCCACTTTTTCCTCATTTTTGCAAAATGTGAAAAGTAGGCTAAAAATGAGGGAAAAGTAGACTTATGAGATCGATCCTGGAAAAGTCTGTCTGTCTGGCTGTGTGTGTGTCCCGTCCCCCCCCTATCAACTCCTAAACGGCTGCAGCAATCAAAACCAAATTTAGTATGAGTGAAGATGTGCACCGGAATATCTCACGTCCATATTTGAAAATGATGTCAGTGCTACCAACTGCTGAAAAAACGCACTAGAAATTTGAGCTCCATGTTGGATATCTTGCAAGGTATGCATGGGAGCTATTCCAAAATTCGCACACTTGTAGATAAGACTATTTCAGTTTAATTTCCAGGAGGCCATACATGACAGTGTTGCCAAAATAATGTTAAGCCTTCTGATAGGTCCAATGTTTAAATGCATATAACTTCTACACTATCAATTGGATTTCAACCAAATTTTGTATGTAATATCTGTACATAAACAGATATGACTGAGCGTATTCTTAAGGCCACCAGGGCTGCCAACTGTTAATAATTGCTCTCTCTATTTTTTTCATCAAAATACCTATATATCAGAAAGTATGCAAGCCAACAGCTTTAAACTATGCACACGTATATTCTGACATTTTAGATTAATTTGGAGTAACTTATATACGTCAGTTCTACCAACATTATTATAAACCTGCTGATAGTACCAATTTTTAAATACATGTAACTTCTATACTATCAGTTGGATTTCAACCAAATTTCGTATGTGCTATGTGTACCATAACAGATATTACTATTAGTATTGTTAAGAGCAATCAGGGCTGCCAACTGTTAATAAATGCTGTCTATATATTTTTTACCCTAATATCAATATATCAGAAAGTATGCAAGCCAACAGCTCTATACTTTGCACACGTATAGCACCTGACATTCTAGATTAATTTCGAGTAATTAATACAAGGCAGTGCTGCCAACATGATTCTATGCCTTCTGATATGTCCAATTTTAAAACACATGTAACTTCTATACTAACAAATGTATTTCATCCAAAATTGGCACAACAAGATATCATAATTTTTCAGATTATTTCTGACCAGCACACGCATGACATTGTTGGCAACATGCTTTTACGCGTGCTGATAGATCCAATGTCTAACTTCATGTAACGTCCATTGGACTTCAACCAAATTTTGTATTCTGTACCTTAAGAGATGGAACTAAGAATATATTCAGTCACCAGGGCTGCCAACTGTAGTGCTCTATTTGGCTACATTATACCAGGTATATTTTGAACTAATTAGATATTTCGATATTACCAACTTAATTTCGTCATTATTCTAGATAAGTTCCTATTCTGTAGAATAATCATTGGCATGAAAAGTAGGCTGAATAGTTCTTCACGGAACTTCTTGTTTTTATTGTGTCCGAGAGTTTTTCAGTCTTTTGGCAAAACGTTTCGTTCCTGACATGGAATAATTTGTTATGGAATTTGGGGCCTAAGATTTTGCGTAACATCTTTCTCTCGTTGACCTCCAGCCTTTCAAGCGGTCCCTGGGTGGTGTGAGACAATATTTCGTCTGCATATAAGGCTTCTGGTTTAATTATCTTATCTTGATATTCCAGGAGAGAGAGTTCTTGTTATAAGTGTCCTTCATAAATTGAAAGGCCAGTTCAATTTTATTTCTCCTGGATTCCATTGCCTTTTTCTCTAGCGCATTCCTGCTGATCCATTCCCCAAGATAGTAATAATCTTAATATATAATACGCTAAGGATAAGGTCTATGTTTCACAAAACTCAAGCTCCTAAATCAGAAGGAGTTAGAAGGTGTGGTTTGTACCAAAATCTTCCAAATCGTCTCATTAGTACAGGAAAAATCATGCATTTCTTGAAAAGTCACGGAAATAAATGTATTTGTAATAAAGTGCTTTTAAACAAATAAACAAGACGATAGCCCCTGCGAGTACTCTGTCGCATACAGCCCGCACAGCATTAGAGCCACGCGGGTAGTCTGTACACACGGGACGCACACAACCCATTATTCAAGAGTTCTCGCACGGGTGCGCTAATTATAATAATTAAAATAAATTAAAATGTAAAGAAAAGGTTTTCCCTCTTAAGTGTTAATTCAACTGTGGCGGATATCAGAATATGTCATTGAAATGGACAGACACGTTATTATTTGCTAGAAATTCTCCGCTAGGTTCTTGCCAATTCACCGATGTCCGTCTACAGGAAAATGTTAAAACAGCGTTCCCATTAAAATTATCCCTGTGCACTGCTCGAGGTTATGGAGACGCTTCAAGTCTTCTTTTGAGAGTTTGAAACAGGCCGACACTTTGACAGAGGGAGAGGTTAAATGCTGTCGCCCCACTGACCAGTAATTAAGCTCACCGGACAAAAAAAATATATCGTCACCCCCCTGGAGACATCGTTCAAATAGCGCCTTGATTTAGTGAGTCAGCAACTTCCTACAGGTGTGTCACATTGGAGCTGACGATCCATCAATATCTTAGACGAGGTGTTCTAAATAACCACGATCTGCTTCTGTCCATAGTTGCATTGAGGTACGAACTAGCGCTGCACAGTGGGTCAAAATTGAAATCTAGGAGGACAAAATTATTTATTTTCATAATTAAAAAATCAAAATTTATTACTTCTACAGAATTCTCATATAATTGCCGCTCACTATTCTGTGATATAAACGCATCTTAGTGTAAATATATCACCACTGTTCGAGCAGTCTGAATTGGAGGGTGAATGTAAGTGGCTGTGGTTTGGTTGTCTTTGTGGTTAGTGTGATGCTTTAAGATGGAACATGCAGCTGAAGGTAAACGTGATTCAGTTATTAATGGGTGTAATTGTTACGTAATTTTAGCTATATTTGCATTATATAATATTTAACTATTATTTTTAAAATTATATTATTACTTAGATTTTTAGTATGTCGCGTCACTCTGCGTCACTTTCTACTTAATGTTAAAATGTAGATAAAGTCTTGTAGTTTACGCCTGTTATAAGATGTTTTGCATCTTTTTGCAACTTACTTAGTTATTTTACGTTTTAGAAGATGCCGCGCAACAAGTTCTCACACGTTTACAACTGTTTGAAGCACTGGGTTCGACGATTATGTCAAAAAGTGGAACTTTGTGATTTTGTTAAAAGTAAATTAGGGGTAGAGCATTGTTCTGAAGAGGTAACTGAATGCTCTATCCAACTCCTAGTCATAGACAAATTCTTGCATGTGTAGACGTAGCTTAAAAAAGGTGTTAACTGATGTTTATTACTGTATGAAGTAAACAAATTATATACGTTGCTTTCACTCTAAATTCATGATTAAAACGTAAAAATAATTCCCCCCCCCCCCTTGATTTTGATTTTGACCAACAGTGCATTGATATTTTTAATCGATGAATGCTTGCCAGGGTGGGTGAGTGGTTATCGTGTCGGACTACCAACCCCAAGCTTGCAGGTTCGCTCCTGGCCGTGATAAGTGATTTTTTTAAGGCGACAAAAATCACGGCACGCATGCCATACGTTGTTGGCATGTTAAAGAACCCATTTGAATTCAGTAGGCCGTGCTCATAAGGGCAAAATTAATCTCGGGATTTTCCGCCAACACAAAGTTCCTCCATTCTCTACTACAAACCGCTATAGTGTCAACCTCCTTGACTCTCATAGCGTTCCAAGGAACGACTAAATTCAACATGCAAGCTGCCCTATGGGCGCAAATAACAAAGATTGCACCCGGCATCCGAGGTCAAACGATATTATTATTATTATCGATTAATTTCAGATATCAAATAATCGATTAATCGAAGCAGTGGAATCGATTAATTGCAAAAAATTACAATTAATCGATTGTGGGATTAATCGATTGGTCTTTTAATCGATTGATATTTTTTTGCTGATTAATCGATATACTTCGCTCCTTTTACTACGCTCTCACAGGAGAAAATTCATACATTTATTGAATTTAAATGTATTGTATCATATATTTTTAGCATCTTGTTTTCATTTATGAAAAAAAACAAGATATTCAGTAAAGAACATATAGCCTACTTTCTCCTAAATGCATGGGTATTGTTATAACTCTTTGTCCTTTTTAAGGATTATAATTGAATGTTGGTTGTAATAGCATGTTGAAATACAGCGAGCTATACGGATATTAAACATAAATATGAGGTGCCCATTGCTAGTGCTACCTCTATAAAAAGTTTCATTCAATTCGGTTTCACCGTGTATATAATTGATATGGGGAATCGATTTGCACACATGCATGGCGGCCATATGCAAACTATTGGACTGATGACCTTGTAGATTGGTCAAAGAACGCTTCTCACATATAGGTATGTTGTTGCAAAATTTGGTGGAGATCAGATTATTAGGTTGGTCGTAATTTGATTTAAGAGTTGAACATTTCGGTGGCTGCCATTACGTTTCCGTCAAGATGGCGGCGATATAAAACATGACCCTGAGGTGCTCTTTGCTAGTGCTACCTCTGTACCAAATTTCGTTCAATTCGGTTTCACCTTGTTTGAATTGATAGGGGGAATCGATTTGCACACAATACATGACCGCCATCTGCAAACTATTGGGCCGATGACCTTGTAGTTTAGTCAAACGACGCTCGCCATATAAATATATGTTGTTGCAAAATTTGGAAAAGATCGGATGATTAGGTTAGTCGCAATTTGATTTAAGCTTTGAACATTTGGGTGGCCGCCATTACGTGTCCGTCAAGATGGCGGGCGGCGATACGAGAGATGACTCTGAGGTGCCCTTTGCTATTTCTACCTATGCACAAAATTTCGTTCATTTCGGTTTAACGGTGTTCGAATTGATAGGGGGGGGGGGGGCAGACATTGAGAGTACACACACTAACACACACACTCTCACACAGAGACAGACATACACTTTTAGGTAGATTTCATTAGAAAGCTAACTATTGCAATGGGTCCCATGTTTCGACTTCCGGAAAATTTCGACATATCTTCGCGTTTCACATCCCCCAGACCCCAAAACCACCGTCAGTTCAAAAGTTTATATATAATTTATGTATGTATATATATTGGACTCTGGCCACATCCCTATTAACTGGGCTACAAGCATTACAGTACCGATTTTCAAGAACAAAGGAGATCCAGCGGAATGTTCAAACTATCGCCCAGTACGTCTTCTCTCACATACAATGAAGATCTTTGAGAGGATTCTTGATCGACGCCTACGTGCCATCGCCGAAATCAGCTCCAACCAGTGCGGGTTTGTCAAGGGGGCTGGAACCGCTGACGCCATCTTCGCAGCACGGATACTGATGGAGAAGCACCGTGAGAAAAGAAAGCCTCTGCATCTTGCCTTTCTTGACCTTGAAAAGGCCTTCGATCGTGTTCCTCAAGAGTTGATTTGGTATGCGCTCCGCAACCATGGTGTGCCAGAGTCATTTGTAAATGTGGTCAAGATGTTATACACGAACACAAGCAGTAGAGTTCGTTGTGCTGTTGGCACCTCGGAAAACTTTCCTGTAAATGTCGGCGTCCACCAAGGCTCAGCACTATCACCGTCCCTTTTTGTTCTTGTGATGGACACCATCACTCGTGACCTGCAACGGAATGTTCCTTGGACCCTTCTGTATGCAGATGATATAATGGTTGCAGATGACACCCGAGAAAAACTCCAATGTCAAGTTGAAGATTGGAATAACCGCCTCTCCCAGTACGGCCTATGTCTGAATGTGAAAAAGAAGGAGTATCTGGAGTTAAACCCAAGCGACGGTACCATTCAAGTCGCTGGACAAAATCTAGTCAAGACAGAATGCTTCAGGTACCTTGGATCTCGTCTTCAGAGTGATGGCAACTTCAATGATGAAGTAAGAGCCAGGGTAAACGCAACCTGGTTGCGGTGGAAGGAGGTCACGGGTGTGCTTTGCGACAAGAAAATGCCACTTCGTCTCAAATCGAAAATATATCGGACAGTGGTACGGCCAGTTGCGCTGTTTGGAGTTGAATGTCGACCATCCGACAAAATTTCAGAACGTCGCCTGCACGCCATGGAAATGAGAATGCTCCGTTGGACAACGGGCATCTCCCTTATTGACCATGTCAGAAACGACACAATTCGGGAGCAAATGGGTGTCGCCCCAATTGTGGACAAAATGAGAGAGAAACGGCTCCGATGGTATGGCCATGCCTTGCGTGCAGCGCCTGATACTGTTAATAACTCTGTCCTTCACTTTGAGGTTGAAGGCCTACGGCCCAGAGGACGACCGAAGCAGCGTTGGCAAGACACAATAAATGGTGATTTAAAAATTACCGGCCTAAATCCAGCTGACGCACAAAACCGGACAAAATGGAGGTCAATGACCAAAAAAGCGGACCCTGCACCAGCGGGACAACGCTAGGAAGAAGAAGAAGAAGAAGATATATATATGTATATCAGTTTCTTGTGGACACGATAACTGCCGTAATTTTGCCCCAATCACTTTGAATTTTTTACATAATAAGTATCCCATTAAATTCTCGGTCGAGTTCGTTAATGGGCAAAATCGGTCAAAGGGGGTGAAAATGAGGGGCTTTTTTCGAAAAAGTGAAATATCACTATAACTCTCTTAATACATGAAATATCGAATCCATTCAAAGTTCATAATATGTGTCGGATAAGTGCCAAAAATTTATGTCAAATAAGTTTTTTGATAGCACCAACCATTGACCAAAGGGGTGGAAAAAAGTGGGTTTTTCGGGAAACATTAATCATATCTCTCTTAATAGGCACAATATCAAAACCGTACAAAATGGAAAATATTCCCCTAATAATTACCTAAAACTTTTGTCTGAAAGAAATTTTGATATGACCCACCATTACGCCAAGGGATGAGAAAATCGATTTCGGTATTAAAGAAAATGCCAAGTGCCATCAGAGGTTACCATGACAACGCTTCTAAATTGATCAGGGATGAGCTATCAGAGGTTGCCAAGACAACGCCATTGACGAGATCACATTCATTTTTAGCCTACTTTTCACACTTTGCAAAAATGAGGAAAAAGTAGACTTATGAGATCGATCCAGGAAAATGTGTATGTCTGCCTGTCTCTCCTTCTGTCTGGCTGGCTGTGTGTGTGTGTGTGTGTGTCCCCACCCCCTTATCAACTCCTAAACGGCTGCAGCAATCGAAACCAAATTTAGTATGAGTAAAGATGAATACCGGAATATCTCAAGCCCATATTTGAAAAAGATGTCAGTGCTACCAACTGCTAAAAAAAACGCATTAGAAATTTGAGCTCCATGTTGGATATCATGGAAGGCATACATGGGAGCAATTCCAAAATTGGCACACATGTAGATAATACTATTTCAGTTTAATTTCCAGGAGGCCATACATGACAGTGTTGCCAAAATAATTTTAAGCCTTCTAATAGGTCCAATATTTAAATGCACATAACTTCTACACTATCAATTGGATTTCAACCAAATTATGTATGTAATATAAGCACATAAGCAGGTATGACTGAGCGTATTATTAAGAGCCACCAGGGCTGCCAACTGTTAATAATTGTTCTCCCTACTTTTTATCCAAATACCAATATATCAGAAAGTATGCAAGCGTATAGTACCTGACATTTTACATTAATTTGGAGTATCTTATATACGTCAGTTCTACCAACATGATTCTAAGCCTGCTGATAGGACCAATTTTTAAATACATGTAACTTCTATACTGTCAGTTGGATTTCAACCAAATTTCGTATGTGCTATGTGTAATATAACAGATATGACTATAAGTATTCTTATGAGCAATTAGTGCTGCCAACTGTTAATAAATGGTGTCTATATTTTTTACCCTAATATCAATATATCAGAAAGTATGCAAGCCAACAGGTCTATACTTTGCATACGTATAGCACCTGACATTCTAGATTAATTTGGAGTAATTAATATAAGTCAGTGATGCCAAGATGATTCTATGCCTGATGATAGCTCCAATTTTAAAATACATATAACTTCTATACTAAAAAATGGATTTCATCCAAAATTGGCACAAAAATATATCATAATATTTCCGATTATTTCTGACCAGCATACGCATGACATTGTTGCCAACGTGCTTTTACGTGTGCTGATAGATCCAATGTATAACTCCATGTAACATCCTTTGGACTTCAACCACATTTTGTATTCTGTACCTTAAGAGATGGAATTAAGAATATATTCATCACCAGGGCTACCAACTGTATTGCTGCATTAGGCTACATTATGCCTAGTATACAGTATTTCGAACTAATTAAGACATTCCGATATTACCAACTTAATTTCGTCATTATTCTAGATAGGTTCATATACTGTAGATTAATCATTGGCATGAATCTTAATTTTAAGAAAAGTAGGCTCTTTAGTTCCGCACGGAACTTCTTGTTCCATCTGACTATGTGGGAAGCGGCTAACTGGTAGCATGCTGAACTTCTATGCCCAAGGTCGCTGGTTCAAAACCGGCCAAAGTCGTCGGATTTTCTAAGAGCGCTAAAAATCCCTCAGCATGCTTTTCTTAGAAGGGGAAGTTCCAACGTTCATTGCAAGTTGCTGGTTGCGGTGGAATCTAGCAGCCAAGTTCACAGTAGGTGTCGTTGACGGTAGTATTTGGTACAAAATTAGGTACTACTACTTAAAATTGACCTTCTGCAGACCTTAACTGAATTAGAGACTAATACAGTCATCACAATTAACACCGTTTATCAGACAGACTCTACACACACCCAATGTACACGGGGTTACATGACCACGTTGTCGCAGCCCCTAAACTGAGGAACCAACCAACATCTCTGCGGGAGATAAAATTTTGCGCGAAGAAGTAACAGACTGTTAGATAGTTACAAATCAGTTCCAAACCTTGCATAAGGACATTGTGATCAAAAGTATTAAAATGAACCCCAAATATGACAAGAAAGTTACCATCCCCATAAGACAATAAAATTTTAAAAATATGCATAGAAAGACGAAAAAAAGGTTAATTACGCTCCAATTGTAAAATACATTCTCGCAATAAATGAGGTCTGATCCACCTACGAAAACCTGCATATTTCGCCTATTTTAGCCTATCCTCTAGTCTGCCCGGTGAAATCTACCTCCGCCTTCCGGCGTGCCGAGAGGAATTTTTTTGGCCCTGTGTAGATCTCATAAGTCTACTTTCATTTTTTGGAAAAAACGAAAGTAGGCTAAAAAGGCATATGCGATCACCTTTTGTTCGTGTGGGTCGTCGTCGTCGTCGTCCCCCCCCAATAACATCTTAATGGCTGGAGCGAGCACTACTAGAAGTTCACCTATGTGAGTTTCAGAAACCTGTTTACTACAAAACGAACTTGGCGGCCAAGCGATGTTCAAACATTTAAATAGACTTTTCTCGCGATTTAACCATCCGCACGCAGCGAAACTTGGTACAGCAAGTTTGTACACATTGAAGTGCACTGACAACTAACTTAGCTCAATTGTTTACATAATCGCAAGATAGCGGCTGTGCGAAATTTTAAAATTATGTTTTAATTTCATGTGTTCTAATCATGTGATCAAAGTCAACGTTGGAATAATGAACCTATGCAATAATTGTCATCTAAAGGTGCATAACTCTATGGCCTACATATATTTTAATCCAACATGGCGACCATCCGAAATATTTAGATGGTTCTCATTATCTATTAATCTTTGACAGCAATCAAACTGAAATTTTGTATGTAGATAGAGGCTATTAGCATAAGTTCACATATGGGACTTTCATTATCTTGGTGAGCACAAATCCAACATGGCGGCGACGCGAAACTTAAATATTAAATGGTCGTTTCTCGCGATTTAACCATCCGAGCGCAGTGAAACTTGGTAGGGTATATGCTTATACAAATTTTAATCCACTGGCGTGTAATTTATTTCAATTCTTCTCATAACCACAAGATGGCGGCTGTGCGAAATTTTAAATTCTCATTTTTTATTTCTTGTGTCCTAACCATGTGATTGAAGTTTGATTAATACACCTACACAATAATCTTACTGTAATATTACGTAACTCTAAGGCCTACATATATCAAAATCCAACCTGGCGACCATCCGAAATATTAGGCGTTTCTTAATATCTATGAATCCATTACAGCAATCAAACTGAAATTTTGTATGTTGATAGAGGCAATTAACATAAGTAGGATATATGAAAATAGGCGGTATAGTTCTTCACGGAACTACTTGTTTAATAATGTAGCTTCTTTGTGAAAACTAGGCTAAAATAAAGAAAAACAAAAATGTTCTTGTCCTAAATTGTGAACATTGAACAAGAATTCAAAATCTTTGATGAAAAATCTTCGTTTTCTTCTTCGAAATCCTTCCCAATTTGATTGCTGTTTGTCCTTCCACTGTCACTGACTCTTATTTGGATATTATCGGCTTCGGTGGCGTAGTCGGTAGCATGCTGAACTGCTGTGCCCAAGATAGCGGGTTCAAACCCGGCCGAAGTCGTAGGATTTTTTAAGAGCGTTAAAGTCCTTCAGTATGCCTTCCTTTGGAGGGGAAGTAAAGGCGGTGGTCCCATGTAATAGATTTATGACATGTAAAAGATCCTTCCACTACCTAAACTTGTGCGAAGCTAAATTTCTAGGTTATATTTTGTTGGCACGCTCTATGAAAGTTCCAACGTTCACCACTTGGTATCAGTGACATCTGGTGCCGAAAGTTGGAACTACTTGAAATTGAACGGACATTTAGCTAACCCTAACGGTGTTTGGTTGAAGCATCTACAAAATCAGATGAGCCGATCATGTCCTCGGACACTCCCGGCACTAAAAGCCATACGATAAATAAATAAATATATAAATAAATAAATAAATATATTAATAATGAATATCTGTCTATGAACTACAGGCTGGATAAACTAGAGGTCTTGGAATAGAGAATCCTCAGAAAAAAATATGGGTGTTGTTCAAACTGAAAGTTGATGGAAACTTCGAAGTAATGAAGAAATTTACCAGAAAGAAGAAATAATCTCTGAGACTATGAATAAGAAGAGGTTGACTTTTCTCAGACTTCTATACAGAATGGACCAAATATAGTCTCACCAAACGGATATTTGATTACTTCTGGAGAAAGAAGACCACAACAGCCTGGATTAAGGAAACAAAGACGGATATGGAAAGATTGAACATCTCTGAAGATCAACTGTTAGACAGAAATAGATTTAGGAACATACTGAGTAATTTGGAAGGGATTCAAGCCGCAGGAAGACCTAAGAAGACCGGAAGTGCCTGGACGGACGAACAGCGTAAACAGGCCAGCGAATGCATGAAGGAGTATTGGGTGCAGAGAAAACTTCGCACCAAGCAAAAGAAATGAAGTTGTAGCGTGATCCTAAGTGGTCCATTCGCATGTAAAAAAAAAAATGTTATTGTTAACATAAACAAAAACTGTTATAGATTACATAATTCCTAAAATAAGCCTGACTGAACTTAAGCGATGACCTCTCATTTAAACAATAGATAATTTAATAAAACTTCTAAACACCAATATCTCCCTAACATTTCCCTTATAAATTCATGAACATGGACATGCTGAGTTTTGAAACTCGTGAACTCACATATTGACTAATTTAAGTGTATCGTGTTTATGCCAGCATGGGAAGTGTTGTACCTTGATGATAATTCCTAATGAATTGTGGAGCAGTGGGGTCACTGAGCTTGGCCCGCGTCATGATAGATGGCAGGACGTGCTTCGGGCCCACAACACTAGCAGATGTGTACAATTACAGTTACCAACCAACTCCCTTGACAAATCGTGTAAAGTTCTTGCACATTTTCCCTCTTTATCACATCAAGGTGCCTAATTCATATCCTCTTCGTTATGAATTCACTCCTCGTTCATCAGACCAACATTGTCCATTTTCCTGCTGTCTCAAATATTTGATTAGTGTATTCGTGAATCGTTTCAACATCCCACACTCCATCCATCACATGGGATGCACTGCCTGCTCAATACATGACCTAACAGATGAAGGTTTTAAGTCGTATCCACGGCCTGAGAGAAAGACAGTCCATGGTGCGTAATGCAAGTCCTTCTGTGACGTAGGAATGCAGATTGTCAGGAGCATGAAACAACAACAATACGAAGTGAACAGGACCTTCTACAATACCGGACCTGGATTCCCGGTCAATGCATGTGAGATTTTCGAAGTGAAATGCCATGTCCTGTGGTTCGGATTCCACGTAAAAAGGAGGTCCCGTGGCTCCTGATCTCAAGATTAACGGTCACGTTAAACTACAAGCTTCCTTTTAATACCGGACCTGACACTGGCGGCGGACAGAGGAAATATGGCTGTCGCTGTTGGTGGTTACATGCTTTGTTTATAAGTTGAGTCGTTTTTTTAGCCTACTTTTCACATTTTGCAAAAATGAGGAAAAAGTAGACTTATGATATCGGGCAAATGTGTCTGTCTGTCTGTCTTTCCTTATGTCTGTCTGTCCTTCTGTCTGTCTGTCTGTCTGTCTGTCTGTCTGGCTGTGTGTGTGTCCCCCCATATCAACTCCTAAACGGCTGGAGCAATCGAAACAAATTTTGACAGGAGTAAAGATCTATACCTGAATATCTCACGGCCATATTTGAAAATGACGTCAGTGCTACCAACTGCTGAAAAATCGAAATTGAAATTTGAGCTCCATGTTGGATATCTTGGAAGGTATGAATGGGAGCTATTTTAAAATTGGCACACGTATAGATAATAATATTGCAGTTTAATTTCCAGGAGGCCATACATGGCAGTGTTGCCAAAATGATTATAAGCCTGCTGATAGGTCCAATTGTTAAATGCATATAATTTCTACACTATCAATTGGAATTCAACCAAATTTCGTATGTGCTATGTGTACATAACCAGATATGACTGAGCGTATTCTTGAGAGCCTCCAGGGCTGCCAACTGTTAATAAATGCTCTCAATGTTTTAAATCCAAATACCCATATATCAGAAAGTATGCAAGCCGACAGCTTTAAACTATGCACACGAATAGTACCTGACATTCTATATTAATTTGGAGTAACTTATATACGTCAGTGCTACCAACATGATTCTAAGCCTGCTGAGAGGTCCAACTTTAAATACATGTAACTTCTATACTATCATTTGGATTTCAACCAAATATCGTGTGTGCTATGTGTACCATAACAGATATGACTATGCCGATTCTTAAGAGTAACCAGGGCTGCCAACTGTTAATAAATGCTGTCTCTATTTTTGAAACCCTAATATCAATATATCAGAAAGTATGCAAGCCAATAGCTCTAAACTTTGCACACGCATAGTACCTGGCATTCTAGATTAATTTGGAGTAACTAATATAGGCCTACGCCAGTGCTGCCAACATGAATCTAAGCCTGCTGAAAGGTCCAATTCTAAAACGCATGTAACTTCTATACTAACTATTGGATTTCATTCAAAATTGACACAACAATAGATCATCTTATTTCAGATTATATCTGACCAATACATGTATGTCATTGTTGCCAACATGTTTTGACGCGCGCTATTAAATCCAATGTTTAACTGCATGTTACGTCCATGCTATCCATTGGACGTCAACCAAATATTGTATTCTGTACCTTAAGAGATGGAACTAAGAATATATTCAGTCACCAGGGCTGCCAACTGTAGTGCTCTATTAGGCTACATTATGCCAGTTATACAGTATTTCGAACTAATTCGAAATTTCGATATTACCAACTTAATTTCGTCATTATTATAGATAGATCCATATAGATTAATCAATGGCATAAATCTTAAATTTGAAGAAAAGTAGGCTCTTTAGTTCGTCTCGGAACTTCTTGTTTTTTACGATATGATAGTGTTGTGAATTTCGGTTAGCAATCGTCTCCCTTGATTATCTGTGCTTATTGATTATTGCTTAATGATATTACACGTTCGTGTAAGTAAATATCTGCGTTAGTGCTTCATAAATACGAGATAGGCCTACCGGTGACTTCTGTTACGCTTGTGATACCATCAATACTATTGCAAATCAGTGGGTAAGTTTGGTCTATTTATTATTCTGTTTAGGGTTTATAAATTATTAATAATGGTAATTCATTATGAGAAAGCACAGTAATAATTAACGTATTCCAATTTAAGGTCTACAAAGATCTTAAAATTGATTACCGTACGTAGGAACATATCCTACTTTTTAAATTGTCTGCAGTGTTCTCTCATACAATTATACGCCTGCTATTTCAAGGATATCAGTCTTATCACATACTTGGTGAGGATCCCGTTTTAATAAACTACCAGTAGGCTTATTCATGCATAGACTATGCTAAAATTGTGGTGATATGCCTTGAAACTCTTGTGTGACTGGATGCAAATCCAATTATTATAAAGATAAGCAATTGGTGCCTATTTTCTAATTTCCTATCAGGGGAATTGAACCCACACCCAACTTCACGGGGCTGATGACCAAGTAGTCCCAAGCCCATAAATTGAATTAACAACAGACAAAATAATGTCATGATGTTATTTTGTGTTGGGTTGGATTCTGACACACGTCATGCGTTTGACAGAGTGCCATTTAGTCTCATGAATAGGAATGAATGAATACCGACAGTAGTGGCTGCGCTCGTTAAAGCGCTGCGTTAGGTCATGGGGCCAAGCTCTCTGCTGACTCGGTAGACGCGTGGGTTCGAGCCCCACCGTCGGCCGTCCTTGAAATGATTTTCCGTGGTTTCCCCCATTTTCAACTCCAGGCAAATGCTGGGACGGTACCTTCTGACAGGCCACGGCCGCTTCCTTCCACATCCTTGCCCAGTTTCATTCACCATCATCCATTTCATCTCTCATTAACTCCTCTAATGAGGTTGGTGTCAGGAAGGGCATCCGGCCGTAAAAATCATCCGCCACAAAGACTTCCATCGCATCTCATCCCCGACCCCGTAGGAAAACGGGAATAATAAGGGGTAGACATACATACAATAGGAATGAATGAATACGACTAGCCTACTTGTTGACGGATTTACAGGAGGCAGTCGTGACCTTATGATAGGAATTACCTAGGCATTTATCTTCAGTATGTGTGGGAACCCATGGTAAACCACTTGATTGGGTGGCTAAGCGGAGAATCGAATCCAACATTTCCCGGTTTACCTCACTAGGCTGTGTGTACCCCGTTCTTACCCTCAGACTAGAATTAAGATTTCTTGACAGTCAGGAATCAAACTTTGACACCAGTACTCTAGCCTGTGCCAACAGACACTGACTGTGCCCTGAATGTCATAACTAAGCACCACCCATACCTCAGTAGCTTCCATATAATCACAGCCATAAGTGACACTGAGACATCGGTGAACAGTTTCATTTTACTCTAGCCTGTGCCAACAGAAAAAAGCAAATGTACTGCATTCATCAAGAGATGGCAAACAGGCCCCGAATAATATGTAACTTACTAAAAAAGAGATTGAAATTCCAACAGGAACATTTACAACTTTCCGTGCTCACTCAGCCAAGATGTTCTGCAGATCTCTCCTGTGGGCCTCAACATTATTTTATTTTATTCCTTTCCTGATGGAACTCCGGTAGTACCATATTTTAACTCCCGGGGTACCTCCCCATGCCTATCCCTTACACAGCTACACACACTAATACAGTCATCGCGTAATCGGAGGAATTCAACACACACCCAACTGCACGGGGCTGATGACCAAATTGTCCCAAGCCCATAAAATGAATTAACAGCAGACAAAATCACGTCATGATGTTATTTTGTGTTGTGTTGGATTCTGACACACGACATGCGTTTGATGTCCGACCACCAACTACGGCAGCCATCTTGGATTGCAGTGTCAGGTCGATAGTATAGAAGGTCCTGTTTCACTCAGGACCTACGACGTTTTTGCGTTCCTCGATAGATGGCAGCACATGCGTTCATCTGAGGCGATGTCGATGAGTAGGGTTTGGTTCTGTTTTGTTAACAGCTGTACACCGATTAAAACTTACAATTGTCGCCAAGATATGTAGATTAGTTAGTTGTTTTAAGGGGTGGACTTACGAGGTCATCTGCTCCTATATTCAGATTGAAACTAATATTCCACTATTGCAAACACAGAAAATATGATGAAGATGGATTTACGTAATTATGAGAATTACATATATTAGTACATGCATGCTCATATACTACAGATATAATGGTATATTGGCTTTCGCGGTCCATGAATTAAAACTCAGCAGTTTTTCTAGGTTTAAGTCATGTCTTTTGTGGAGTTTCGGCTAGAAACACCAAACTGGTTCATCTGCGGGCTCTTGGTATCCGTGCCCGGACTCCCACAGGAATAGCGAACTGTGCACTACCTCCCTTCTTGGAAGTCTTTATACGGAGGTAAAAAGCTGCTTGAGCTTTCAGCTCTCGCAGTTAAGAAACGCACGTGCGATTCATAAGAAGGGATCGATGTGTGTGTTGTGTTTTATCAAGGACTCGATCTGTGGTCACGATGATAACTTCGCTACTCGTGTGGAGGTCCGGGCGAGGACACCAAGAGACCGCTGATGAGACAGCTTGGTGTTTCTAGGCGAAACTCTACACAAGACACGGTATAAACCTAGAAAAATTGCTGAGTTATATATATATTTTTTGTCCTGTGACCTCCTGAGAGGCCGAGTGCAGGTCTTTCTATTCGACACCCGTGGGCGACCTGCGCGTCGGGATGAGAGATGAAATGGATGAAGTTGAATGAAACTGGGCAAGGATGCGGAAGGAAGCGGCCGTGGCCTCTCAGAAGGTACTGTCCCAGCATTTGCCTGGCGTTGAAAATGGGAAACCACGGAAAACCATTTCAAGGACAGCCGACGGTGGGGCTAGAACCCACACGTCTACCGAGTCAGCAGAGAGCTTGGCCCCAAGGCCTGACGCAGCGCTTTAGCCAGCGTAGCCACTACTGTCGGTGCTGAGTTATAATAATTTGTTGTCATTGTTTTGTTATAATATTCTTTTGTTTTACGGTATATCACGCTGGGGGAAGGGTTATTATAAGTAAGTAAACAAACAACCAAGCAAATAAGTCAGCAAGTAAGTTTCAATGCTTGGAGGTAATATTGTTTTATCGGAGGGATCAATGAGATAATCAAACCCTAAAATCCAATATGGTTTTGTCAATTATTCAATAATATCGCCAGTGACAAACACGTCCAATATTTTCACTATTTTTACGAATAAGTTCTGGTAAGTTACCGCCAAGTTATCGTGAGCTGTTCTCTAATTGGTCGCCAAGTAGTTCCAAGTATGGGATCGATTGACTCGAGGGCAGAATAAAGTTAGTTGTCTGTCTGGCAGTGGAATGAGAAATTCTTGGTCTTCTTCATGTTTGTCATGTCTCTCAAGAATTTAAATAGACATTTCATTTCCAGAACAATAATTGGTCGATGTGTGTGTTGTGTTTTATCAAGGACTCGATCTGTGGCCACGATGATAACTCTCCTGGAGCACGAACATTGGGGAGTGGATGGTTTATTGCAGTGCACACGAGGTTTCCGGTTTATATTGGGAGCATTTCCATCTGAGCGTTTATTTATTTTCAAACATTTATCTGTGCATTAAATAATGTATTTATGCATTCATTTATTTAGTCATTAATTCCATGATTCATTTATTCATCACTTAGTTATATATTCAATAATGTTTTCATTAATTCATACATTTATACATTCATTTAATCATCAATGTATTTATTTATACATTTATACATTCATTTAATCATCAATGTATTTACTTATTCATACATTTATACATTCATTTAATCATCAATGTATTCATTTATTCATACATGTATACATTCAATTGATCATCAATGTATTCATTTATTTATACATTCAATTGATCATCAATGCATTAATTTATTCATACATTTATACATTCAATTGATCATCAATGTATTCATTTATTCATACATTTATACATTCAATTGATCATCAATAAATTTATTTATTCATACATTTATTTAATCATCAATGTATTTATTTATTTATTCATATTTTTATACACTTATATAATCATCAATGTATTTAATCATTATTTACTTATTTATTTATTTATTTCTTATTTCTTTAGTCGTCCCTACACACATCTATTTATTAAATCCTTCCTTCTTCATTTACTCCTTCTTGCATTTATTTATTCAGCCATTTATTTATTCATTTATTATTATTTGTTCGTTTGGGCCACCTATATATGTATACATAATTAATTTATTCTTTCATTTGTATTCACTTATTTGTTTATTCATTGCTTTATTTTTCATTAATTCAGTCATTTTTTTATAAATTAATCTTTCATTATTCCTTTATTCAATAGTTAAATCTCTACTTGTGAGGATGATGATAAATGGAAATAAAATATTATTACTGTCAGTTATTGGCTTACATCTATCTTGCATACCGGAAGATTAAAAGGATAAGAAAGAAGGGCAAATATAAATGCCATCAACCTTCGAAGAAAGAGGATTGAGGGACTTGGAATGAAGTAGGGCCATGGAAGGCAGAACGGACCAGGGGGGAAAAGAAGAGGATTTCCTCCAAAGTAAAAAAAATCGGGCCCTAGTCACAAACCCATCGTGGTCACCAATTCTCGAGCTTACCAGCCCCCCGCCCTTCAAGGGCACCACTTAACCACTTAAGGTGGGGTAACTTAGGTTGCGGTTAAAAAAATCAATTTTCTCTTTTCTAATGTTCTTGGTTCTCTGCATATTAAAAATCATAGGAAGTTAGTTTGGAGCAAAAATGTTAATCTGTTTCCCAGATAAGGGTTCTTCAAGTTTGCCAACACTGGCAAAAATCTACCAAATCTTTATACATGAGCTTTTGCATACATTTCTTAAGCTTATAAAAGAAATATTTACAATTAAAACGTTCGGAGCATTAGAATCATGATTCTAATTTGGATTCCAAGCCATGAAATCATCTTCAATTGTATTAAGTTTCAACCCTTGAACTTCAATAGTCAGGTCATAAATGTACCGTTTGATCAATATCTTGTTTAAAAAAATCATTAATTGTAATGTTGGTATCAGTAACTTAATGATTTTATCTTATAAAGGTAAATGTTGATAAATTTTCATTACATTGAGTAGCTTGCCACGGTGGGTGAGTGGTTATCATGTTGGACTACCAACCCCAAGCTTGCAGGTTCGCTCCTGGCCGTGGTAAGTGATTTTTGAAAGGCGACAAAAATCACCGTACACATGTCATACGTTGTTAGCATGTTAAAGAACCCATTTGCATTCAGTAGGCCGTGTTCATAATGGCAAAATTAATCTCGGGATTTTTCGCCAAAACAAACGTTTCTCCTTTCTCTACTAGAAAGCGCTATAGTGTCAAGGAGGTTAGATATCCAACCTTCTTGACTTTCGTAGCGTTCCAAGGAACGACTAAATTTGACATGCAAGCTGCCCTCTGGGTGTCAAAATAACAAAGCTTTACACGGCAAAAGGGGTCATACGATATTATTATTATACTAGCATTACTCGTCGGGGCTTCGCTCGCGAATATTCTAGTTAGCAAAATCTCAATCATGAATGCTATGACTGATTTATCCTTGGTATGAATAATCAGACTTTATCAATTCAGCTACTGGTGCAGTGGTTAGGAGTTTGTCATTCCTTCATAGGTATATCAGAGCGAAGTTAGTTTTCTGGGAATATCACAGACACTGTTAATTTAAGGGCCTTTAAATGTGGTTTTCGGAGACCCTTTTAGTCGGGTGAAAAAGACCTTTCGTACCACACTCACACGTGAAAATTGCGTGAATAAATTCTAGAGTGCCCCTCGACCCCCTTAAGCGCATTATACTGTATGTATTGATGAATTTTACAGCTTAATTTGATTCAGTGATAACCTTATAACCGTCTGGAAACTTTCACAGTAATGTAATAATTGGAATTGCATTGCGTCTTACAGAAATAGATGGACCTGTGAGATTCTGTTACCATGGTTACCGTGTTGCAATATTTCATTATTTCATTGTAAATATACATGTTTTAATGTATTTATTTAATTGTGAGGCATTTAAAGAGTAGGTGAGTGCGTTTTGCTTACGCATTGGGTTATGCTGAACCTGTAGGTACCCCATATGTGTAGGTTGGTGTTAATGGGACCTTATTTTCGGTACAAAACTGGAATGGGACTTAAGCAGAATAATATAGGGAGGGATTATTACATTGATTCAGTAGTTTGTGTTTCAGGATCGTATTAAGAAACGGAACTGTTTTGTTCCACTATTCTACTAGTGCCACCTTAACCCTGCCACTCAACCCTTAAGGGCAAAACTATTTTTAGCCAATTTTCAATTTTGAAAAAATAGGCTTATGAGATCACCTTTTGTCCGTGTGTGTGTGCGTGTGTGTGTGTGTGATTCGTGTG